>OY757010.1:224701349-225126349 GCA_963580285.1 Lucinisca nassula
GTTGTAGTGATATATTGTACCAGGTTGCCGGCCTCGTTGGCTCAGTCGGATGCGCGTCTGACTGGTGATCAGGAGGACGCGGGTTCGACTCCCGCCGGGGTCGGCAACATTCTTTCGTGGAGATTGATCATGAAATCTTTTCTACGGTCATTCTCTCCCTTCCGCTGATTCAAGAAGGGCAGTTGTCAGTTTCTGGCGAAAGAATGTGCACTGTACTGGTTAACCGCTTACGTATAAGCCTGCCCAGGAAAGTGTGGATAGGTAAACTGACCGGCTCAAAAATGACCTAAATAGTGTTGACTGGGCCGTTAAACTCCAATACAAACAAACAAAAATTGTACCAGGTTAAATAAAAAAAAATTATCAAATGAGCCAGCGTATGACAAAACCTACAATAAGACATGTGCGCTAAATGATGTCACAGAGCAGCCTGCGCATCTGTGCAGTCTGATCAGAGTCTTCGTTGTGCACTCTAAGGATAGCTAAGGGTCAAATGCTCCTTCATGCAGCAAGAGAAGTGTCTGGTTAGACTATATGGATGTGCAGGCTGATCTGAATCTTCGATGGGAGCAAATGTCTTATTGTAGGTTTTGTCGTGCACTGGCTCAAATCTGTTCATGAGATAGAGTAGGACAATATCTTTGGTTGGTTGTATGTTTTCAGGAGCAGCTGACCATAAAAATGAGGCATGGCCATCAAAATGAGGCATGGCCATCAAAATCTAATTACTGTTTTCCTCATCCTGGTAATGTTTTCATGCAAAATTGGTGTGAATGTATCAACTGGTTCAATTAGGATACACTGATGCCAGGGGACGAGAGTCGGTCACCTTAATAATTATGTTCCCTATTCAGGTGTATCTAATCAATGTAATCATTAACCCATTTTGTACCAGAAACCTCAAAAGGGGTACCCATATCAGACGCCGCAGAATGCAGATATCAGACGCCGAAGCATGCAGTGTCTGATCAGGGCTTCCATTGTTTGCTAAAAGTTCAGGCATTTTCCAAATAAAAGGGGGGTGCCCATTTTGGGGTATTCTGGCCTTGTACCAAATCTTTTTATTTTTTGCAGGTAAACAGCCTAGCATGTCTACTTTATTATGGCATACCTCTGGTCGCGTGCAAGGTTGGGTTTTTTCGAGCTACAGCCCTTTAAAAGTGGTTGGGGTAGCTTAGCATGACACTATAGTGTATTTTGAAAGTTAACTTTGGTTATCATGCATGTGCTGTTTCACTGCAATTTGTTCTTAGGTAGACGGAAGGATGTCTGAAGTGATGTGTGGAAACATTTTTTTGAAACAAAATTGCAACTTAGGAAGATCAAATGCATTTTTCTAACATAAAGGGACTTTTCCTTATTTTTAACTTTAATCATTAAATATTTTGAAGTTAATGGTAATGTAGGAGGCAAGCAATGATGATTCCTTCAAAACAGTATCATTTTTATCAGCACAATTGATAGCGATGTAGAACTGGTTGACTTGAGCTACATTTCATGGTTCAGTGAACACAGAATGGGAAATGGGTGAGTAATTCAGATTGTGAGTTTAGTTACTATTCAACCACATTATCAATACATCAAAATCGTGTTGTTACAATATAATGTAGTGTGAGATTATTTATTTATCTGTCTGATATATTTATTTCCAAAGATATTGTAGTTTCAGGACAAAATACACTAATGGGTTGTCACCCAACTTGGTGTATGCATTGATGATGGGGATACCTGAAATAGGCTTTTCATTTGTCAAGTGTAGTTAATCTTTACCAGAATAATCTGTCTCAGAACCCTGAGAAATGTTTTACGGTTTTATCTCTATGTTTGGAAGCAGGTCTATGAACTCCAAAAATGTTTTGTTTTTGCCCTGTTTGTTTGTTTGTTGGTTGGTTTGTTTGTTGGTTTGTATGTGGAAAACATTAACGTTGGTCATAACTTTTGAACCATTTGAGGTAGAGCATTCATATTTGGCATGAAGGTTCTTTGTAGCAAGAGCTTCACATTCATGCAAAAAAATGACCTGTGACCTTGACCATGACCTTTGACCTACTTAAAAGAAAAAAATAACATTGATCATACCTTTTGAACCGCTTGAGATACAGCCTTCATATTTGGCATGTATGTTCCTTGTGACAAAAGCTTTACGCTCATGAAAAAAATTTTGACCTGTGACCTACTTAAAATAAAAAGTTAACAATGGTCAGAACGTTTGAACCATTTGAGATATAGCCTTCATATTTGGCATATAGGTTCCTTGTGACAAGAGCTTTACATTCATGCAAAAATTTTGACCTGTGATCTTAACCTCTGACCTACTAAAAATAAAAAATAAAATTGTTCATAATTTTTTAACCGTTTAAGATAGAGCCTTCATATTTGGCATTTAGGTTCCTTGTGACAAGAGCTTAACATTCATGGAAATTTTTTTGACATGTGACCTTGACCTATGACCTACTTTAAAGAAAAAATATTATTGTTCATAACTTTTGAACTATTTAAGATAGAGCCTCCATATTTGGCATGTAAGTTCCTTGTGTCAAGGGCTTCCCACTCAAACAAAAAATGTTGAACTGTGCCCTTGATCTTGAACTGTGACCAACTTTGAAAAAAAATGACCATGCGCTGGGACATGTTCGTGTTTCACAAACACAACTTGTTTGGAATAGTGTTTTGAAGCTTCAGATATAACTCATCACTCATTCCTCCCTTCGTTAGTATTTAGAGCCTCAGTGCTATCTTTACAACCTTCAGCTTCTATTTAATCCATCATTAAACCTTCTAAGTTCTATTGGATATAGTGTTGTAGCCTCGTCAGTAGCTTAAAACACTGTAGCTCCTTTTCGATCTCTTCTTTAATCCTCTCTTGGGTATTGTCTTGTATCACAAATGGTACCTTTAGTTACATCTATTCTATGACTCTCTCTTGGGTTATAGGTTGCAGCTTCAAATGTACATTAACCCTTATCTTGCTGTTCACAACAACCCCTATCTTTGCAAACAGTGTAGATCCAGATCAGATGGTTTCTGAAGAAGCCATCTGATCAGGATCTACACTGTTTGGCATTCGGTTTATGAATTTGTAGCAATAAATTACATCAAGTAATTTGATTGGTTGATAGACAGAAATGGTGTTGGTTAGATGAATATTCAGCAAGATAAGGGTTAACATCATGTAGCTTCTGTCCTACTATTCTATAACCCTTTCTTGGGTAGTGTTTAGTAACCACAGATGCACATTAACACTCTTTAGCTTCTTCAAATCTCTTCTATAACTCTCTATTGGGTGGTATTTTGTAACCTAAGATGTACCTTAACACCCTTTTAAGGCCTTAGCGTCTGACGAATCTCTTCTATAACCCTCTTGTAGGTAGAATTTTGTAACCTCAGATGTATCTTAACACCCTACAAATCTATAACAGTCTTTTGGGTAGGGTTTTGAATCTCAGATGTATCTTGGGCTAGCTTGAAACTTCTAACTACTAATCCTTTTGCAAACCAATGGCAGACCCCCTTCTTGAATTAAAGGTAGGGAGGATTTTTTCCACGGAAAGCTGTGCCGGACCTGAGAATCAAACTCTCGCTCACTTTGTTTCGAGTTGAACTTGAGTTGAGGGTTCAATTGGACTACCGGGCCCGGCTCATGTGAAATCTACATGACAGGACATCCGCTAAATAAATCTCTTGCATGGTTTTGATGTATTGGTTAGGTGGTTGAACAGTAACTCAGCTTACAATCTGATTGCCCCCACCCATTTGCAATTCTGTGCTCACTGAATCCATTAAATGTTGCTCAAGTCATCGGGTTCCACACTGCTACCAATTGTACTGATAAAAATGATACTGCTATCCAAGAATCATCATTAGTTTCCTCCCATATTACCAGAATCTTTAAAAAATTTAATGATTAAGGTTAAAAATAAGTAAAAAATATCTTTAGAGTTTGGAAAATGCAGTTAATCTTCCTAATTGTAATATTGTTTCGAAAAATGTTTCTAAACATCTCTTCAGGCATCCTTCAGTCTACCTAAGAACAAATTGAAGTGAAAGAACACACAGGTAATAACCAGAGTTAACTTACAAAATACACTACAGTGTCATGCTAAGTTACCTCACCCACTTTTAAAGGCCTGTAGCTCGAAAAAAAAAACAACTTTGCGTGCGCCCAGAGGTATGCCATAATAAAGTACACATGTTAGGCTGTTTAGCAGCAAAAAATAAAAAGATTTGGTACATGGCCAGAATACCCCCAAATGGGCACCCCCCCCCCCCCCCCCCCCCTTTGATGAAAACATAACCTGGCACCCCTAAATTTTGAAATGGACATCTGCTGTATATAAGGAGGAAGATTCCATTTGGTACAAAAAGGGTTAAAGCATGGATCAAAATTGTGGCAGATAATATGTTAAAATAAGGGAAAGCAACAGTTTACCGTAATGTTGACAGCTGTATCATCTTTTGTCCTGTCAACATTGTGACAGTTGTGAAAACTGAGAATGTACATTCCTTCCTGGGCATAGCTACTGATGTCTACTTCAAACTGAAAGTAAAAGACAAATTTTTGAACAAAAGCCACAGTAAAGTGGGCTGTATCCAGCAAAAAGTTGTCTTTGAACAGCTGCCTACAGCACTACTGGAATCAGCCTGCATCCAATCTGTTATTATTCAGCCTTCACAGACTATATGAAGAAACTATGGTACCGTGACAGTTGTTAATGCTCAGACTTTGAATGTACAGGCTAATCTGTCTCCCCTTTTTTACTGACAGTAAAATTATATAGACTTGAAACATTCTCATATACAGTTTTAAATACTTTAATAAATATAAAGCAGAATTTTAGAGTTAACACAGACCAGACATTGAAGGCATTTATAGCGGAACAATTTCTGAAATGGAAAACTATTATAATTTGACTTGGTATTGGAAGACGTCTGATTCACAATGTAATAGAGTATTTCTAGCACTTTTATTTATATGAACAATGAAACATCAGTTTTGATCATAAAACCAATCCTAAATATACATAGGTTCAGATAAAAATCCTCTAAGGGTGGCTAAACACCCACCTGTGTATAAGCACACATCAAATTTAAGTCAATGCAGAAAAAATATACAATTATACCTGCTTTCAATCAAGACTCAGATCAACATGCACATCTGGGCAGTCTCGTCCCAGTTTTCCAAAACATTGTTAGCTTAACAAGCTCATAAGTGGTTAAGCTGTTAACTGTTCTAGTAAGTACAATATCTAATATAGGGTATTTTTTTCTTGAAAAAAAAAAATAAGCAGTTTTTTCATTTGCAAAAACATACTCTCATTTTTGCAGAAAAAAATATTAGCATATTTTTCCAATTACAAGTTATCATTTTTTTACAATACATTAACTAACAATATCATTAGTTTTGAACAACTGGCCCCTGATCAGAGGCTTCCCTGATCACATGAGGGTGTCTCTGATGGGAGCTGTGGGTTAATTGTATCGATTCCTGATCACTGCCTTCACTTCTATTCTACGGTCCCCAGCTATTCAAAGAGAGATAGGCAGAAACTTTCAGCACACTGGATATTTGTGCAGGCTGATCTGAACATTAACATGTTTACCTGCTGAATATTTATATATGCCACACCCACTACTGATTATCAACCAATCAGATTACTTGATGCAAATTATTGCAACAAACAATGAAGCCATCTGATCAGGATCTTCATTGTTTGAAAGATAAGAAATATCTGGGCTTAGCAGGACAAGGGTTAACTTGTTGCACAGGCCTTAATGTAATGATCCTAACTATTGGGACAGACAGGTGTAAGCAAGCAGTGATCCTAACTATTGGGACAGACAGGTGTAACAAGCAGTGCCAATGCAGATCAGACTGATCCTGAAGGAGCAGTCTGATTAGGATCTACACTGTTTGCCATTCTGTCTTCACATTTTGGACAACTTGCTGGATCATGAAACAAATTTGTTAAAATTTTAAGAGAAAAACATGAAGTGTCCAAGGTGTCTAAATTTTTGGGATTTTTATGGCAGTGTAGGTTTGATTGTATAATGGATGAATTATAGGTCCAAATAACTTACATAAGCACTGTATTCTGAGGTTTTGTTGCTCTTATTTAATGGCAGTTGTGTCAAAAGAGGCTCTGGTATTTTTGCTAAAACTGGACTGGCTCCAATCTTCTCTTTAGATGTATCAGTGTTGTTTTTCTCAACTTTTTTCTCCACTTCTTGGTCACCATTTGTTTTAGCTTGTGTTTCAGCATCAACATTGTCTTGATTTTCTGTTTTCATAAGAAAGTCAATTAATACAAGACACTCCAAAACGGGATAGTGACAGACTGTGGCATCTCATCTGGGACTCCACTCACTGTCACTGACAGTGAGTGGAGTCCCAGATCAGATGCCACAAATCTGACCAGAGCCTTCACTATACATCATGATAACATGTCTGTGAAAGGAAGACCCCTCTAAACCCCACTTGATATACAGAAAATTGGGGTTTATGGGGGTATAAATTGCCTTATTTTTTTGCTCAAAAACATAGATTGTGGGTACTCGTTAGAACCACCTCATTGAGGCAGTTCTAACGAGCACCCCATAATCTATGTTGAACGCAGAAATAAGAACAAAGTTATCATTTTTACCCAAAATTTTCATTTCTGACCCCATGTTGGACCCCATTATTTCACACGGACATGTTTTCTTAATGTTGGCAAATTCTCCCTTTCCTTCACTACTTGCAGCCATTTAGTAAATAAATTTCTGAAATTAAATCAATCTAACACAATCCACAAGTCACTTCTGTAATACAACCTGAAGATTCCATTCAGCTCAAAATAGGTTACAAAGGCAGTCAAACTGATCAATTGAGCCAGCGCACGACAAAACCTACAATAAGACATTAGCACCCAACAAAGACTCAGATCAGCCTGTGCATCCATGCAGTCTGATCAGAGTCTTCGTTGTGCACTCTAAGGATAGCTAAGGGCCCAATGCTCCTTCATGCAGTAATAGAAGTCTCTGGTTAGACTATATGGATGCGCAGTCTGATCAGAGTCTTCGTTGTGCACTCTAAGGATAGCTAAGGGCCCAATGCTCCTTCATGCAGTAAGAGAAGTCTCTGGTTAGACTATATGGATGCGCAAGCTGATCTGAGTCTTCGCTGAGCACAAATGTTTTATTGTAGGTTTTGTCATGTGCTGGCTCAATTTTCTTCTGTTTATATGGGAGCAAACAGAATGAATCAAAAATAGTTTCCCTTGTTAAACTGGCATGCGTGCAGAAAGCCAGCTGGACGGGGGCCCACTTATGTGGACGTTGCCCCTGTACCTGCACGTTAATCAAAATCCATTGATGATGAAACTGGCAATAAAAACATCATATATAGAAAATACAAGCCCCACATAACCAGAGAAGCTTCTTATGTATACATGTAATGTTTGCTTTCCCCTGGCATCCCTTTCAATATTAAAAGTAGAAGTAAAACAAAGATCAGGAATTGATACAATTAACTTACTCCATCCATAAAAGACACCAAAGGGAAAGAAATACAAACATTAAGCGACCAGACCATAATGGAAACCTAAACAAAGGAAGGCCATATGGACAGTTACTTTCCCACAAAATGGCCATATGGCCATCCAAAATTAAAAGACACAAGTGATACACACAGTAAGTAACAAACAACAACATAAATAAATCGCCACAGAAGAGCCGCCTTGGAACGGTCAGTGGAAGATTTCCACTGGGGGGCTTAAATCGATTTTACGTGGCCACAATCCTCGCCCTTACTTCCGTCGCGATTTAGACAAAAAATTTGTTCAGTCCGCATGAAGGCCTCCTAACTCATCAGTGCAACATCTCCGTGAACACAGAAATCAAAGAACCACAGAGGTGAGACAACGGTGAGGACTCGACAGCAAGAAACCACTGAAATGCTGGAGCAAAAGAAAACCAACAGTTAGACTCCGATGAGCCCGACCAGAGACAGAGCATCAGGCACCAACCAACATTATCTCTTTAATTTTCAATAAGCCTTTACGTTGGAGCCGTCATAGAATCTGAAGCCTGACCCACCGGCGTGCAATTAAAGAGGGAAGCAAAGTTGCCAACCGTGATTGGGTTAACTACCATGCATGCAGTCTGTCGTATAATATCCATGTTGTACCCAATCTTTTTATATCGAAGAATGATTTTACGAAATTGGGTGCTGAAGTCATTGCGGTTATATATTTTTCTGAATTTATATACTAAGTCACCATAAAATTCGGGTTCCGATAGACCTTGTTGCAGAAGAGATTTAAGTCCAATATTGAATTTTGAAATTAAATCAGAATGGCGTCTATAAAATTTTGAAAAGGCTTTGCGTAGTTTATGGTACCGATAACCCTGATTAAGGAGTTTAGCCGTTAATAATTTATTACGAGTGTTGAAGTCAGTTACATGACTACACACTCTAGCAAATCGAATTAATTGCGAAATATAAACGCCATAGGATGGCGCACGAGGAACATCACCATCCAAAGGAAAATTTACAATCTCAAAATCAAAGTCATCGCGTTTATCATAAATTTTGCACGAAACAAATCCATCTACAATAGATAGATGTAAATCCAAAAACGGGGCCTCGGTATCAGAAGAATTTGCTTTATTTAACTGAAGTTCTAGGGGGTAAATCTGACTGATCAAACCATCAAAATAGGTATTATCAATATTTAATAAATCATCTAAATATCTAGAAGTAGAGCTAAAAGCTTCAATAATTTCAGATTGGTTATCAATGGAAAGCGACAAAATGAAGTCTCTTTCATAACAATACAAGAACAGATCAGCCACAAGAGGTGCGCAATTAGTACCCATCGGAATACCCACAATTTGTCTAAATAACTTAGTACCGAATCTAATATAAATATTGTCAAGTAGAAAGGTGAGGGCATCACACACTTTCTGACATGACCAAAGTGTATAATTCTTATGCTCTTTAGAAGTGAAGCCACTATTCTGTATCATACTGTTAATGTTAATTGTTAATACTTGATCATGTAACATCAATTATTTAGTGGATATCATGTCACACCCCTATGATCCTTAGTATTGGGACAGACATGCTGTGGTAAACAGTGCAGAAGAAGTAGTCTGATAATGCTCTACACTGTTTGCCATTTGCACTTCTAGACTCCTTGCTGTATTGTTAAACAAATTTGTTAAAAGTTTAGGAGAACTACAGCAAAGCCTCAAAATGTCCAAATTTTTAGGGGTTTAATAGTAAATATGATATAACCACAGGTAATAACACCTGGTTACTTGTGCAGAACTTCACAAAGCCACCACTGACAACCCTAAATTTTCTACTAAAATTCTTTTGGACTTCTTTGGCAAATAAAATCCTATTCTAACCCGTTTTGTACCAAATGGAATCTTCCACCTTATAAATATCAGGTGTTCATTTCAAAATTTATGGCTGTCAGTTTGTGTTTTCTTCAAAATTTATTTGGAAATCAGCTGAACCTTTTGCAAACAGTGTAGGCCCTGATCAGATGCCACATTCTATGGCATCTGTTCTGGGCCTGCACTGTTTGGCAATTACTGATTTTGGGGTTTCCGGTACAAAAATGGTTAAATTCTTATGTGATAACAGAATCTTACACTTCTGGTCATTTCATAAGAAATTCATGAAACTAAGTAGAGGCTTACAAAATTTATTAATTTCATATGAAAAGACAACAACTATAAGATTCTCTACTAGTGAAAAGTGAGCAGTACAGACTTTTACTTCATTGTCACTTCTACAGACAGCAAACTGACACATCTTGGGGAAGAAATGTAACATAAAATCTCACAGAATACAGCTTTTCCACAAATACTATAGACAATTTGGTCACACCAGCTCCATGATTTAAAAAGTTGACAATATATACACCTCTTCCACTTCAGTGCATACATCTTAAGATGTTTAACAAATGCTTCTGTAAAATGAAGTTTAGGTCCTTCTTAATTATTAATTACATGCTTTAGAAGTATGTGACCTTGCTACTGATGTCTGAATTGAATATTTTATATTCAACAAAACTACAGGGTAGATGAAGTATCTAGAGAGTCCATCCTTGAGAACCCTTGTGAATGTTACATGTTTTGATTGGACAACATAAAAATTTGTGAAAATATACTATTCTGCAATAAAATGAATGGAAGTGTAGAAACAGAAAGATAGTAGAGGAGATGAAGATGAGAGACAGAGGTGAATAAGGAAAATGAATGGAAGTGTAGAAACAGAAAGATAGTAGAGGAGATGAAGTTGAGGGTCAGAGGTGAATCAGGAAAATGAATGGAAGTGTAGAAACAGATGTAGTGGAGATTAAGATGAGGTGAAACAGGAAAATAAATAGAAGTGTAGAAACAGGTGGATAGTAGTGGAGATGAAGATGAGGGACAGAGGTGACACAGGAACATGAATGGAAGTGTAGAAACAGAAGACAAAGGTGAATCAGGAAAATGAATAGAAGTGTAGAAACAAAAAGACAGTAGTGGTGATGAAGATGAGGGACAGAGGTGAAACAGGAACATGAATGGAAGTGTAGAAACAGAAGACAGAGGTGAATCAGGAAAATCAATATAAGTGTAGAAACAAAAAGATAGAAGTGGAGATGAAGATGAGGGACAGAAGTGAAACAGGAAAATGAATGGAAGTGTAGAAACAGAAGAGTATGGTTGGATTTTAGATAAGAAAAATATCACAATTTTTTGTTAGAAAGATAAACACTTAGTAGACAGGGAAAAATGCACTTGATCACACAGATATTATTGTAACATATACAGACAATCATATAAATATGATGCCCCTTGCAGATGGCAAGGGCATAAAATGACCACAAGTGTAAGATATCTACATTTATTCATACCTGCAGATGGATCTTTCTTATCACCAGCCTCCCTCTTCACCTTCGCAACTTTTTGAAAGAGATTTGTATCACTTAGACGACTCTCTGGGTCTGGTACAGTTTGTGTTGCTCGACGATCCAAGTCGTGAGTTATGCCATGAACCATGATATTTTCTACTGCCTTCCCTCTTCTTTCTATCATTATTCTGAAGCAGATACACCAAAGTATTTAAATACCATGGAGAAAAGAGTAAGAGTATTTTCTATAACCCATGTCAACATAAAATGAATTGGATCGGGTATAATGTGTACTATTAGAGCATGTTACATCTTAAACAGAATTAACAGTAAATTCTCATTCAGAAGCCATGATACGAAAGTGTATATTCTTATAAAGCATACATGTACTTTAACAAATTGACAAAAAAAACTGTTTTGACTCCACTCTAGCTCACTGACACAATTCATAGTCAGCCAAAAACTTAATACAAGAGATCCATGATGGACCTAATTTGCTCACTTGGGTTATTATGTACTAACTTTGTTATTTATAGTTAACTGCCTTCATTTCTCCTTTTTTTCATAAGCACTTTTGGTGGAGGGGTCACTCAAGGAACATTTCTGTCAAAGTTATTTTGTAACAGCCATTGGAAATTTTTCTATCTTTACCTCTGCAGTCATATAGAATTTTTGTTCAGCAGAGCAAACTTATTTCAGCAATTTCAGCAATCATCAGTACATGATTGTTTTTATTTGGTTAATGACACATCAAAACTTGTGGGACATTTTTTGTCGTCTCCTAGAGAAAGGGAGGAAAGAGAAAGTTGAGGAGATGAAAATGGGGGATAGTGAAGAAAGACTAAAATGAATGGAGTGTTGAAACCCTTACCTGCTGCAAGGACAGCACCCCTTGCCCTACTGTAAGCCAATATCAGTTGGACGCCCCACGAAAGATACACTTCATCTTTGCCTCACCCAACCACCCAACAATCATTTGTACAATAATACTACTTTGAGATGGTATGTCTCAATGGAACAGACCTAAGCTGAGCCATACCGTTTAATGATTTTGGTAAAAAAAGTAAAAGAGAAACATTTCTGTGAATTGGGTTTGAAATTGTGCCACTGACCTAGGCGGTTTGTCATTTACAGATTTTTCTATTTTTAGAGCTGGCAGCCATTTTCATCAGTGAAGTGAAACCATTTTAGCAATATTGGTAGAGGGTCAACAAATGAACATTTCTGTGAAATAATTTTGAAATTGGATTATTAACCAATAGGGGTGCAATGATATACCGATAAACTGCGGTTCGCCAAAAATAAATATCGTACCACAGTTCGCTTTTGTCTGTTCCGGTGTCATATAATATTTTGACCCGCCTAAAAAGTGACCCGCGGGTCATAATATTTTATCATATGACGTCGCGTCTGAGAGTGTAATAACGTCATGTATTATTTTCGATAATCCACTAGTGGATTAAATATGCAAATTAGCTAGATACGTCCCGTAACGTTACATGTACGACGTCCTTAATGACGTCGCGTTTACTAACGGCGGAATGTTGACATTTTTGTAAACAATCTTGAATAAAATACGCTTTTAATGTCATATGATAAATAGAATCTTGCATTCGTGCTCATGTATTATTGAATTTATTAAACTCGTTGAGAAAAAGGGATAAAATGCTCGGCAAAGCCTCGCATTTTATACATTTACCTCAACTCGTTTAATAAATTCAATAATACATGAGCACTCATGTAAGATCCTCTATATAACCCGCGGGTCAATATATTATTATAATATTTTGACCCCCCCTATAATATTTTGACCCCCGTCCCTAACTTCACAAAAGTTGCATTTAAATGACCAAATATGGTCAGGTAACTGTTAAGCAGTACAACTATGACAATTGTGGTGGTTTTTCCTGCTGAATTTTACACTTGGGCAGTGTCTGAGGGGTGGGGTGGGATAGTTCTAGATCTGAAAATCTACAGCAAGAATAATGACTATAATATATAAGAAAGGGCAATCATGTTTAAAGGGAAATGGCTAAAAAGCAGCAAAAAGATAAAAAAATAACAGAAAACAACCACATGACTAAAATATGGTATTGAGAGAACCAGCCTATGCACGTGGTGGTGGAGGGGGGGGGGTCAAATTATTATAGCTATAATAAAATGACCCACCCTTTTTATCTGTTATTGATATACTGGTATTTGAGTTCATTCAATTAATTAAACTTTTCATTGAATTAGATGGCTTGTAATACACTAGATTCAGTAAGGTTCAGTATGTGGGAGGGGTTGTAACTTAATGACTTGAAATAAGGGGGGGGGGGGTCAAATTATTATAGCTATAATAAAATGACCCACCCTTACTATTTGTAATTAGTGTACTGGTATTTGAGGTCACACAGTTAAATTAAAACTTAAATTGCTTTATATGGCTAGAAATAGACTATATTCAGTAAGGTTCAGTATGTGGGAGGGGTTGTTACTTAATGACTTGAAATTGGGGGGAGGGTCAAATTATTATAGCTATAATAAAATGACCCACCCTTATTATCTGTTATTGATATACTGGCATTTGAGTTCACTCAATAGATTAAACTTTTAATTGAATTAGATGGCTTGTAATACACTAGATTCAGTAAGGTTCAGTATGTGGGAGGGGTTGTAACATAATGACCTGAAATTGGGGGGGGGGGTCAAATTATTAATGCTATAATATTTTGACCCCCCCCCCTTTCTTGGCAGCAACACCCATTTCAAAAGAGAATATTATTCTGCATTAATTTTGTCAAATGTGAAATAATCTGTTGATATTATTGTCCAGTACTATTATTTTGAGTCCATTTCCTTAGTTGAAAAAAGATATGTATTGGGGGGGGGGGGGGTCATTTTATTATAGCTATAATATTTTGACCCCCCTACCCATGTTGTCAGATCTGCAATAGACTCCTTGCAATACCCATTTCTTATCTTGTCAATACCTATTTATCGATAAAAGTCCACTTCTGATTTATTTTGCTGAAGTTTTAGGGGCGGGTCAAAATATTATAGGGGGGGTCAAAATATTACTGTAATATATTGACCCGCGGGTCAAAATATTACACGGGTCAAAATATTATCTGACACCAGTACAAAAGCCTTTTCTTTGTGTTCCATTTTGCTAATTTCCCTCTAAAATCTGAAAAAAAAATCTCAAAACCTTTCTGTCAAACTTGCGTAAAACAAACTCGTTTTGTAAACCGGAAGCGTTATAGAAGCCAAATATTGCAATATTCATCAACCGAAGTGTCAATGTTTTCACTGTTACTGGCACAAATAATGTAAATTTCAGCTCCAAGTATGACATTCATGTAATGATTTTGCTGATTACAAATTGATATAGTATCCATTTTGTTCTTTCGAGGTTTAAAATGCCGATTTTCAGCTAAATGACGTGGGTTAATGCAAATGCGAGCTGTACACAACCGAATACAGTAATCCATGGGCCCATGGATTTGTGATCTCCAAGGTCTAGTCATTCTAACAAAAAACTAGAGAAAGCGACCAGTTGGTCACGTATACCCCCGGCCAGTGCCATACCCTGATATATCTTTTGAGCTTGTATGTAATATGAATGAAGATGTCCAGAAGCTATAAGAATCTATAAATGTGCTTGTAAAACCTAAACCAAACATAAAATTTCTAAATGGACCAAAGGAGTGAGAGCATCAAAGTTACTGACAGGTGGGGGGTATCAATGTTACTGAAGCAGCAGGGTGGGGTATGCATCAATGAAATCTTTGGACTGGTATGCAAGCATCAATTGAAATTGTCTTAGAGTTTAGAACATACAGGCATCTATAAACTTTGTCATAAAACTTGAACCAAATGTAAAATTTCTAAGTCCATGACCTAGAGGTCAAGGTCACTGTGGCTGGGGGAAGGGACATACATCACGAAATGTTTGGGCTGGTACATTGATGCATGTATCAACTGAATATGTCTTAGAGTTAAGAACATACAGACATCTATAAACTTTGTCATAAAACTTTAACCAAATGCAAAATTTCTCAGTCTGTGACCTTGAAATCAAGGTCACTGTGGGGGTGGGACATGCATCGATGAAATCTTTAGACCAGTATGTAACTTCAGTGTAAGTATCAACTAAATCTATCAAAGGGTTCAGAAGATACAATCTCTTAGAAACTTTGACGCAAAACTTTAACCAAATGTAAAATTTCTAAGTCTGTGACCTTGACCTCAAGGTCACTGTGTTGGGTGGGACATGCATTAATGAAATTTTTTACCAGTATGTAACTTCAGTGTAAGTATCAACTTAATCTATCAAAGGGCTCAGAAGATACAATCTCTTAGAAACTTTGGCGCAAAACTTTAACCAAACTGTTAATGGATACACAGAAGGACAGAAAGATGGAAAGACGGACACACAAATGGATGGACGAACGGCAGGATGAAAACATTATACCCCCATAGCATACTTCCTATGCCCGGGGTATAACCATAGCATACTTCGTATGCCAGGGGTATAAAAGAAGAATTTTAAGCAGGAATTTGAGACTGCTGTTTCCTTTGTCAATTAATTTGGTGAAAAATTTTAGTCCCACAAAAGGATCATTTTTGTGAAATTATTTTGAAACTAGAGCCAGTGTTTATGAAACACAATGCCCCCAACTGCTTGACCCTAACACTGCTTGACCCTATCACTGCTTGTCCCTAACAGTAATTGAGATATCTTTTTTTGGGCTGCAATGCTGAAATTTTAGAAGGAACATAACACAAGAAAAACTGAAGTTAATCAGGTCATACGGACAGACGAAGGCCATTCCTATAATGCCCGCTCCACTTCGTGGCAGGGAATTAATGGGTTCATTTACTCATCATCCCCAACCAGTTTGTAAAGTTTCAGGACAATAGCTCAAATTGTTTTTGAGATATCTTGCTTACAAGCTTAAAACGTGAAAAATTTCAAAGGGCCATAACTCAACGAAAAAATATTGTATTCTTTTCAAAAGTTGATCCGTTTATTCTCTCATCATCCCCAAACAGTCTGTAAAGTTTTGGGGCAATAGCTCAAACAGCTTACAAGATATCTTGCTTAAAAGCTTAAAACATGCAAAATTTCAAAGGACCATAACTTAAGAAAAAAAATTCGGATTTTTTTTCAAAAGTTAATCAGTTCATCTACTCATCATCCTGAACAAGCCTGTAAAGTTTCAGGGCAATAGCTCAAACAATTTTTTGAGATATCTTGCTTAAAACCTTAAGGGGCATAACTCAAGACAAAAAATTGGATTTTTCATCGAAAGTTAATCATTTCCTCTCTCATCATCCCCAAACATTCTGTAAAGTTTCAGGGCAATAGCTCAAACAGTTTTTGAGTTATCTTGCTTACAAGCTTAAAACACAAAAATTTCAAAGGGCCATAACTGAAGAAAAAATTCGGATTTTTTCAAAAGTTAATCACTTCATCTACTCATCATCCTAAACCAGCCTGTAAAGTTTCAGGGCAATAGCTCAAACAATTTTTTGAGATATCTTGCTTACAAGCTTAAAACACGCAAAATTTCAAAGGGGCATAACTCAAGAAAAAAAAATGGATTTTTGTCAAAAGTTAATCAGTTCATCTTCTCATCATCCCCAACCATTCTGTAAAGTTTCAGGGCAATAGCTCAAACAGTTTTTTAGTTATCTTGCTTACCAGCTTAAAATGCAAAAAAATTCAAAAGCCATAACTCAAGAAAAAAATTTCGGATTTTTTTTCAAAAGTTCACCAGTTCATCTACTCACCATCCCAAACCAGTCTGTAAAGTTGCAGGGCAAAAGCTAGAACAGTTTTTGAGATATCTTGCTTACAAGATTACAAAGTATTTTTTTGCAAAGGGGCATAACTCACGACAGGGGCATAATCCTTCGGATTTTTTTCCAAAGTTAATCAGTTCATCTACTCACCATCCTGAACCAGCCTGTAAAGTTTCAGGGTTATAGCTCAAACAGTTTTTGAGATATCTTGCTTACAAGCTTAAAATGGGCAAAATTTCAAAGGGACAGAACTCAAGGGAAAAAAAATGGATTTTTGTCAAAACTTAATCAGTTCATCTTCTCATCATCCTCAACCATTCTGTAAAGTTTCAGGGCAATAGCTTGAACTGTTTTTGAGATATCTTGCTTACAAGATTTCAAAGTATTTTGCAAAGGGGCATAACTCAAAACAGGGGCATAATCCTTCGGATTTTTTCAAAAGTTAATCAGTTTATCCAATTATCATCCTGAACCAGCCTGTAAAGTTTCAGGGCAATAGCTCAAACAGTTTTTGAGATATCTTGCTTACAAGCTTAAAACGCGCAAAATTTCAAAGGGGCATAACTCAAGAAAAAAAAAATGGATTTTTGTCAAAAGTTAATGAGTTCATCTTCTCATCATCCCCAACCATTCTGTAAAGTTTCAGGGCAATAGCTCAAACAGTTTTTTAGTTATCTTGCTTACCAGCTTAAAAGCTTACAAGCTTAAAACGCAAAAAAAATTTCAAAGGGACATAACTGAAGAAAAAAAATTCAGATTTTTTTTTCAAAAGTTAATCACTTCATCTACTCATCATCCCAAACCAGTCTGTAAAGTTTCAGGGCAAAAGCTCGAACAGTTTTTGAGATACCTTGCTTACAAGATTTCAAAGTATTTTTTTGCAAAGGGGCATAACTCAAGAAAGGGGCATAATCCTGACAAGAAAAAAAAACACGGGTCCATTATTTTTTCATAAGGAATCCATATATGAAATTTCAAAAACCTAGCACCCATGGTTCTTAAGTTATGCTATGCAGTAAAAAAGTGGGACGGACAGAAGGACGGAGGGACAGAAGGACAGACAGACAAACAGGGCAAAACCAATATGCCCCCACAACTTCTTCCAAGTTGGGGGCATAATCAGACAATTAGCTTAGTAGCAGATGTCACTTAAAGGTTTTTCTTCTATAAGCTCTGCTTGCCATTTTATTCAGCAGAGCAGAACTTTTTTGCTGTTTTGGTAGAGGGTCAACCAAAGAACATTCCTGTGAAATTATTCTGAAATTGGACCATTCGCCTAGGAGGAGATGGCGGTTAAATGTTCTTTTCTATTTTTGGCTCTGGTGGCCATTTTATTCAGCGGAGTGGTACCATTTTAGCAGTTTTGGCGACGGGTGACCCAAGGAGCATTCCTGTGAAATTATATTGAAATCCAACCATTAGCCAAGGAGGATCTATCATTTAAATGCTTATCTATGTTTAGCTCTGGTGGCCATTTTGTTCAGGGCAGCAGAACCATTTAGCAATTTTGGTAGCGGGTCACCCAAGGAGCATTCCTGTGAAATTGTTTTGAAATCCGATCATTGGCCAAGGAGGATCTATCATTTAAATGTTTATCTATTATAAGCTCTGGTGGCCATTTTGTTCAGCAGAGGGGAGCCATTTCAGCAATTCTAGTAGAGAGTCACCCAAGGAACGTTCCTGTAAAAATATTTTGAAATCAGACCATTATCCTGGGAGATGTTGTTTAAAGATATTTTTTTTCTATTTCTAGCTCTGGTGGCCATTTTGTTCAGCAGAGCAGAACAATTTTAGCAATTCTGGTAAAGGTTCACTCAAGAATTTTTCCTGTGAAATTATTTTGAAATCTGACAATAAACCTAGGAGGAGATGTCATTTAAAGGTTTTTCTAAGGTTTTTCTATTGTTAGCTCTGGTGGCCATTTTGTTCAGTGGAGAGGACTATTTTGGTAGAGGGTCATCAAAGGAACATTCCTGTGAAATTATTTTGAAATCGAACCATTAGCCTAGGAGGAGATGTCTTTAAAATGTTTTTTTTTTTGTTTTTTTTTTTTTCATTTTTAGCTCTGGCAGCAATTTTGTTCAGCACAGCGAAATCATTATAATAACTTTGTTAGAGGGTCTTCCAAGGAATATTCCTGTATAATTATTTTAAAATTGGCACTGTGTTTTTTTAGGAGATTTCATTTGATTTTTTATTTGATTTGAGGTTTAACGTCCCAATCAACACTGTAAAGGTCATTTTGGAGATGTTGCTTCCAATTTTGTGGGACTTTTACCAAACATTGAGATGAAATGATATCTCAAGCCCTGTTGCCCAATTAAACCGATAGGATTTATAAGCACGACGGGCTGACCCACACCACTTTGGTGGGCAGGCTCAGATCCTCTAAGCAGTTTACCAGTACTATTGTGCGGGTCGGTTTCAGCTCTGCATTTGTTTGTTTGATTTGAGGGTTAATGTCCCCGTCAACACTGTAAAGGTCATTTTGGAGACGTTGCTTCCAATTTTGTGGGACTTTTACCCGACATTGAGATGAAACTAGAATTTGTTTTTCTACAAAAACACAGATGTCTCCCCCATTTTTGACCTCTAAGTATAACTTTGACATTGGGGGTATTGAGCTGGGTCTTGTGTGCAACACATCATCTAATGAAGATGAACATTTCTGCAAAGTAACTTTAAAAATGTTCATAGAAAAATAAAAAAGTTATTGGCCGTACACAAAAAAGCCCTTTTTTACCTTTGACCTCTAAGTATGGCCTTGACCTTTGAGGTACAACACATCATCTCATGATGGTTAATATTTCTGCCAAGTAATTTCATAATCTATCAAAGAATAAGGAAGTTATTGACTGTCCCTTTTTTACCTTTGACCTCTAGGTATGACCTTGACATTGGAGGTATGGACCTTGGTCTTGCACATGACTCATGGTCTAACAACGGTGAACATTTCTGCATGGTTATTTTATATATAAAGTCCATCCAGAAATAAACTAGAAATGTGTCCAGACGACACAGATGCCCCCGCCAAGGGCCCCGCCTCTACCCGAAAATCCATATTGCAAAAAAATTTTCTAAGTGTGTGACCTTGTCATCAGGAACATTTGTGAGAAGTTATATTGAAATTGGTGAAAAAAAATGTAAGCGCTAGAGCAATGACAAAGTTTTTCTAAAAATAGCCACAGTGACATTGACCTTGAAAGTCGAACTTGCTCAAGGAACATTTGTGTGAAGTTATATTGAAATCAGTGAAGAAATGTAGTTGCAAGAGCAATGACAAAAGTTTTCTAAAAATAGCCACAGTGACCTTGACCTTGAAAGTCAAAATCGCTCGAGATATTGTCATTAAGAACATTTGTGTGAAGTTATATTGAAATCGGTGAAGAAATGTAAGTGCTAGAGCGATGACAAAGTTTTTCTAAAAATAGCCACAGTGACCTTGACCTTGAAAGTGGAACTTGCTAGAGATATTGTCATAAGGAACATATGTGTGAAGTAATATTGAAATTGGTGAAAAAATGTAAGCGCTAGAGCAATGACAAAGTTTTTCTAAAAATAGCCACAGTGACCTTGACCTTGAAAGTCAAACTCGTTCAAGGTATATTGAAATCAGTGAAGAAATATAGACGCTAGAGCTATGTTGTGCGAGGGGATAATTAAATTTTTTTAAGACTGTGACCTTGACCTTGAGCTCATTGGCATGGGTGGGGGTATAGCTGAATAAAATGGACAGGTATCTAACATCATACCAAATATCAACTCAATCCATCGCACAATTTGAAAAATATCAACTCTTAAAATATCTAATTAAAAATTTCTAAGTCTGTGACCTTGACCTTGAAGCCATAGGCATGAGTGGGGGTATTGCCAAATAAACATTTGGACCTGTATCTATCATCATAGCATATATAAGCCAAATTCATAATATAGTTTGGAAAATTGGAGCTCTTTAAAATCTTTCACATTAAAATTGTCTAAGTCTGTGACCTTGACCTTGAGGTCATAGGCATGGGTGGGGGTATTGCTGAATAAAACTTTGTACCTATATCTATCATCATATGAACCAAAGCCATCATAAAAGTTCAGGTTCTACCAGGTACAAATACCTTAACTGGAGTCTTTAACATGGAAAATTTCTAAGTCCATGACCTTGACCTTGAGGCCATGGGCATGGGTGGGAGTATCGCTGAATAAAACTTTGGACCTATATCTATAATCATACCAAATATGAACCAATTCCATCAAATGGTTTGGAAAATATGAGCTCTAAAATGTTCAAGTCTACCTGTTACAAAAACCTTAACCTGAGTCTTTAACATTGAAAATTTATAAGTCTGTGACCTTGACCTTGAGGTCACAGGCATGGGTGGGGGTATTGCTTAATAAAATTTTGGACCTATATCTATCATCATACCAAAGATGAACCAATTCCATCCAATGGTTAGGAAAATATGAGTTCTAAAAGTTCAGGCTCTACCTGTTACAAAAACTTCAACCTGAGGTTACAGGGTCACGTACGTATGTACGTACGTACACACACACGTACAGACGGACATACACATGTACGCACGTACGGAAAACCGAAAAAATATATGCCCCTGGCATCATATGATGCGGGGGCATAAAAAGTTATTGACTGGACACACAAAAAAAAAAAAAACTTTTTTTACCTCTGACCTCTTAGTATGACCTTGATCTTGGAAGTACCGACCCGGGTCTAGCGTGCACCACATCATCTCATGATGGTTAACATTTCTGTCAAGTAATTTCACATGACATCTCAAGCCCTGTCGCCCAATGAAACCAATAGGGTTTATAAGCATGGACGGTCCGACTCGTGCGCACCGTTTTGCCTGGGCAGGCTTAGATCCTCTAAGCAGTTTACCAGTATTCGTGTGCGGGCCGGATTCAGCTCTGAGCGGAAGCATCATGCAGCCCATATATTTCTTCAAGCCCCGAAGGGCGGGGGCTGTTCAGCTCTGCGTGGAAGCATCATGCAGCCCATCTATTTCTTCAAGCCCCGATGGGCTGAGGCCGAGGAGGAGATATCATTTGAAGAAATTGTTGATGGATGGATGAATGGACAAAGGACAAAAAGCGATCACAATAGCTCACCTTGAGCAGTTCATGCTCAGGTAATACCCCTGTCAACAGGGCTCAAGCTAGAGAGCGACTCAGGCGAAGAAGTCGCCCTGGTGGGGCTCACTTTGCCGACTTTGGCGATGAAAGCGAAAAAAACTTCGCCCGGAAATTTCGCCCTTTTTTTTTTTTTTTGGTGTCCTCCTATAACAATAACGGTAAACTGACAAGGTGACGATAATCCTTCGATCCACTAGTGTCAGAAATCTCAGTAATTACACTGAACAATGCTAAGTGTTTATTCTGCACTTCGTGCCAGTTGCAGTTTGGTACTGTTATGTAATTTAATTCTAACCGTTAGCTCATGCCGCTCGAGCCACTTGCAACATGCTTAGTAGTCTTGTACTGTCATAAATCTATCTTGGATGATTGCACAAAGTTTTTATTGCAATAAGAGCCAATTAAGATTACACAAGATAATGTAACTTAAACAGGTATATTTGTACCGTTAGCTCGTGCCAAAGTCCGAGTGCGGAAGTACTTTGTTAAGTACTGTTGAAAACAGTAATAAGATTATTCCGACCATAGGCATTGACACTGGATTAGGATTTAATAATTTTTAAATAAAGATGGTTTATTTGTTTCGCCATTGATTTGTTTGTACATTACTTTTGCATCCATCAATCATTTTCATTTTTTTTTATGGACAACAACAAAAGTAGGTAGCAATTTTTTATTTTGTAAGTGAAAATAATTATAACTTGCCGGTAAATATTCAGTAATTATCCAAATTCATAAAAAAATAACAACTGATTTTCATCTAGCAAGGTTGTTTCCCCTTGTTTCTGTAGTCCGTTTTACAATACAATTGTGACAGGAACTTAGTGAGAAATGATCTAACTATTACACAGAAACCTCATCATTCATTATAACATGGTTGGATACAACAAAAGTTACAGCTTGCCCAAATACAGTAAAATTACTATATTAAGACCACCTTTGGGACATTTCAAAAGTGGTCTTTAAGACCACTTTTCAACAGTCCAAAAAGTGGTCTCTGATCAGGGGTCACTGTATGCAGAAAACAGAAAGGATAACTGCAGCCAACCAAATAAGCTTTTTAAAGCAGAATTAGTCTTCATTTCAGGTGGTCTCAATAGGGGAATTGAGTGATACCCCTATAAAACACACTTTTCTCCAAATAGGGGTTTACAGGAGACCTCATTACATTGTTGTTGTTGGGCGTTAAGCCGCACCCACTTCTCCCTAGACCCAGCAAACTTCTCCCTATTTTCCCAGGAGGGAGAAGTCACTTCTCCCAAATTTTTGGGGCTAGCTTGGGCCCAGAACGCCACGAGATCGCAAGAAATATGGGATATTTTTAGTGAACATGGACCTGCCATGGCGTCATCACAGCGACCAAGACGTTGCTACGGACCTTACATGGCCATCTATCGCGATACTGCGGCGTTCTTAATGACGATTGTATGCGCTCTCACGTCGCATCCACTGTGCTTACATGGCGCTAACACTGCACGCAATGCGCTTTTACGGCGCTCACAATGCGTGCACTGCGCTGAGGGCATGTTGAAGACATTCGTTGCACTATAAAACAAAGTGTAAACAGACATCTTCATCAGTCAAACAGTTTTGTTTAATTTGAGGTTAAACGTCCCCATCAAAACAGTATAGGTCATTTGAGGGAGACCTTGCTTCTAATTTTGTGCAGCTTTTACCCGACATTGAGATGAAATGACATCTCAATCCCTGTCGCTTAATGAAACTAATAGGGTTAATAAGCATGGATGGTCCTACTCGCGCCCCTTTGCCTGGGCTCGCTTAGCAGTACTCGTGTGCCGTCGGAAACAAGTCCACCGCCATCACTGCAAGTCCACAGCCATTACCTTATCAACCCCGGGATGAGCCACCATAGAAGACGGTACTCAATCAAACTTTACATTCCAAAGTCTACTCTAGCCACTGTTTATACAAGCGGGCGCCCCCCGCCCATCGGGACTGGAAGAAATAGATGGACTGCATGATGCTTCCACGGAGAGCTGAAACTGACCGCAAACGAGTACTGGTAAAATGCCCAGGCAAAGCAGTGCGAGATGGGCCGTCCATTCTTATAAACTCTATTGGTTTCATTGGGCCACAAGGCTTGAGATGTCATTTCATCTCAAAGGCAGGTAAAAGTCCCACAAAATTGGAAGCAACGTCTCCAAAATGACCTATACAGTGTTGACGGGGACGTTAAACCTCAAATCAATCAATCAATTATACAAGCGGAGCTTATAAGGCGTTGTAGGGGACCCCTGTGCACGCCTGCAGAGCTCCTGCAGTGTTGTAGGAGACCTTACTGTGCTGCTATGGCAACCTTACGCCGACCTCTTATCAGAACGCCAAGTGACAGCATTTGTTTTGAGCATGCTCAAAATGAGCGCCGTTGCTTGGGTGTTCTATGCGATCCCAACGCGCCTACTGGCCGTTGGTCCAAGTGTATAATTCTAGAGGGCAATTACATCGAAAAAGAAGAGATCGATCTCACCCAGAAACAAGTTAGGCTGGTTTTTTAGTAACTCTCCCTCGTTCATCGTTCATGTTGAACATGAGGGGGAAGCTGACTTATGTGTTGTTCTTGAAGTTCATTCTGAAAGGGACAATGAAGATGGTGGCCCCCATGTCTCCACTGATGTCAGTATCCTTCTGAATTAATCAGAAATGTACATTGTTCATGCTGTACATAAATGAGAAGATGACTTATGTGTTGTTCTTGAAGTTCATACTGAAGGAGACAATGGAGATGACCCCCTTGTCTCCACTGTTGTCAGTACCCTTTCGGAATTGTACATTATTCTGGGGGAAAAAGACTTACCTATTGTTCTTGAAGTTCATTCTAAAGAAGACTATTGAGATGACCCCCTTGTCCCCACTGATATCAGTATCCTTCTGAAGTATACACTTGTCACGATAATCCTCCTATAAATAAACAAAACAATATATAATATACTTAGGCAAGCTCACTTACTGCTAGTGTTATAAATATTTTGTTTACTATTAAACTTCAAGGATTAAACCTAGGATAGATAAAATCTGAGTTAAGGTTTAACGTCCCCGTCAACAATATTTATGTAATTTTGGAGATGTTGCTTCCAATTTTGTGGGACTTTAACCCCACACTGAGACAAAATGGCATCTCAATCCCTGCCGCCCAATGAAATCAATAGGGTTTTCATTCGGACTGAACAAATTATTTGTCTTAATCGCGACGGAAGTAAGGGCGAGGATTGTGGCCATGTAAAAGTCCATTTAAGCCCCCCGACCACTCCCCCCCCCCCCCCCCCAGTGGAATTCATTTTCGCTGACCGTTCCAAGGCGGTTCTTCTGTCGCGGTTTATTTTTGTTATGGTTTGTTTTTGGGTGTTTGAGTTGCTTATATTATTTTGTTTTGGATAGCCTATTGGCCATTTTGTGGGAAAGTAATTGTCCTTTTGGCTCTCCACTATTGATGTTTCCATTAGGGTCTTGTTGTTTCATGTTTGTGTTTCTTTGCCATGGTGTCTCTGATAGTAGCTGTGGGTTAATTGTATTGATTCCTGATCATTGCCTTCACTTCTGTTTAAAAGCTTTGACCCACCCATAAACTGGGCAGGCTTAGATCCTCTAAGCTGTTTACCAGTATTATTTGTGCAGACCGGTTTCAGCTCTCAGTGGAAGCATCATGCAGCCCATCTATTTCTTCAAGCCCCGACGGGTAGGGTCCGGGACTTTAATAGTATTTAAACCCCGAAAAAATGGCTAAGTTCAAAAGTCGAAAAAAGTGACAAATATTAAATTGATGACAATGCCAAAATCACCATTACAAAATAGTCAGCAAAGTTTCAAAATGACCGGTACAACTTGAAAGAGGAGTACCCGCCATCTGTAATCAAATTTCCATGCCAAAGAGGAGAAAAAAAGGATATAACTCTGCAAGAACCCCGACGGAAAACCATGGATCCTCTTATTTTTCATGCTGGTGCTATAAATAAAATTTCAGGATTCTACCACTTACCATTCTTGATCATGTGCAAGTGCCGGCCAGCCAGATGGACTGACACAAAGCGATAACAATAGCTGACCATCCAGCTCCTGAGCTAAAAATACACTTACCATGTAGTTAGCTGCCCCTGAACTGCTGCTCATCACCAGAGTAAAACCAAACTAAAATATAAAATGTGCCAGAGCATGTAAAAATGTTTGTGTGACACCCAAAAACTCAGAGCAGCATGTGCATCAAGCCAGTGTCAAGCACTCTCCGGATAGCACTGAGGCTATACAAAGTTCACGAGAACAGCAAGGATGCATGAAGACAATGATCAGTGTTCAAAGACACACAACTATGATCATTGTTCAATGTCACACAACCATGGGAAAATCTTAAAAATGAGGACACCTTGAGGACCTGCTCTAATTCTTCTAAAATTCTAATAAATTTGTTTCATGATTCAGCAAAGAGTCCAAAAAGTGCAGACGGAATGGAAATAGTGTAAACACTGATAAGACTGCTCCTTTAAGAGCGCATACCAATGCAATCAGTGAAGATCCAGGGGCCAGTTGTTCAAAGCATCGTTAGCTTAACGAGCTTGTTAGTGGTCAAATTGTTAACTGTCCTAGCAAGTACAATATTGAAAATTTCGGTATTTTTGCTGACAAAATGTGAGCAGCTTTTGCATCCGCAAAAGCTGCTCACATTTTTTCAGCAAAAATTTCAGCATATTTGCCATATTTAATGATCAAAGTTTTAATGATACGTTAACTAACGACGTCGTTAGTTTTGAACAACTGGCCCCAGATATGACTCATAATAAGCTGACTTATCTAGATCTACACTGACTGCCAAACTGTTAATGAATTTGACTAAACCCCCTATTACCAAGAATGGATCTGCCAACATTAAAAGATGGAAGAGTCCACTTCAGACACTCAGGAATGGAAGGGAAAAGATCTGATAGGGTCACTTAGGAGATAACTGTACTGAAAGTTATCATTTGGGGAGGTAAATTGGAGGATTTACGGTTGGAAATTTTGTTTTACCGCCACGTGTCAGCCATGAGTTACTTTTGCGGGAATTTTACCTGTCATTGAGATGAAATTACATCACAAGCCCTGCCGCCAAATGCAATCTAAAGGCTTAAAATGCATTGGACTGTCTGACTCACGCCACTTTGCCTGGGCAGGCTTAATCCTTCTAAGCGGTTTACCAGTAGTCAAGAGTGGTCAGAGCCAGCTCTGCCTGGAAGCACCATGCAGCCAATCTATTTCTTCAATCCCCCATGGACAAGGTGATTGTGTTATATTATTAACCCTTTCACCACAGTTTTCCATCTTTGTATTTGGACATGTCCATTCATTCTGATAGGCTCTGAACCCCTGTCCTGCTGAATATTCATATATGCCACACTCACTGCCGATTATCAACCAATCAGATTACTTGATACAAATAATTGCAACAAATTCACAATCTGAATGGCAAACAATGTAGATCCTGATCAGATGGCTTCGTCAGAAGCCATCTGATCTGGATCTTCATTGTTTGGAAAATAAGACACATCCGGGCTCAGCAGGACAAGGGTTAAGGGGAATGGGAACTCCTGGCAGGTTTGTCCACCGTTTTTCAAAGAACTTTTGGGACATCCTGTTTCTTTTCTATAAGCCCTGTCCCACTGAAAAAGGGGTCTACTCTTGACATGGGAGACAAAAATACTTTTAAAGAAGTTGCCTCTCCTGAAGGTGAATTGATTCCCCTTTAGTAAACAATCATAAAGAGGATGGCTGGCAAACAGTGCAGATCCAGATGAGTTTGCTCATTATGAGCCATCTAATATGGATCTGCACTGTTTGCACAGGTATCTGTACTGGTCTATAGGGTTGAAATGTTTAAGCTAAGTCACAAATATACAAATTATATGACAACTCAACCTGAGTATGTTTGATAACAGTTTGCTGGTGTCAGATATTTTCAGATTCTAATAAGTAATACCTAATGAGTAGGTATTGAAGAATCTAAAATTAATAGTATAGAATGATAAAAAAAATAGCCATCGGAAGAGATGGCAAATCCCCCGACCAAAAGCCAATATGGCCTTCAGAAGATTTTTCACCAATAGAAAGTGCACCAGAATTAAACCAGCAATACATCACAAAAGTATTCGAGTTATGGCCATCACAAGATTATACTGTCAGGGGGGCTAACTAAAAAATGAGGGCAATCAGAATTGTGGTTCTTCCGCATGACATGCCTGCTTAAGCCCATGTATTTCTGTGTGAAGTACCATCAATATGTCTCAAAGGGTATTGGAGATATGGTGATCACAAGCTGGTCATACTGTTATATACGAATGGTAGATAACTCAAATATCACAGCACCAACAGTTGTGGTTCTTGCACACAACATCCCTTCTGTACCTTGTATACAAATGTGCCAAGTTCCTTCAATATGTCTGAAAGGATATTGGAGTTATGGCCATCACAAAGTTATATTGTCAGGGGAGATAACTAAAACGCAGAGTTGTAATTCTTGAGCATGACCTGCTTAACCTCATGTACATCTGCATCAAGTACCACCAATATGTCTCAAAGGGTATTGAATGTACGGTGATCACAAGGTGGTCATACTGTTATATTGGAAGGGGAGATAACACAAATACCATAGCACCCAGAGTTGTGGTTCTCAGGCATGAATTGCCGTCTTGACCCTGTATACAATTGTGCCAAGTAGCATCAATATATCTCTAAGGGTATTGGAGTTATGGCCATCACAAGGTTATATTCTCAGGGGAGATAATTAAAAAAAAAGAGTACCCAGAGTCGTGTTATGTGACACACCTGCTTAACCTCATGTATAACTGTACCAAGTACCATCATTATATCTCAAAGAGTATTGGAGATGTGGCCATCACAAGTTAGTGATTCTATTTTATTGGAAGGGGAGATAACTCAAAAACCATGGCACCCAGAGTTGTGGTTCTTGTGCATGACACACCACCTCAGCCTTGTGAACAGCTGTGCCAGGTACCATCAATGTATCTGAAAGTGTATTGGAGTTATGGCCACCACAAGGTAGTCACTCAATTGTGTTGGAGGGGGAGATAACTAAAAAAACCATTGCAACTAGAGTTGTGGTTCTTGTGCATGACACGCCGTCTAGGCCTTGTGAACAACTGTGCCAGGTACCATCAATATATCTCTAAAGGTATTGGAGTTTTGGCCATCACAAAGTAGTCATTCTATTTTATTAAAAAGGGAGATAACACAAGAAGTATGCCATCCAGAGTTCTGGTTCTTGCACATAACACACCGTCTCTGCCTTGTGGACAATTGTGCCAAGAACCATCAATGAATCTCAAAGGCTATAGGAGTTATGGCCATCACAAGGCTGCTTCTACGGACGGATGGACAGACGGAGGCCTGGCTGATCGTTATATCCCCCGAACGTATTCGGTCGGGGGATAAAAAACAGTTTTGAATGATCTAAAATTAATAGAATATAATGATCTAAATTAAGAATCAGGGGCCCATAGCTCCACTGGTTTTGGTTTTACAGCTCTTCCAAGATTATTTCACTCATATCGAGGTGACCATTAATCAGAGGTGGCCGAAAGCCGGAGTACCTGGAGAACAAGAGGTCAATGATGGACCTAATTCGCTCACCTGAGTCAAGTTGTATTATCTTTTGGTGATGTGTTTATTTTTGTCTATGTGCTATTTGTTCAATGTAGCAGAACCATTTAAGAACTTAGGTGGAGATTTTGTAAAATTTTTCTTAAATTCAGTCACTGTGTTAAAAGGATGTGGATTCCCGGCATCAAAAACGCCTCAAGTGTGGAGAAGCATAGGACAGAATCCATGAAACTTGGTTTATTAGGCAAGTAGTTTAACCATTTCACCATAGAAGCTTCTAACACTAATTTTCTGATAACATGAAATTGTGTTAGTTTGCACTGGAGTTTTTGTATTTGAATATAAATGAAGTTAAGTTTTGTTTTTGGAAATAATGACATTAGATTTTCGAGCATAAACACTCAAGTTCGTTAAGAAGTCAGTTTTATTTTGGGAAACAATAGCATATTTCAAAGCACTGACAGCACTGGTGGGCCAATTGTGTCGGAATCTAGGCTAGGAAAATGATCCTGAATTGCGGTATAGACTGTTTACATTTCGTTTATTACTTGTACATTTCTGTACTGTAAGCAAAATGTGTAAATTCCGATTGGACGCCACATTCTGAAGCATCTGGCTCAAAATTGCCTGTACTGTATGTAACAAAGAAGACTTTGATCAGACAGAGGCCATATTCTGTGGCATCTGTTCAAGGTCTACACTGTTTTGTCACCTCAACCCCTAATATGGAAAATGGCAGAACCTTTTACAAACATTGTAGGCCCAGATCAGACGTCAAGTTCTGCAGCATCTGATCTGGGCCTTCACTGTTTGCCAATCCCGGGTTGCCAGTATCCCATTCTAAGTTTTCGGCACAAACTGGGTTAAAATGATGTAATTTATTCCGATAAATTCACAAACTGAATGTGAGTGTAAATCTTGATCAGATGGCTTCTTTAGAAGCCAGGAAGTCATCTGATCAGAATCTACATTGTTTGAAAGATAAGGCATATCCAGGCTCAGCAGGGCAAGGGTTAATTTGTTTGTTTGTGTTGAGCTTTACATCCATGTCAACACTATTTAGGCATGCCAATACTGCTCGTATATGCCAGCTTGATTCTTTTCTGTGCCTTGGCTCAGCATTTATTAATACTGTAATTAAATCTCTATAAGTGATCTTGCATCACTGTTGTGTCCAACTGATATTGGCTCACAGTTGGACAAGGCCTACTGTCCTTGCTGCAAGTATAGGTAGAGGGGGGAATGTTATTTCTTCTGTTTCTATATACACTTCCTTCCATTCATTTGCCTCTTCTCTGTCCCTCACTTCCATATCCTCTACTATCTCTCCTACCTCTTTTCTCTGTTTCTCTGAGAGGACATAAAATGACCCACAAGGGTTGACGTGTCATTAAACCCAAAACAATCAATCAGTCAAATCTTTAGTTCATAGAGCTGTAGATATGGTGGGTATTTAGTGGTACATTAGCTAAAGTCTCCCTTATTTTTAGATAAAAATGTATGGTGTTTATATATTCTTTAAGAGCAAGGTGGTTCTAATAAATACGAAGATTCATACCATATTATGCAAGCAGTGGCAGAGCTATGTATAATAGTCTATCTTCAACTGCCTGTTGATATTTTGTCAGGTCTAAAACCTTGTTGTTAGCTCACCGTCAGGTAGTGACGAGGTGAGCTTTTGGGATCACTTTTCGTCCGTCGTCCGCCGTGCGTCCTTCCGTAAACAATTCTTTAAACAACATCTCCTCCTAAACCACTGATCGGATTTTGACCAAACTTCACAGGAATGATCCTTAGGAGGTCCCCTTTCAAAGTTGTTCAAATGGTTCCGGTCCGTTGCACATCTAGGTCATAGGAGCCAAAAATAGATTTTTTTTCACCAAAAACTTAAAAAATCTTCTTCTCTGAAACCACAAGGCCCAGGTCTTTGATATTTGGTATGAAGCTTCATCTAGTGGACCTCTACCAAAATTGTTCAAATTATAGTGCTGGGGCCAAAAATGCCCCCGCTCCGGGGCCCTTTGGTTTTACATGGGCTTATATAGGGAAAATCTTTAAAAATCTTCTTCTCTGAAACCGTAAGGCCCAGGTCTTTGATATTTGGTATGGAGCTTCATCTAGTGGACCCCTACCAAGATTGTTCAAATTATAGTGCTGGGTCCAAAAATGCCCCCACTCTGGGGCCCTTTGGTTTTACATGGGCTTTTATGGGGGAAAATCTTTAAAAATCTTCTTCTCTGAAACTGCAAGGCCCAGGTTTGGGTTTTACGGCCCTTTCAAGATTATTTCACTCATATCGAGCCGATCGTTAATCAGAGGTGGGCGAAAACCGGAGTACCCGGAGAAAAACCACCTGACCTTCCGTTGCAGAACTTGGCGTCTCACACGTGGCCAGAGCGAGGCTCGAACCTACGGCGGTGAGAGTTTTTGTCCGGCGTGCTTCCATCCGTGCGTGCGTAAACTTTTTCTTCAAACGACATCGTCTCCTAAACCACTGATCGGATTTTGACCAAACTTCACAGGAATGATCCTTAGGTGGTCCCCTTATAAAGTTATTCAAATGGTTCCGGTCCGTTGCACATCTAGGTCACAGGAGCCAAAAATAGATTTTTTTCACCAAAAACTTAAAAAATCTTGTCTGAAACCACAAGGCTCAAGTCTTTGGTATTTGGTATGAAGCTTCATCTAGTGGACCCCTACCAAGATTGTTCAAATAATAGTGCTGGGGCCAAAAAATGACCCCGCCCCGGGGCCCTTTGGTTTTACATGGGCTTATACAGGAAAAATCTTTAAAAATCTTCTTCTCTGAAACCGCAAGGCCCAAGTCTTTGATATTTGGTATGAAGCTTTATCTTATGGACCTCTACCAAGATTGTTCCAATTATAGCCCTGGGTCCAAAAATGACCCCGCTCCGGGGCCCTTTAGTTTTACATAGACTTCTGTCGCGGTTTATTTTTGTTATGGTTTGTCTTTGGGTATTTGTGTTGCTTATATTATTTTATTTTGGATAGTCTATTGGCCATTTTGTGGGAAAGTAACTGTCCTTTTGGGTTTCTGCTATTGATGTTTCCATTAGGTCGTTTGTTTCATGTTTGTATTTCTTTCCCTTTGGGGTCTCTGATGGGAGCTGTGGATTGATTGTATTGATTCCTAATCATTGCCTCCGCTTCTGTTCTTCATGCGGACTGAACAAATTATTTGTCTTAATCGCGACGGAGGTAAGGGCGAGGATTGTGGCCATTTAAAATAGATTTAAGCCCCCCAGTGGAATTCGTTTCCACTGACCGTTCCAAGGCGGTTCTTCTATCGCGGTTTATTTTTGTTATGGTTTGTCTTTGGGTGTTTGTGATGCTTATATTATTTTATTTTGGATAGCCTATTGGCCATTTTGTGAGAAAGTAACTGTCCTTTTGGCTTTCTGCTATTGGTGTTTCCATAATGTCTGTTGTTTCATGTTTGTGCTTCTTTCCCTTTGGTGTGTCTCTGGTGGGAGCTGTGGGTTGATTGTATCGATTCCTGTTCATTGCTTTCACTTCTATTTTATATAGGGAAAATCTTGAAAAATCTTCTTTTCTGAAACCACAAGGCCTAGGTCTTTGATATTTCGTTTGAAGCTTCATCTAGTAGACCTCTACTAAGATTCAAATTGTAGCCCTGAGACCAAAAATGCCCCCCCCCCCCCCCCCCCCCCCTTGGGGCCCTTTGGTTTTACATAGACTTATATAAGGAAAATCTTCAAAAATCTTCTGTGAAACCACAAGGCCTAGGTCTTTGATATTTGGTGTGAAATTTCATCCAGTGGACCTCTATCAAGATTGTACAAATTATAGCCCTGGGACCAAAAATGCCCACGCCCCGAGACCCTTTGGTTTTAAATAGACTTATATAGGGAAATCTTTAAAAATCTTCTTCTCTGATACTGCAAGGCCCAGGTCTTTGATATTTGGTATGAAGCTTCATCTAGTGGACCCCTACCAAGATTGTCCAAATTATAGTGCTGGGGCCAAAAATGCCCCGCTCCAGGGCCCTTTGGTTTTACATGGGCTTATATAGGGAAGAGCTTTAAAAATCTTCTTCTCTGAAACCATAAGGCCCAGGTCTTTGATATTTGGTATGAAGCTTCATCTAGGGGACCCCTACCAAGTTTGTTCAAATTATAGGGCTGAGGCAAAAAATGCTCCCGCCCTGGGGCCCTTTGGTTTTACATGGGATTATATAGGGAAAATCTTTAAAAATCTTTTTCTCTGAAACCCCAAGGCCTAGGTCTTTGATATTTGGTATGAAGCTTCATCTAGTGGACCCTTACCAAGATTGTTCAAATTATAGTGCAGGGGTCAAATATGCCCCCTCTCCGGGGCCCTTTGGTTTTACATGGGCTTATATAGGGAAAATCTTTAAAAATCTTCTTCACTGAAACCGTAAGGCCCAGGTCTTTGATATTTGGTATGATTTGTTTGATTTTGTTTGATTTGAGGTTTAACGTCCCCGTCAACACTGTAAAGGTCATTTTGGAGACGTTGCTTCCAATTTTGTGGGACTTTTACCCGACATTGAGATGAAATGACATCTCAAGCCCTGTCATTTGGTATGAAGCTTCATCTAGGGGACCCCTACCAAGATTGTTCAAATTATAGTGCTGGGGCCAAAAATGCCCCCGCCCCGGGGCCCTTTTGTTTTTCATAGGCTTATATAGAGAAAATCTTTAAAAATTTTCTTCTCTGAAACCGTAAGGGCCATGTTTTTGATATTTGGTATGAAGCTCCATCTAGTGGACCCCTACCCAGATTGTTCAAATTATAGTGCTGGGGCCAAAAATGCCCCTGCCCCCAGGCCTTTTGGTTTTACATGGGCATATATAGAGAAAATCTTTAAAAATCTTCTTCTATGAAACCGCTTGGCCATGGTCTTTGATATTTGGTATGAAGCTTCACCTAGTGGACCCCTACCAAGATTGTTCAAATTATAGTGCTGGGGTCTGAAATGCCCCCGCTCTAGGGCACTTTGGTTTTACATGGCTTATATAGGGAAAATCTTTAAAAAAACTTCTTCTCTGAAACCACAAGTCCCAGGTCTTTGATATTTGGTATGAAGCTTCACCTAGTGGACCCCTACCAAGATTGTTCAAATTATAGTGCTGGGGTCTGAAATGCCCCCGCTCTAGGGCCCTTTGGTTTTACATAGACTTATATAGGAAAAATCTTGAAAAATCTTTTTCTCTGAATTCACAAGGCCTAGGTCTTTGATATTTGGTATGACGCTTCATCTAGTGGACCTCTACCAAAATTGTTCAATTATAGCCCTGAGACCCAAAATGCCCCCGCCTCGGGGCCCTTTGGTTTTACATAGACTTATATAGGGAAAGCTTTCAAAATCTTCTTCTGTGAAACAACAAGGCCTAGGTCTTTGATATTTGGTGTGAAATTTCATCTAGTGGACCTCTATCAAGATTATTCAAATTATAGCCCTGGGGCCAATAATGCCCCCACCCCGAGACCCTTTGGTTTGCATAGACTTATATAGGGAAATCTTTAAAAATCTTCTACTCTGAAACCACAAGGCCCATGTCTTTGATATTTGGTATGGAGCTTCATCTAGTGGACCTCTACCAAGATTGTTCAAATTATAGCCCCTGCCCTGGGGCCCTTTGGTTTTACATAGACTTATATATAGAGATAATCTTTGAAAATCTTCTTCTCTGAAACAGCAAGGCCTAGGTCTTTGATATTTGGTGTGAAGCTTCATCTACTGGACCTCTATCAAGATTGTTTAAATTATAGCCCTGAGGCCAAAAATGCCCCCGCCCCGGGGCCATCTGGTTTTACATAGGCTAATGTAGGGAATATCTTTAAAAAATCTTCTCTGAAACCCCAAGGCCCAGGTCTTTGATATTTGGTGTGTAGCTTCATCTAGTGGACCTTTGCCAAGATTGTTCAAATTATAGGCTTTGTTGATATTTGGTATGAAGCTTCACCTTTTTAGACCTCCCTCAACATTATGCACATTGTAGCCCTGGGGTCAATAATGGCCCTCCCCGAGGCCCACTTGTTACTCTATCATAGGGTCAGGTGAGCGATCCAGGGCCATCATGGCCCTCTTGTTTTTATATAAATGTACAATTTCAAAGAGTGATTAAGATGATTATATTTAACCCTTCAGAATTATCTTCTGCTTTGTGTTGGCTGGTTACTTTAAAGTCATTATTGCAAACAGTGTGGATCAAGACCAGACTGGTCCTCTTATGCCCTTTTTGTTTAAACTGAGATTTAACATCCCAGTCAACACTATTAAGGTCATTCTGAAGATGTTGTATCCAATTTTGTTGGAATTTTACCCAACACTGTGAAGACATCTCAAGCCCTGCCACCCAATGAAACCAATATAATTCATGTTCATAGATGGTCCAAATTACACCACCTTGCCTGGGCAGGCTAGACCTAATATAATAATATCCAACAGCCATTGTGTCCAGCAAGGGAAACCATTTTAGCAGCTTTGGTAAAAGGTCACCCAAGGAACATTTCAGTAAAATTATTTTGAAATGTAGCCACTGGCCAAGGAGAAGCTGTCATCTAAAGGTCTTTTCTATTTTTAACTCTGGTGGCCATTTTGTTCATTGTATTATAACCATTTTTGCAAGTTTGGATAAGGGTCACCCTAGGAACATTTCTGCAAAAGTAGGGCAGCCATTTTGTTCAGCAAAGCAGAACCGTTTAAGCAATTTTGGTAGAGGGTCAGCCAAGGACTGTCTCTGTGAAATTATTTCGAAATGAGGCCATTGGCCTAGGAGGAGATGCCATTTAAAAGTTTTTCTATTTTTAGCTCTGGTGGCCATTTTGTTCAGTGGAGTGAAACCATTTTAGCAATTTTGGTAGAGGGTCACCCGAGGAACATTTCTGTAAAATGATTTTGAAATCGGGCCATTGGCTTAGGAGCAGATATCGTTTAAAGGTTCTTCTATTTTTATATCTGGTGGCTATTTTGTTCAGCAGAGCAAAAACGTTTTAGCAATTTTGGTAGCGGGTCACCCAAGGAACATTTCTGCCAAATTATTTTGAAATCGGCACATTGGCCTAGGAGGAGATGTTGTTTAAAAGTTTTTCTATTTTTAGCTCTGGTGGCCATTTTGTTCAGCAAAAGAAACCGTTTTAGCAATTTTGGTAGAGGGTCAGACACCCTCTCTTTGAAATTATGTTGAAATCGGGCCATTGGCCTAGGAGATGTGATTTAAAGTTTTTTCTATTTTTAGCTCTGGTGGCATTTTGTTCAGCCATGCAGAACCATTTTAGCAATTTTGGTAGACGGTAACCCGAGGAACATTTCTGTGAAATGATTTTGAAATCCGGCCAATGGCTTAGGAGGAGATATCGTTTTAACGTTTTTCTATTTTTAGATGTGGCAGCCATTTTGTTCAGCAGAGCGGAACCATTTTAGCAATTTTGGTAGAGGGTCACCAAAGGAACTTTTCTGTGAAATTGTTTTGAAATTGGGACATTGGCCTAGGAGGAGATGTCATTTAAAGGTTTTTCTATTTTTAGCTCTGGCAGCCATGTTGTTCAGTGGAGCTGAACCATTTTAGCAATTTTGGTAGAGGGTCACCAGAGGAACATTTCTGTGAAATGATTTTGAAATCCAGCCATTTGCCTAGGAGGAGATGTCATTTAAAGAAATTGTTGGCGGACGGACGGACGGACGACGGACACAAAGGGATCACAATAGCTCACCTTGAGCACTTGGTGCTCAGGTGAGCTAAAAACACCTGACCTTCTGTTGGCGTCTCACATACTGGCTGTCTTTGTCACATGGTGAACATTTGAGAAATGAAACATTTGAAATGTCAATTCTTCAAAGATGCCTTGAATGACTGGCTCCTGGATTGTATTACAGTTTCATGGCTCATGGATTGTACTTACAGTTTCATGGCTCATGGAATGTACTGACAGTTTCATGGCTCATGGATTGTACTTACAGTTTCATGTCTCATGGATTGTACTTACAGTTTCATGGTTCATGGATTGTACTTACAGTTTCATGGGTCATGGATTTTACTTACAGTTTCATTGGTAAGAGCTGAAGCTGGATGATGATGGAAAGAAAACTTTGTCATGTTGACAGTCAGAGTTCCGTCCTTTAGAAAACCAAACATGCTCACTATGAAATGTGGCCTTGTTTCATCCTGTCAACAAGAAAGAAAGAAATAATTAAATAAACAAGAGGACCAAGCTGGTCCTGTATCGCTCACCTGAGCTAACAGATTCAAAGTTTCAGGAAGTGCCAACCTCTACTGAAGGATTTATGGGAGTACATGGAGATGACAGGGTAAGCATTTTCTGCAAATCAAGTAGAATGTAACTCTATGATAAATAGGCTGACCTCACCGGTTTTCGAACTCATTCAAGCTTTTATTCCTGACTTGCTAAGAAGATCCGATATAAACTAAAGGGGCTATGGTGATGACAAGTTCAAAAATAAACAATTCACTGCTGCAATCAAAGGGATGTTACTCTGTGACAAATAGGTAAACCTCGTGAGTTTTCAAACTCCTCCAAGCTTTTCTGCCTGACTTGTTTGTAAGTTTCCTGAAGATCCAATCAAAACGGAAGGGCCAGCAGTGATGACCAGGTCTAAAATAGGCATTTTCAGCAATCAAAGGCACCTAACTCCATGATAAATGTGCCGACTTGGCCAGTTTTCGAAGTTGTCCGAGGTTTCATCCCCAGCTACCTTACATACAAGTTTCAGAAAAATCTGATCAAAACTGAAGGGGCTACGGTGATGACAAGGTCAAAATTTGGCATTTTCAGCAATCAAAGGGATGTTACTCTATGATAAATGGGCCGACTTGGCCAGTATTCGAGGTTTTATCTGCAGCCACCTTACATATAAGTTTCAGAAAATTGATCAAAACTAAGGGGCTACGGTGATGACAAGGTCAAAACTCAACATTTTCAGTCATCAAAGGGACAGAAATCTATGATAAATGGGCCAACTTGGTGGGTATTCGAACTCGTTCGAGGTTTTATCTCCAGCCACCTTACATATAAGTTTAAGAAAGATTTGATCAAAACTGAAGGCCTACGGTGATGACAATATCAAAAATCAACATTTTCACCCATAAAAGGGACATACCGGTAACTTTCTGGTAAATTGGCCGACTTGTCCGGTTTTCGAACTTATCTGAGGTTTTATCCCCAGCCACCTTACATATAATTTTCAGAAAGATCCGATCAAAACTGAAGGGGCTACCGTGATGACAATCATCATCATCATCAACGGATTTTTGATTAACGTGCAGGTACAGGGGAAACGTCCACATAAGTGGGCCCCCTTCCAGGTAGCTGGCTTGCTGCACGCATGGCAGATCTTACACCAGATCTCCAGGCTTGTCTATCATGAGGATCGATAGCAGAGAGCTTCCATTCTCTGCAATCTCTTTCTGTTAGCTGCTTCCAGGTCATCTTGGGCCTTCCTGGCCCCCGCTTTCCACTTACCTGTATGTCACAGGCAGTCTTGATTGCACCGTTGGAGCGTTCCACATGTCCATACCAGCGAAGTCTTCTCTCTTTCAGGATGAGGTCCAGGTCCTCAATGCCAAGACGCTCCAGTAACTCACTGGACTTGATGGTGACAGTGTCCTGTGGCTTGACATTGCAGATCTGTCTGATCATTGCCCTGTCATTTCGCTGTAGACGTTGGAGGTTTGGCTTTGTCAATGGCCATGTCTCACTGGCATGGAGCATTGCGCTCCGCACACAAGAGCTATACACGCGGCCACGTGTCTTGAACGAGAGGTGGCGGGAAGAGAGAACTGGTAGCAACTCCTTGAATTTCTTCCAGGCTGTTTTCACACGTGATGTAGTTGAAAGGTCGCAACCACCCCCTGCAGAGAGCATATCACCTAGGTAGCAGAAGGAAGCTACAACCTCCAGCTTGTCTGATCCGACTTGAACTTCCCTCTGTGGTCTGCCATCTAAGGGGCGTGCAGTTCCTCGGCACCGTGTACACCTGTACTCAGGGTCCTCTATCAAGCGTTTGAGCCCACTGCATTTCTTGTGCACCCAGAACTTGCAGCCATTACAAAAGATACTGTTGCTGCCAACTCCAGTGCGACATACAGCGCATGGGAACTGGCCTGTACTCTGCAAGAGGTCCAGACCTGTACCACAGATCATGATCTTTGTCTTTCCTGCATTCACTCTCAGCCCTTTCGCCTCCATTGCCTCTTTCCAAGTTAAGAGCCTCCTGACACATTCCTCAAGGGATTCAGCTATGATGACAAGGTCATCAGCATACAGGTCCTCCCAGGGAACTCCAGAGCGGAACTCGCATGACAAGGCTTCAAGCACAATGATGAAAAGCAGTGGGCTGAGAACAGAGCCTTGATGGACACCCACCTTCACCTCGAATTCTTCACTGTAACCATCACCAACGCGGACACGGCTCCGAGCATTTGCGTACATCCCTTGGACCAGTTTCACAATCCACTCGTCCACTCCAAGTTTTCTTAGTGCCCACCAGATGACTTTCCGAGGCACTCGATCAAATGCCTTCTCCAGGTCTACAAAAGCCATGTAGAGTCTCTTGTTGGCCGCCAGATACTTCTCTTGCAGCTGTCGGACAACAAAAATTGCATCTGTTGTGCCTCTTCCTGGGACGAAGCCAAACTGGGAATCGTCGATGGACACCAACTGCCTAATGAGGCCATCCACAATCCTCTCCAGGACTTTCATGACCTGTTCTGTCAGCTTGAGACCACGGTAGTTGCCCCGTTCCAATGCATCGCCCTTGCCCTTGTAGAGACAGACAATGAAACTCTGTTCCCAGTCAGAGGGTACCTTCCCATCACGGATGATTGCAGCTGCAAGGTCACGGATCATCGAGGCACCCGCATCACCTGCAGCTCTTATCATCTCCACCACTATGCCAGAGGGACCAGGAGCTTTGCCAGTCTTCATCTGAGAGATAGCCTTCTTAACCATATCAATAGTGATTGGGATGGCTGGCCCTTCCACTGGTGGCTCATCAGACAGGTGGTCTGGGTCCCAGTCGAACTCAACATTGAGTAGCCTTTGGTAGTGTTCTAACCAGGCCCCCTGCTTTGAGTCATCACTCATTGACATCTCCCCTGCATCATTCTTTACTGGTTTGTCACCTACAACATCAGCATTCTCTCTTCTCATCTGGTTAGCAAGGCGGTATACTTCTGAGGACTTAGGGTCAATATTCTTGTAGATCTCCTTCTCAGCTTCTTGGTGAGCATGGTGCACCGCACGTCTGGCTATGCGTTTGGCCGCAAGATATGATGCACGGGTGCCCTTACCAGTCTTCCAAGCTTTAAAGGCTTGCCGCTTGGCTGCTATGACCTTATTAACATCCTCATTCCACCACCAGGTTTCGCGACGCCAGCGGTGGGGCCGAGTTGTGCCACACACCTCTTCAGTTGTCTTGAGCAGACCGGTCTTGATGCTGTTCCATATATCCTCAGTGGTAGCATCTGCTACACCTGCCGAAGCACTCACATGCTGGCTGAAAACCTCCTGGAAATGATTTCTTGTCTGAGATTCTTTCAGCTTCCAAACTTTTAGTCTGGGGATGAACTTGCGCTTGGGTTTTGGTGGCACATCAATCCTCATGTCGCATATGAGTAGCTGATGTTGCAGGGCTACTTCCTCTCCAGGGATCACTTTCACATCTGTGACAAGTTTGCGCATTGTCCTGCGGTAAAGGATGAAATCTATCTGCGTCGCTGCGCTTCCTGACTTGTATGTGATAAGATGACTGTCGCGTTTCTTGAAACATGTGTTTCCAAGAAGCAGGTCAAAAGCCAGGGCATACTCTAGGATCCTCTCACCCTCAACATCTGGTTCAGGTCTACCATACCCGATCCCACCATGCACTTCCTTGTATCCAGTGCCTGCACGGCCTACGTGGCCATTCCAATCTCCGCATGGGATCAGGAGTTCGGATCCTGGGATCCTGGCAGTCACAGCACGCAGTTGGTCAAAGAACAAGTCCTTGACTTCAGCACTTAAACCACTCTGTGGGGCATACACAGACAGAAGGGTAACCACGCACTGGCCAACTACAAGCTTCACCATGATGATTCTGTCTGAGACTCTTTGCACTTCAAAAACTTTCTCTATCCACTCTTCTGCCACAAACACTCCTACACCAGCAGTGCCTTTATCGTTTCCAGACCAGTAGAGCTTATACTTGGTATACAAGGTTAAACTAGACATGTGTCCAAAGTACACAGATGCCCCCGCCATATATCTTTGTCGATATGGCTTGTACCCATTCTCTAGAATGGCACGGGGGTGTCCGGAGGGACCCGAAGCTGTCCACAGGGACCCAAGGTCTGTGTCAGTGAATGCATCTTATCATAAGGAACAATAATATATATGGTTAAGTGGGGGGGGATATGAATTGTTTCTGAGATATACCGGTAAGGCCTTTTATGAATTGAAGGGGGCGGGGCATGGTCCGGGGTTGACCAGAGGGAGACAAAGTCTGTGTCTTAGAATGAGTCATATCATAAGGGACAATAATATGTATGGTTTAGGTGTTCGAATCTGATTAAGTCTGTGTCAGTCAATGCATCTTATCATAAGGAACAATAATATATATGGTTAAGGGGTGGGGATATGGATAGTTTCTGAGATATAAAGACTTTAATGAAGCAAAGGGGGCAGGGCATGGCCCAGGGGTGACTGTAGGGACCCAAAGTCTGTGTCATGGAATGTGTCATATCATAAGGAACAATAATATATATGGTTTAGGTGTTCGAATGATTAATTTTCAAGATAATTAGGCATTTTGACAGTTTTGCATACAAATTTCTACATAAATGGGGGGAGGGGGGGGGGGAGGGGGGGGGGAGTCGGGATGGACCCAATGTCTGTATCAGTCAATGCATCTTATCATAAAGAACAATAATATATATGGTTAAGGGGTGGGGATATGGATAGTTTCTGAGATATAAAGACTTTAATGAAGCAAAGGGGACGGGGCATGGCCCAGGGGTGACTGTAGGGACCCAAAGTCTGTGTTATGGAATGTGTCATATCATAAGGAACAATAATATATATGGTTTAGGTGTTCGAATCTGATAAATTTTCAAGATAATTAGACATTTTGACAGTTTTGCATACAAATTCCTATATGACAATTTTGACCTGTTACGCAATCTGACCCCTAGGCCCACCCAGGGGCACGACTTTGGGTCAACTTGAACATGAACTGATAGGTCTTGGTCTGAGTAGATGTCATAACAAATTTCAACTTTGTAGCACAACAGGTAAAAAAATTATGAGCTCTAATGCGAGTCCGAGGTTTCAGCTCGACAATTCAGCCCGAGGTGGTTACGAACGTGACATACGCACGTACGCATGGACGTAACATCACGGCGAAACGCTATATGCCCCACTCCTGCCAAGGCAGGCGGGGGCATAAAAATCGGCATTTATCAGCAATCAAAGGGACGTAACACTATGATAAATGGGCCGACTTGGCCGGAATTGGAACTCATCCGAGTTTTTATCCCCAGCCACCTTACATATAAGTTTCAGAAAGATTCAATCAAAACTGAGGGGCTAAGATGATGAAAAGGTCAAAAATCGGCATTTTCAGCAATCAAAGGGATGTAACACTATGATAAAAGGGCCGACTTGGCCAGTTTTGGAACTCATCCGAGGTTTTATCCCCAGCCACCTTACATATAAGTTTCAGAAAGATCCGAACCAAATTGAAGGGGCTACAGTGATGACAAGGGACGTAACTCTATGATAAATGGGCCGACTTGGCCTGTTTTCGAACTCATCCAAGGTTTTATCCCCAGCCACCTTACATATAAGTTTCAGAAAGATCTGATCACCACTGAAGGGGCTACCGTGATGACAAGGTCAAAAATCGGCATTTTCATCAATCAAAGGGACATAACTCTATGATAAATGGGCGGACTCGGACGGTTTTCGAACTCATCAGAGGTTTTATCCCCAGCCGCCATACATATAAGTTTCAGATAAATCCGATCAAAACTGACGGGGCTACCGTGATGACAAGGTCAAAAATCGACATTTTCAGCAATCAAAGGGACGTAACTCTACGATAAATGGGCCGACTTGGCCGGTTTTCGAACACATCCGAGTTTTTATCCCCAGCCACCTTACATATAATTTTCAAAAAGATCCGATCAAAACTTCAGGCGCTATGGTGATGACAAGCATTTTCCATAGTAGGTCTAAGGGACCTTGTGGTTGCCATATGAACCAAAGTTTTAGAGCCATTTCGAAAAAAAGTTTATGTCATCAATGCCCCACCAGAGGCATATTACAGATAAGAAATGATTGCGATCAGCCGGCAGGCTGCAGAGATAAAGCTGCTCAAAAGTGTGGATGGACGACGGACGGACGATGAAGGACCCACTATACTACAAGCTCCCCTGGAGCCTTCGGCCCAGGTGAGCTAAAAATAGGTATTTTCAGCCATCAAAGGGATGTTACTCTATGACAAATGGGCCGACTTGGCCAGTTTTCGAACTCTTCTGAGATTTTATCCCCAGCCACCTTACATATAAGTTTCAGAAAGTTCCTTTCAAAACTGAAGGGGCTACGGTGATGACAAGGTCCAAAATCGACGTTTTCAACAATCAAGGGGACATAACATTTTGATTAATTGGCCGACTTGGCCGGTTTTCAAACTCATCTGAGATTTTATCCCCAGCCACCTTACATATAAGTTTTAGAAAGATCTGATCAAAACTGAAGGGGCTATGTTGATGACAAGGTAAAGAATTAGCATTTCCAGGAATCAAACTATGTAATAATGTTAAGTCATATCACTCAAATGTAACGTAAATCAGTTTGTTTTAGGAGGTGATATATATAACTCCGGCTATTTGTCAGATCGTATTTGTCAGTTCCAATTTTAATGTGTTTAATTGTACATGGTGTTTGCTAGAATTAAATATTGTTTAAACCAGAACTTTTTTTTCATAGATAGATAGATAGATTACCGTATCTCAAACCATTGACATGGGTCAGTCACGAAGAGATTTTCGTCAATAAACGGATCCAGAATAAATGAATTTCAGTAATAAAAGCAAAATATTATTCTTTCCTTCTCAAGGCATTATAGGAGCTTTTTTCGTGACGTACTTCCAGTTCTAAAAATAGAATGGGAAAAGCCCTGGCCGTCAACTAGTCGTATTGCTTCAAGGCAGTGGGACAATGAAAGTGTTAATTACAGAGTAAAACAGTGGAATTCTTTTAAACTTTTGGCGATATGCTGCCAGGTGTGAAATTTCACATTACGAAAACATGCCTATACATTATCAATATTTCGGCCAAAATATGGAAATTTTAAGATGAAAAATTGTGATATTTTTCTTACTTCTGAGCAGAAATAAGAAAAATAATGTTTACCCCTATAAACCCTAGTTTTACAATATAAAAATGGGGTTTGAGGGGGTCAAAATCGCAAAGGCTTCATGATGACAAATCCGAAGTGTTATTTTTTAAGTTAACTGCTCTTTAAGATATATTGTACGTATGACCCAACAGGGTCCTCTCTCTCTCTCTCTCTTAGCGTACCGGCAATAAGCGAGCGTAGGTAAATGTAAATTACAGTATGTCCTTAAATAACTCCACATCAGCCCACATGTAGTGTGTCAACGACGTCGTGTCTACATCAAACCAACATCAAAGTAATGCACTGAATTTGACTTTGCAACATCAATGAAATGTCAGAATGTTGCGTTGGGGATAATACGGTGTTGCTTAATAATATGTCATGGACCTATCAAGACTCAGTGGGATTCAAAACAAACGTAGAACACCCTTTCAGTGCATGAGAATGAAACACTCCTTCGTAAGTGGAAGATTTTACAGTAAAATCTGCTAGATTTGTAGATTTGATCAACCTGCCCAGCCCTTACATTAACCCGTTTGGTACCAGAACCACCCCCCCCACCCCCAAAATGAAAAAAAAAAAAAAACCAGGTACCCTGGCAAACAGTGCAGGCCCAGAACGCGGCGTCTGATCAGGGCCTACACTGTTTGCAGAAAAGTCAAGCCAATTTCCAAACAAATTTTGAAGATAACACATCCTGACGGCCCTAAATTTTGAAATGGACTCCTGATATATAAAAAGAGGAAGATTCTATTAGATACAAAAGGGTTAATGGCTTATATTAAGGGATCAGTCAAACCTCTCTCCTCATCTCAATGGTCATGTGACACTGAAGTGAGTTGGAGTGGGTATTGACAGCATGACGTCGAACCAACGTTGACTCGACGCCCGTCTGTCAGTCCACTCATTAGTTTTTTCGACTGTCAATATGTTTATTTCTCTGTCTAACTGTTCGTCCGTTCGGCTGTTAGTCATTCAGTCAGTTGGTCTCTCTGTCATCTGTCTGTCTGTCAGTCAAATCCCTCTCTCTCTCTCTCATCTCAACGGTCATGTGACATTGAATTGAGTTGGAGTGGGTGTCGACGACATGACGTCGAGCCAACGTTGACTCGACACCTGTCTGTCAGTCCACTCAATAGTTTTTTCCACTGTCAGTATGTTTATTTGTCTGTCTTATTGTCCGTTCATCCATCTGTTAGTCAGTCATTCAGTCAGTCGGACTGACTGTCGCATGTCTGTCTACTTTCAGTTTGTCAGTCAAACATCTCTCTGTCTCTCAACTTAACGGTCATGTGACATTGAAGTGAGTTGGAGTGGGTGACATGATGTCAAACCAAGTTGACTCGACACGATAGATAGATAGATAGATAGATAGATAGATAGATAGATAGATAGATAGATAGATAGATAGATAGATAGATAGATAGATAGATAGATAGATAGATAGATAGATAGATAGATAGATAGATAGATCTGTCCGTATGTGATAGCTATACTTAGATAGCGAACTAGAAATGCGTCCATAGGACACGGATGCCCCCGCCTGAAAATGTGTCTATGTTCGTATTTATCCATAGAAGGTTTAAGTTTCGGATCAATTTTTTTACCTTTGACCTCTAAGTATGACCTTGACCTTGGAGGTACGGATCTGGGTTTGTACGTGACACATGGTCTCATGATGGTTAACATTTCTTCAAAGTAATTTCAAAATCCATCCAGAAATAAGTAAGTTATTGACTGCGTTTAAGTTTCAGACTCTTTTTTTGACCTTTGACCTCTAAGTATGACCTTGACCTTGGAGGTACGGATCTGGGTTTGCACGTGACACATCGTCTCATGATGGTTGACATTTCTTCAAAGTAATTTCAAAATCCATCCAGAAATAAGTAAGTTATTGACTGCGTTTAAGTTTCAGACTCTTTTTTTGACCTTTGACCTCTAAGTATGACCTTGACCTTGGAGGTACGGACCTGGGACACATTGTCTCATGATGGTTAACATTTCTGCAAAGTAATTTCAAAATCCATCCAGAAATAAGAAAGTTATTGACTGTGTTTAAGTTTCGGACCCTTTTTTTTTGGCCTTTGACGTCTAAGTATGACCTTGACCTTGGAGGTACGGACCTGGGTTTTGCAAGTGACATGTCGTCTCATTATGGTTAACATTTCTGCCAAGTAATTTTAAAATCCATCAAGAAATAAGGAAGTTATTGACTGTGTTTAAGTTTCGGACGGACGGACAGGGGCAACACTATATGCCCTTTCCACCATTCTTCGAATGGCGGGGGCATAATAAAACGAAAAGTTACGTAAAAAACTTATTTTGTATGTAAGCTTTCGTGAATAACGTTATCTCAAGCCATTGACAAGGGTCATTCACGAAGAGATTTTTGTCAATTAAAAACGGATCCAGGATAAATGAATTTCAGTAATAAAAGTAAAATATCATTCTTTCCTTCTCGAGGCATTATTTCAAAGTAAACGGGTATATTTTCTCTCAAAGTGTCTGAATATTGTTGGTTTAAACATATTTTATTGCTTATATACATGTAAGTTACAAGCAAATGGGTTGGGCCACAAGTTCTAACAACATTAATGACGGCCCGTCCCGTACAGACTACACAATTACAAGCAATAACAGATGACAATGAATGTTTCAACACAAGCGCAAAATAGATTTTTCAGTCTAATTTTTCAAACAATGAGAGAGAGAGAGAGAGAGAGAGAGACAGAGAGAGTGAGAGAGTGAGAGAGAGAGAGAGAGAGAGCCGGTTATCCCTGTGAACCATGTGCAAAGTGACATGTTTCCTTGATATAACAGTGTACACTTTTGAACAAGTCTTTGTTTTCGTTTTCAGTAGCATTTGCCTTACCATAAAATACAATCTGACAATTCAGAGGGTGAAAAATTCTGGTTGCCTGAAAAAAATGAACTCGTGCATTGGCATACTTTGGGCATTGAAAGAAAAAATGTTCTGCATCTTCTACTACATGTCCACAATCACAATGAGCATCTACTATTAAATGATTATTGTAACGGTCATAATTAAGCTCGTTACAGTTGTTGCGTATTCGTGCATGAATAATCGAAAGATGTCTGCTTCCAGATATGAAATATGATGGTACAGAAGGTATCACAAACAAATGAGCTAGAACACCTTTTTTAAAAGAACAGATAGTGGCAGAATTCCTAATGTTTTCAGGCAGATTATTCCACAGAGATATAGATGCTGGAACAAATGATCTAGAAAAAAGTGTTGTTCTACTGCTAAGTAGCTGGTAATTTTGTGCATTTCGTAGTTGGTATGGTGTATTGCTACCTACTGTTGGGGGGAAGAGATTTTTTAAATAGTCCGGGACAAGTTCATTTTTGACCTTGTACATTATCATTAACTTTTGGTACATTCGCCTGTCCCCTAAAGACATCCATCCTATTTCTTTATACAGGTTTTGTAAAGACACGGAGCGTGTTAAGCCCGTAACGATACGCGCCGCTTCGTGCTGAATTTTTTCTAAAGTGTCTTTTTCTAGAACTGTGCAACTGTCCCATACAACAGAGGCATATTCAACAATTGGTCTCAAAAAAGATGTGTAAATTTGATTCATAGCTTTCCGACTTAAGGAGAACTTTATTTTACGCATAATACCGAGAATTTTGGATGCAGATGACACAATATTACTAATGTGGTCATGCCACTTAGCATCATTTGGGAAGTCTACACCCAAATGTTTATGCTCACTAACAAATTCTACCGGAACATCTTCAAAGATCAAGTTTGGTTTAACGGTTATATTTTGAATATTGAATATTGTTAGCATTTTAAGTTCTGCCAATACATTTGAATAGCGATGGCCGTTTCAATTGACAGCCAGTACTTTGCGCATGCACAAGAATGACGTCATAAACGGAATTCCTAAAGGCAGTGGCTAGCCGTCCGGTACCGGACGACCAGCCTACGAGTCTGCCTGTCTGGTACTGGACAGACCTGGGGTAATTGTATTCTTATTCGAATACTATTTGAATACATTTTTGAGTATTCGTGAAGTATTCTGTATTCATGGATTTTTTAGAATAAAAGTATTTGTATTTGTATTCGAATATATTTCAAAAGTCATGTATTCATGAATAGTTTTACGAATACATTATGAATACTTTTGCTGTTTACAGGAAAAAATTATGAAACAATACATAAATGTTTTAATTGATGAGTCCTTTACTGCTCACGTAGGAACTTCTGAAATTACTATTAGATGGTTTAATACAATACATAACAGAAATCCAAGAATATTAATTGATTTGACTGCATTGGTGCAAATAAAAGCTTTTAAGATGACGAACATTTCATTATTATGAATTTGTTGCTTTTAAAGTGACTGACATTATAATTTGTTGACTGAGAGGTATGAAAAACAGAAGAAAATAACATCTGTTTTCAATTAGATATTTTTTATTCAGAGACACTTCTATCACAAATAACTCTGACACAGTCATGGCCCACCACTGTGGCACATGACTATTTCTAGTCTGTTCTTACAAGTGTATCCATTTGTTAATATATGATGTGTTAGACTGATTTGTGCTGACTGCATAAAATAATTTCTGCTACCCATTTAAGTCCAGTGAACTCTTCAGTTTGTATCATTAGACAGGTCCATTTCAATTTAAGAGGTGTCTGCTTACTTTTATTATTTTTGCAAAATTTTATGATCTTTAGAAAATTAAAGAAAGTACTGTACACTTTGACCAGACACCATATTCTGTGACATATGATCTTAATCTACACTTCCAAGGTCCCTTTTTAAGAGAATGTAGACATTGATGTGTATATCTGTGAAGTTACCTGTATGTCATCTTCCAATAGATTGTCCCAGGATAGAGAGATAGGGGCATGACATGGTGTTTTACAACTGAGCCATATGCATGCCAAAGTAAAAACCTACAAATTACCCACATGTGTGTAATTCCAAATACTGGTAAATTGATGAGCTTTGTCTGATAAGAACATTCTTCCTGTTGATAACATATTAAAAATTATTCACCAAAAAATGTCTAAGTAGTAAAATGAAAGTGAAGGCAATCTGAAAACTGAAATCCCAAAAGTAGAAATAGAAGGCAATAGGCAAACTGATTAATTTATAATGTGCTGGCCACCTTTGACACTTGTTTCTCACAAAAAACAGAACACAATAATGACCCTTATTTAGTTCCAGCAGTATATGAATTGATAATACGAAAACATGCTGCCTATACAAATACATTGTAAATTTTATCGCCAAAAAATCACAAATTTTAAGATCAAAGATTGTGATATTTTTCTTACTTCTGCTTAAAATATAGATTGTGGGTACTTGTTATAACTGCCTCATTTTAATCACAGACAAAATCCCCCATCCCCCTGACAAAATCTCCCCACCATTTGTTTAGGTGGACAATATCCCCTTTGGATATAATCCCAGCTGCTGTTTGTGAAGGTGGACAAAATCCCCCACACCTCCACATGCACAATTACTGATTTTTGAAAATCAATTTGTATGAACATGTATTGCTTTAAAAACTGCAGATTCTAAATCATATTTGGAATATCATAGCTATATTGGTGCTAATGGAAAAATTATTGCAACAAGCAGCTACAACAGGTGACAAAATATAGAACAGTAAAATCATCAATATGACTAAATTCTAACAATGAATAAGAACATTAAAAACTAGAGCGCGCAGTCGATGGCAAGCCATCGCAAATCCCCACGTTTTCTCCACAGTAGGTCAAAATTTGACCTTTTGACCCCTCCCCTAAAAATGTGCTCTTGCGCAAGCCATTCATGTAAGCAACTCGCATACCAAATTTGGTTGAATTCCGGCTAACGGTTTAGGAGGAGATAGCCGGACAGACAGACGGACAGACAGACAGACAGACAGACGGACGGAGGCGATAACAATATCCCCACTTTTTCGTTGAAAAACGTGGGGATAATGAAACAAAGTACTTCTTTAGTCATGGCAAGAGATTTAATTCATTGAACTGACTTAATATAAAAGCATAATGTGTATTTACATCATGTTAAAAAGTCATCACAATAATCAAGCAGAATTTTCAAAAGTGATACATTATCCTAATGAGGCGGTTCTAATGAGTACCCACAATTTGTATGTTAGGGCTGAAATAAGAAAAAATGGGTTTACAGTAAACCCCAGTTTAACTGTATAAAAGTGAGGTTCAAGGGGGTCAGAATTATATAGGTGTTTATGTGATGTAATGTAATTCATCAATCACTAGCTTTTGATTGATAAATGCTGCTGACACTACAACTGACTTGTCTCATACAAGATCCTCCACACCTTCATTGATTGTGTCTTAACCCTTATCTTGCTGTTCACGACAACCCTTATCTTTGCAAACAGTGTAGATCCAGATCAGATGGCTTCTGAAGAAGCCATCTGATCAGGATCTACACTGTTTGACATTCAGTTTATGAATTTATAGAAATAAATTACATCAAGTAATCTGATTGGTTCAAAGTCAGAGATGGGTGTGGCTAAAATGAATATTCAGCAAGAGAAGGGTTAAATTGTTCTAGAGAAAACAAAGAGATGTGTATCTGTCTATGACCCGAACATTACTACAGTCACCAGGTGTTTTTGTTTTGTACAAGTCCTCCATTTTGATTGAAATGTATTCAAAAGTATTCTAAATGTATTTGAATACATTTGCAAAGTATTTGTATTCTCATTCGAATACATTCATAAAAAATGTATTTTTATTTGTATTCTGTATTCATGAAATGCAAAGTATTTGTATTTGTATTCAAATACTTTTGAAAGTATTCGACCCCAGGCCTGGTACTGGACGACCAGCCAACGAATCTGCTCATCCAGTACCGGACGGCTAGCCGACCCACGTAGGAATGGCTAGCCGTCCGGTAGTAGATTTAGGTCTATCAGTTTATATAGGGTATGCGTTCCAAACAATATTATCCCCTCTATGTTGTAATAAAAATATTTCTAATTACTCTAACTGTATTCTTATCACCTGTTTGTAGCCAGGAGCGAAAAATTTTTTTTCACTAAATTTCAATAAGGGATATAATTGAAATTGACCCTGATGCAATAGACTGTTGTACTCAAAGCCTTGTCCGGGCACTGTGACAGTTATTATTATTATTATTATGTCAATGTTATAATTTCTATTTTTTATATATATAATTATTGTTATTATTAAAATCTACACATGTTTGGCCGATGTTGAGCTTGGTCTTAATCGTAAGAGATTAAAATTGAATTTGGGAAGCATATTTATTCAACCTATCAGTTCAACATGGTAGGTACAAAGAAAAATTAATTAGGTGTAATTATCTTGTTAGCAGGGCACACATAAAGGCAACGATCCGAAACTCCATGGGTTGAGCAATTACCGTAATGAGTCTATGTGTTGGGACAGGTAGGCTTCGGCAAATAATGCAGTCCCGGATCAGACTGCTCCAGAAGCAGTCTACAGTGTTTGTCATTCCATCTGCACCTTTTGGACTCTTTGCTCGACCGTGAAACAAATTTGTTAAAAAATTTAGGAGAATAACTGCAAGTCATCAAGATCCTTATTTCTTAGGATTTACGGTACTGCTCAATTGCTATTAGTTGTTTTTCGTGACGATTGGATCATACATTTTAAGCATTTACATAAATAAAGGAAATGTAAAATATATAAACTTATAAAAAATATTAAGTTATATGACCGATTGGTAGTTATTTATAAATATATTATTTGTAGTAATAGTATTAGAAATAAGTAAACACGGCTACAGCTTCTATTATCACAGGCGTAATGTTTACGAAAATCATGCATTACCAATACGGCTGTGTTTATTTGCCTTATTTTTAAAATGATCTCAATGACATTTGCACAGTCTCAAAGTAGGAAGTATTTAGCAGGGGAGATGTCAATGAGTGAAGACTCAAAGCAGAGGGCCTGGTTAGAACACTACCAAAGGCTACTCAATGTTGAGTTTGACTGGGACCCAGACCACCTGTCTGATTAACCACCAGTGGAAGGGCCACCCATCCCAATCACTATTGATATGGTTAAGAAGGCTATCTCTCAGATGAAGACTGGCAAAGCACCGGGTCCCTCTGGCATAGTGGTGGAGATGATAAGAGCTGCAGGTGATGCGGGTGCCTCAATGATCCGCAACCTTGCAGCTGCAATCATCCATGATGGGAAGGTACCCTCTGACTGGGAACAGAGTTTCATTGTCTGTCTCTACAAGGGCAAGGGTGATGCATTGGAACGGGGCAACTAACGTGGTCTCAAGCTGACAGAACAGGTCATGAAAGTCCTGGAGAGGATTGTGGATGGCCTCATTAGGCAGTTGATGTCCATCGACAATTCCCAGTTTGGCTTCGTCCCAGGAAGAGGCACAACAGATGCAATTTTTGTTGTCCGACAGCTGCAAGAGAAGTATCTGGCGGCCAACAGGAGACTCTACATGGCTTTTGTAGACCTGGAGAAGGCATTTGATTGAGTGCCTCGGAAAGTCATCTGGTGGGCACTAAGAAAACTTGGAGTGGACAAGTGGATTGTGAAACTGGTCTAAGGGATGTACGCTAATGCTCGGAGCTGTGTCCGCGTTGGTGATGGTTACAGTGAAGAATTCGAGGTGAAGGTGGGTATTCATCAAGGCTCTGTTCTCAGCCCACTGCTTTTCATCATTGTGCTTGAAGCCTTGTCATGCGAGTTCCACTCTGGAGTCCCCTGGGAGGACCTGTATGCTGATGACCTTGTCATCATAGCTGAATCCCTTGAGGAATGTGTCAGTCGGCTCTTAACATGGAAAGCCGCAATGGAGGCGAAAGGGCTGAGAGTGAATGCAGGAAAGACAAAGATCATGATCTGTGGTACATGTCTGGACCTCTTGCAGAGTACAGGCCAGTTCCCATGCGCTGTATGTCGCACTGGTGTGGGCAGCAACTGTATCTTTTGTAACGGCTGCAAGTTCTGGGTGCACAAGAAATGCAGTGGGCTCAAACGCTTGATAGAGGACCCTGATTACAGGTGTACACAGTGCCAAGGAACTGCAGGCCCCTTAGATGGCAGACCACAGAGGGAAGTCCAAGTCCGATCTGACAAGCTGGAGGTTGTAGCTTCCTTCTGCTACCTAGGTGATATGCTCTCTGCAGCGGGTGGTTGCGACCTTTCAAATACATCACGTGTGAAAACAGCCTGGAAGAAATTCAAGGAGTTGCTACCAGTTCTCTCGTCCCGCCACCTCTCGTTCAAGACACGTGTCCGTGTGTATAGCTCTTGTGTGCGGAGCGCAATGCTCCATGCCAGTGAGACATGGCCATTGACAAAGCCAAACCTCCAACGTCTACAGCGAAATGACAGGGCAATGATAAGACAGATCTGCAATGTCAAACCACAGGACACTGTCACCATCAGGTCCAGTGAGTTACTTGAGCGTCTTGGCATTGAGGACCTGGACCTCATCCTGAAAGGGAGAAGACTTCGCTGGTATGGACATGTGGAACGCTCCAACAGTGCAGTCAAGACTGCCTGTGACATACAGGTAAGTGGAAAGCGGGGGCCAATAAGGCCCAAGATGACCTGGAAGCAGCTAACAGAAAGAGATTGCAGAGAATGGAAGCTCTCTGCTACAGATTCTCATGATAGACAAGCCTGGAGATCTGGTGTAAGATCTGCCATGCGTGTAGCAAGCCAGCTACCTGGAAGGGGGCCCACTTACATTGCCCCTGTACCTGCACGTTAATCAAAAATCTGTTGATGATGATGAGTACTCCAAAAAATGATAACAGTGCTATTCAGCATTCGTACCCTATATGAAATGAGAGACTAAAATTTACTACCGGAAGGCTAGCCATTCTTACGTGGGTTTCCTAGCCGTCCGGTACCAGACGAGCAGACTTGTTGGCTGGTCGTCCGGTACCGGACGGGCAGACTTGTAGGCTGGTCGTCCGGTACCGGACGGCTAGCCACTGCCATTCCTAAAACCTCCTATTGCAATGTAAACAGGTATATTTTCTTTCAAAATGTCTGATTTTAAGTTCTGCCAATACATTTGAATAGTGATGGCCGTTTCAAATGACGGCCAGTGCTTTGCGCATGTGCAAGAATGACGTCATAAACAGAATTCCTAAAATTTCCTATATAGCTTTGGCCGAATACAAACATACACTAACCACCGAGCTATCATGCCATCTCAGGGGCACAAATGAGCTGGGTTTGTAATTAGTTGATAGCCTCATGGATGCATATTGTTTTATCTGCTGTTGTTGCTGCTTGAATTTCAATTGTGCGACGTAGTGGAGCATGATAGCTCAGTGGTTGGTGCACCTGCCTCTGATGCTAGAGGTCCCGGGTTCGATCCCCGGCAGCGGCAAAAAAAATTTGGTGTTCGAATACGCTCTACTGGCATAATTTGCAGGGATGAATGTCATAAAGTGCACCGTCCTTCGGATCGGGACGTTAACTGGAGGTCCCTTGTGCAGCGAGAACCATCCCCTGTGCAGGTTAAAGATCCCTACCGTAATTACATGATTACTGTGTAGGCTTTCATCCTGCAAAACCTGGAGTGTATGTAATGTACACCTGCGGTCATGGTCAAATGTGAACAACGCAGTATCAGTAGATAGATAGATAGATAGATAGATAGATAGATAGATAGATAGATAGATATAGATAGATAGATAGATAGATAGATAGATAGATAGATAGATAGATAGATAGATAGATAGATAGATAGATAGATAGATAGATAGATAGTTCCACGTAGCCCATATATTTGATGATATGGATGATATCTACTGGGCTCATAATACACTCTTCAGAGAGGTCGTGGATGAACACGCCCCTTTGAAACAGAAAATGCCAAAAGTCAACCCACCACCATACATGAATTCAAATTATAGGAAAATAATATACAAAACAAGACAAGCTAGAAATATATATGACCAAAATAAGACCAGTGAAAATTGGAAAATGTATACCAAATGGAGAAACCTTAAAACCAAAACCAAAAGAGAATCAATAACAGTGTATTTTCAGGAAAGGTGTGGTGGAGGGCCCAAGTCAAAGGACTTCTGGCCAACCATCAAACCTTTTCTATCACAAAAATCAACAATGAAAAATGACAATAAAATACTTTTAAAAGAAGGTGATTCACTCATTGCTGATCAGCAGAAGGTCAGTGAGAGACTGAATGCCTTCTATGTAAACATTGCCCAAAATATAGGGATTGACTCAAGCAAACAGGTAAATGAAACTCATCCTAGCATTGAGAAAATCAAGGAAAATGTAAATGCTAACACATTTGAATTCAAACCCATCAATGAAACCCAAGTGCTAAAATGTATTAAAAAGCTTCACCCCAAAAAAGCAACTGGCGTGGATGCTATACCGCCCAAAATTGTAAAAGCTGCTGCTCCTGTCATTTCAAGGCACGTAGCAAACTTAGCTAATGATATGCAAGCTAAGGAAATTTTCCCAACCCAACTCAAAAAAGCTCAAGTGACCCCAGTTTTTAAAAAAGATGACCCTTTTATGGAAAAGAACTACCGACCCGTTAGTATTTTACCGACCCTATCAAAAATCTATGAAAGACTGCTCAGTGAACAGTTGACTGACCATTTTAACTCTATTTTCCATGACTTTTTATCTGCTTTTAGAGCTTCTTTTGGCTGCCAGACCACTCTCCTGCGCTTGATAGAAGACTGGAGACAGGCCCTGGATCAAAATATGTATGTAGGAGCCATATTGATGGATCTCAGCAAAGCATTTGATTGTATACCCCATGACCTCATACTTGCAAAACTGAAAGCGTATGGGGTTACTAAACACTCATGTAATCTGATGGCAAGCTACTTATCAAACCGCCATCAGCGAGTGAAAGTAGGGGATCATGTTAGTAGCTGGCAAAAAATAATAAAAGGAGTCCCTCAGGGATCTATTATGGGCCCGCTGATTTTTAATATCTTTTTAAATGACCTGTTTTATTTCATCAAAAAAGCATCTTTGTATAACTATGCAGACGACAACACCCTATCACACTCAGATAAAAATTTAAATTCACTTAAGAGTGTGCTAGAAAGTGAAAGTCAAGTCTGCATAGACTGGTTCGACGATAACCAAATGCAGGCAAATCCTGGAAAGTTCCAAGCCTTCGCCGTTGGCAAAAAAACGCATTCAGAGCTCAAGAGCTTCACTGTATCCGGTAGTGATATTTCATGCGAGGAGGTAGTGAAGCTTTTGGGTGTAGAGCTTGATTATCAGCTCAATTTTAATGAACATATTTCCAGGATTTGTCAAAAGGTATCTAGACAACTAAATGTACTGCAGAGAATTAGTAAGTTCCTGTCAGTAGAGACCAGACTTTTAGTTTTTAAGTCTTTTATAAGATCAAATTTTAACTATTGCCCAATTGTCTGGCACTTCTGCAGCAAAGCAAACACTGAAAAGTTAGAAAAGCTGCAGTATAGAGGTCTTAAAATTGTTTTTAATGAATATGACATATCTTACTCAGAGCTTCTTAACCGAGTCAGTCTCCCAACATTACATCTTGGAAGACTGAGGACAATTGCTTTAGAAACTTTTAAATGTATTAACAATATTGCCCCGATATATATCAGGGATTTAGTCATTTTAAAACAAACAAATTACTCTTTCAGGTACGAGAACACACTGCAGGTACCTACAGTAAGAACCGCGACATATGGGCAGCGTTCATTCAGGTTCGAGGCTGCAAGGGTGTGGAACAGCCTCCCAAATGAGATGAGAAAGGTGTCTGAGTATAAAGAGTTTGAGAGGCTGGTCCGCACCTGGACCGGTCCGAACTGTGGCTGCGCCATATGCCGTGGTTCAAAGAGGTTAGTTCAGTTTATGTTCAGTTGAATTCGTGTTCTGTTCATTTTTATTACTAGTTGAAATGTTTTAATATCTTAGTTGAAATTATAATGCATGTTTTTACACTCCCCCCCCCCCCTCCCACTTCCCAATTATTTTAAATAATGTCAAGGTCAAAGATACTTAATATGGTGCTTAAATGTGATATGTTACATGTTGGATATTACCTCCTCAGGCACGCGCCTTTGAACACTTTCGTTTTCGGAATAAGGACCTGTAGTCAATATTGGCAATAGGTCCTTGTTTATCAAATTCTCCTTTCGAATTTCTTTCGGGTCAAAGAGTGCCTGAGAGAGGAACATGATGCCTCGCCATATATATATGTGTGTGTATATGTGTATGTATATGTATGTATATGTGTGTATGTAATATGTGCATGTATATATATGTATACATGAATTTTTATTATTATAATTATTTATTTATTATTATTATTATTATTTTCTATTATTATTATTATGTTATTTATTTTTCAATATATTTAATATATATAGATTTAATTATCTTAAACATATGTATAAGATCTTATGTATTAACCTCTTTCTTCTCTTTTAGCTGTTTTACATTTGTTGCTTTACACTTGTTGAATTTGACCTTTTCTATATCTATATGTTTTGTCGGAAAATAGCTCTTGTAGCTAATGTTACTTGTTGTATGTAACCGACACAAAATAAAGTTTCTTGTATCTGTGGTCAGATTGCTGGTTTTAGACGTACCACCCTATTCTGATATACCTGTCTGGATTCTGGGATATTCTATGGCCGAAGATTGAACTGGATTGCTGCTCTACAAGCTGGAGTTTGATCCACGTTCATCTGACCAAGACGAACTACATTGTTGCCATCCGTCGTACACAAGAACCACTATAAGTGTAAGTATCTAAAGTTTATAGTGGTGACGAGGAAAAACAACGGATGTTTGATATTTTTCGCATTTCCAGACCCGACAAATCCGCCTTTGCCGAGTAGACATTCAAGGAGGGAAAGACCATTTGCAAGTGCGCAGAAGGAAACCTGTCTTTGCAATTGTGATCCTAGAGGTTGAATTGAATCTGCAAGGTCCAAAATTTGTTGTGGATGCATTTTGTCTCGTAATAATTTGTCCATTGCCTGTTTCTTTTTCTATTCATACAAGCCCAGCTTATTTTCCAGGACCCGCTACGACGTTCCTGTACAGACTGGCTTATTCTGTTGCTGTATTTTATAGAAAGCTGTCTACTGTTCGCACTGATCGACTGTTAAACCTCTATTTGCTATTTTTTCAGATTTCATAGGTGGTTTCTCTCTAGGGTACTTTAGTTTTTGCCCGCCTCCGCCCAATGGCTGGCTATGAACTGAGGAATCGAACAAGCACCTTTATTGCGAGCATTTCTGATTTGTGATAAACAGAACAATATGCTAGTCACCCCGGGTACACAACTCATGTGGAGACATACACAATTATACAGCTGTCTACAATATCTTGAATGATATTTATCAAATGGAATCACAATTTACAGATATTTTTCTAATAAAATTTCTTCTTTCAGCATTTGTGGTAATTGCCAATTATTAAATTCTTGTGATTGCCGTATTCGGTTTCAGATAGATAGATTGCAAATTTCCTTAGAGAATATATTACAATTAAATTGTGTGTTGTTTGTTAGATCTTGATTCGATAAAATATGTCTTTTGACAAGGTGAAAATTAATTTCTGTTCTCCGCGAGAACTTATGAGTTTACCCGGTATTGGGAGAACTCTGTCTGACGCCATCTTAGACCTGCGAGAGAGTAAGGGTAATTTAAGGCTAGAAGATTTAGGGCAAGTGCAATATTTGCATATCTCAGAGTCTTTACTTGAAAAAATGGACTTTGAGCCATTTACACCAGCTCGAAGTTCAGTGACTGACAGTATGAACAGGGACCCAATGGCCAGTGCAGTAGATCAAGTTATTGCCAGATCAAATTTACGAGGCCCTCCAACACACTATCGAAACCCGGCATCTATGTCAAGTGACGCAGGCATCAACCCTTCAATTGGGCAAGGTAGCCCGGCCCAAGCCTATAGGGGCGAGACAGTTTACCATGGGAGGGGCGAGACAGTTTACCCTGGGAGGGGTGAGACTGTTTACCCCAGTAGGGGTGAGACAGTTTACTCCGGGAGGGGTGAGACAGTTTACTCCGGGAATTTACCACAACAGTGGGGGCACCCAAATCAGGGGCAGATTATGGGGGGACCACCTATCTATCAAATGCCCTATCTAGACGCACATTTCGAGCACAACCAGCTAAGGCCTTCGACGAACATTCCTAATTTCCAAACTTTCCAGGGCACAAACTTTGCTAGCCCGTCAACTGTGAAAACGGAACCTGGGTATCAACCCGCTACATTACAGACACAGGGTCAATTGTTTGGGGCACCCGGCAACCCTAGTCAGCCAGACAATGACCGAAATTGGGGCTTCTCCAAGTCCTCAAAATCAGATTGGTTACCAAAGTCATTAAGTTTTGACCCCGCAAAAACCACATGGGAGGCTTTTTATCTAAAGTTCAGCAATTATGCGGAAGAAAAGCACTGGACAGCAGACCAGTGCAAATCTAAATTAATGTATGTTTTAGAGGGAAAAGCTTCTGAATTTTTTGCAACCTTGCACGAGCGGTGCACGAAACTTGAATATTATGACATCATTAATAAAATGAAGGCTCGTTTCGCCTTTCGCGAACTGGCTGAGACGTCTCATTTAGCCTTTATAAACAGCTATCAAGCAAGGGATGAAAAAATTGAAGAATGGGCTGACCGAGTTCTGACTTTGGCCACCAAAGCTTACAAAAATTTACCAGACGAGCACATACAAAAACAGGCTGTATTGCACTTTTGTCATGGTTGTTTTGACAGAAATGCTGGTATGCATGTAGCCAATAAAATGTTTAGTCACATGGAAGAGGCTATAGACTGTATAAAATGGTACCAGTACAACAGCCAAATTTTTCAAGATAAGTCCAGAGATCGCAAAAACATATCTCAGGTGAGCGAATATCTGCCTGAAGAATTTTCAAACTTTAATGTTCGTGCGACTATGTTACATGATTCCCGTTTTCAAGAAAAAAATCGAGAATCAAATTTTCAGTCAAGGGAGTCCCGCCCCCAACAGCGAGAACGGTATGCATATATGGGGTCCAAACACAACCAGTTGGTACCCGACAGCTCCAGAGAGAAGACGGAAACCACACCCAAGTCAGCAGACGTTAATGAGAGGCTTTCTCGCATCGAGGAGACACTGCAACTGCTGATGGAGGGTATGAAACTTCAAAAGCCTTCAGAACAGAAACCATTGAGCAACCGTAGTCCTTCGCCATCAAACATGGGTGCTCAAGGTGGGAGATCACCGTCACCAAGTCGCTGTTTTAATTGCAACGCAGAGGGTCATTTCAAAAGAGACTGCCCTAATTTGAACAAGAAGAAGGTGTCGTTCAATGCTGGTGAGGATTTAAACAGCAATGGGTCGGACCCGCAGGCCTAGGCCCGGCCCTACAAGATAACAAAGGCCGTTTCACTGAACCCGACACCAGTGACAAAAGGTGGGGTCTGCCTGACCAAGAGGAGTGTTTACGAAGTGAACAACAGGGGGATATGCAGTCCGATACAGATTCTGTGACACTGAAGGATTATGGAGATTGGATTGATGGGGTTTACTGTCAGGAATTTGGTACATCTACCCCGAAAGAGAAAGCTCTAAATACCTCTAAGGAATATGAAGATTGGCTGGACTTGAAGTATGAAGAAACCTTCAGCAGCCTATCACTCAACAGTTCCGAGTTAGAAGAGTCATTAACAACGAAAGACAAGGAGACCGACAAAGCAGACTCTAGATGTTACATTTCAAGTGACAGGGTTTCCAGGAATGAATATTCTAGTAATGTTAAAGAGGGGTACATGGTACCGAAGGATACTGTGAACACAGATTCTAGTAAAATTAAAGAGGGGTATCTGGTACCGAAGGATACTGTGAACACAGATTCTAGTAACGTTAAAGAGGGGTATCTGGTACCAGTGGATACTATGAATACGGATTCGAGTAACCTTAAAGAGGGGTACTTGGTACCAAAGAGTACCGCGAATGAGGCTTCCAGTAATGTTAAAGAGGGGTACATGGTACCGACAATTACGGGAAAGAAGACTTCTAGCAGTATTAAAGAGGGGTGCATTGCACCGAAGTTATCTGGCCTTAACAACCTTGAGGAAGGATGCTGGGTGCCCAATCCCTCAAACCGGGTGCCCGAGGCCAAAATGACTGTCAGTAACAAAGAATCAAAGGTGATTGAAAGTGACCCACTCAAACTCCAACCAGTTGGACGGGAGTTGAGCTCCGAAAAATCGGTAAGGTTTATTGAACTTGATAGCTTTATTTTAGGTGCTACAGAAAGTCAGTCTATGCATTCTGAAGATGGGGCCGCAGTACCTACTAAACTGTCCACATTGACAGAGTTGCCACAACACAATAAATCAGGTAGCAACTATACCATTCCCAATATAGCCCACCCTCATCAAGTAGACCCCCATGTTTTTCATTTCAGTGTTGCAGAAATAAGTCTACCGGATGAGGACAAACAAAGTAGTCCGGGCGAACCAATAGTATTGCCGGTTCACCTCAACAACCTTGTTCACCAACCGTGGGACCCAGGTGGATGCTGAGGTCTTCTTTAATGCCCTTGGGGTCACAACCCCGTCAATAGATGCTGTTACCATGGCAGAGCTAGCGATGGGTCAGTATGACCTGGCAAAGAGACAAGAGGACAAGTCCTAGCTGCGAAAAGCACGTCAATTGGCTACCTTATTCTTTCCCACGGAGTGGATTGACAGCCACCTGTGTGGTTGGAAGAAAGAAAAAGCTTACGTGTCTCGGCATTACAAGCCCTCAGCCACCGTAGGAGCTACTACAACTCTGCAATTAGACAGACGCATCACAGTCGAGGGACAAGACCTCCCGTGTGTGAGGGTTAATTTAGCATCCCCTCCTGCAAGCCCCACAAAAGGCATGGTCAGATCAAGGGGTAGAGATGAACACCGGAGAGTCTAAAAGAGATGATGAATGTTCAGGGGGAATTACCCGACATAGAGCTGCTTTGTCTAGGACTGACACGTCCAGGGGTGAATCCCGTCCACACAGGAGCAAGTCTCCAGGAGGTTCCAGAGCTGCTTCATCTAGGACAGGTCCAGGGATGAATCCCGTCCACACAGGAGCAAGTCTCCGGGAGTTTCCAAGAGCTGTCAAGACCATCTCATAGGCCACCTGTGCGACCGCCACCCCGGGAGGAATCAAGATCTTCAAGTTCCTGGAGTTCCATCATACTACATGAACATAGGTCCTCAGAGACCGATAAGAAGGGTTGCAGGTCACCAGTTCTGCCTCCTCCGCGGGAACCAGCAAGCCTTGAAAGGTCCAGGAAAAGGCATGCCACCCAGGAATCCAGTTCTGAAGAGACAGCCAAGAAGACTCGGCAGGGTACCAAATATCAGGGTTGCCCGGTACGAGGCTGTTTGGTGTACACCAAGTTCCTGAAGGAACATTCAGTCCGAGCATCCACCAAGCCGCTTTCACCAGCTGGATCAAGTCGACAGAGCCTTGAGAAATATGCATCGACAGCGTCTTCACGGCCTGACACAGTTAGCCTCAAGTCTTATAGGGCCAGGATCTTCTCCCCAAGATCTGATGGAATATGTGAATGGGCGCCTCCCGGACATTATTCTCGTGCCAACAGATATCTTGGGCCCATTGCAGCATGATATGTACGCTCTATGTCAGTTCGCGGGTTGGCCAGTCCCAGATCAATTCGAGGTATTTCCAAAAATCAACTCTCCAGTCGCTCTTGCTTGCTGGCGGGTACTGGTTTACTTGATGGGTCAGCTGAGTGATGAGGAGAAGGCAGAGTTTTACCTCACCTGCCATAGAAGTGATTCTGGGGAATGACCCCGTTGTGATCAGGCGAGTTTGGAGACATCTTCCTTAAAGACACAGACTGGAGGAAAGCGACGGAAGTCCACTGGAGAACCCCTCCGTGTTGTCGAAGAACCCTTTCTCAAGACAGAGGTGTGTACACCGTGAGTCTTCACGGACCACTGACAGTTACAATCAGGGAAATGGAGGGGGAAACCTCACAGACCACTACCTGTTCCTCAGGAGCATCTCCACTTGCAGCGTTCGATAGCCATTTCCATGTGGATAGAACTGCTCAACAGCTGTTGGGGACAGCGGATCTTTCAACAGTGACCATTGAGGACATCTTGAACTATCCTTAGCCACATGCTCCAGCACATCCTGTGAATTGGGTTGGAGGGGTATTGGTGTTCTGTTATCCCGATACCAGGTTAGCTCTACCCTTAATGGATGGAAAGTGGAAAGTTGCAGTTGGGCTTCATCCAAAGAAAGTTTGGATCAAAGTTCGGACGTTCTGATGACTGCACTCCAGATTGTGTGTAAGACATGCTCCCCAGAACAGAAAATATACCTCCACTGTTTCACGGGCCTACGATCAGATATTGAGTATTGGCTAGATAAATTTCCGAACTGTTATTTTGGTTTCACGGCTAGGGTGTACTCATTCAACAAAGCCCAGCTGGAGGGGTTGAGAGCTGTTCCAGAGAATAGGACCCTGTTGGAAACCGACTCTACCTACATGCCCGCAAAAACAGACAACCACGTGAATACACCAACCTACATAGGTGATGTTGCAGACATTATGGCTCATGGAAGGGGCATGTCGTTTGAAGGGTTGCTGGCGGTCACTTCTACCAGTGGCCAGCGACTGTATCAGTAAGCCTTGTCCTGTTAATTTTAGGGGTCTAGCCCTGTAAATCTCATCATTTCCACTTGGGGTCTTGCCCCGTAATAAATAGCTAGGACAGTATCCTCAGGTCCAAAACGTTAGAACGAGGGGGAATGTGGTCAGATTGCTGGTTTTAGAAGTACCACCCTATTCTGATATACCTGTCTGGATTCTGGGATATTCTATGGCCGAAGATTGAACTGGATTGCTGCTCTACAAGCTGGAGTTTGATCCACGTTCATCTGACCAAGACGAACTACATTGTTGCCATCCGTCGTACACAAGAACCACTATAAGTGTAAGTATCTAAAGTTTATATATCTTGTATCTTGTATTCATGCCGACGTCAACCATGGACAATCAAAACTTTATGTGCGCAATGTTACCGGACTGAACCGGATTTGTTATGCTAAAATTGCTATAAAAATGTACCATTAATTTAAGTTTGTGCTTCCTACATAGTTGGGGAGAGAACAAGGACAACAAAATGAGAAACGTCAAAATCGATCGTTTTGCTTTCCCTTTCTCCATCTTGGATATTGATGTCGTGGACTATGTGACAAGTAAATTGATTGGCTAAAGGCAACAAAAACAAACCAATGAAAGTCAGTTTAACTACATTAAAAAAATAATCAAGGGGTGACAATGTTTTTTCCTTTCTGGGAAGTTTATCCAGGTGCACACTAATGTCCGGGCATTGTCCGGAAAATGTCCGGGGGGGGGGGGAATCTACTTCTACTTCAGTACTGCCCAGGGCACGAAGCATCACGGGCAAGTGACATAGACATAGAAAATTAGACATAACAATTTTATTTCAGAATCAGAATCAGAATTGTTACTGGTGACACGTCAAATGACATTCATACACCAGGACCTGTGATATGGGAAGTTAGTCCCTAGCTCTAACCAAAGATGTAAACTTAGCTACACAATCCTCAGCACCTTCAGCCGTCAAAATAATAGAATCGGGAAGGGCATTCCAATCTCTAATGGTTCGGGGGAAAAACGATTCTTTATAAATATCCGTTCTTGCAGTAAGGGTCTGAAACGTCATTGAATGGTGTTTTCTACAATGCCTAGCTGGGGGAACAAGGTCATCTGTTGGAATGCTGGCAGCACCCTTTAGACCTTTGTATAAGAGTATGAGCCTACTGTCTCTTCTCCTTTTCTTTAGAGACTCCCATCTTAATTTTCCTAGAATTCCAGTCATGCTCCCAGTTTCAAGGCAATAATTTCCAGTTACAAATCTAGCAGCTCTATTCTGAACTTTTTCAATTTCTTCATTTAGGACCACTCCGCTCGGGTCCCAAATGCAACTACCATATTCCAAGATTGGGCGAACAAGTCCCCTGTATGCCGTTTCTTTCACATCCTGAGGACACTGATGAAGATTTCGCCTCAGGAAACCAAGTGTTCTATTCGCCTTTGTACACATATTGCTAATGTGTGTATTCCATCTCAAATCGTGAGTGATTGTCACACCAAGGTATTTAATGGAATTCACATTTTCGAGGACCGTTCCCTCTAAGGTGTAAGAAGCCTCAACTTTATTAGATCTCTTCCTTGTTATCTGCATAATATTGCATTTAACTGGTTGAAATCTCATGCCCCATTTTCTGGCCCAACATCCTAATCTATCTATGCCAGCCTGAAGTTTCAGTGAGTCATCTGTATTTCTAATTTCCCGGTAACAAACACAGTCATCTGCGAACAGTCTTATTTCTGAGTCAATATCAGTGGAAATATCATTGATGTACAGGGAGAACAATAGAGGACCAAGAACGGTCCCTTGTGGGACTCCAGACAAAACTGGCGCCCATACTGAAGATTCACCATTAACAACAGCACGCTGTTTTCTGTAGCAAAGGAAGGAATCTATCCATTTAAGAGTGTTCCCACCAATTCCATAACCAAATAATTTGGATTTAAGTAGTTCATGAGGAGGGGTGTCAAAAGCCTTCTCAAAGTCCAGAATAAATGTGTCCACCTGCCCCCCTTTGTCCAGGATTTTTGCCCAATCATTAATAACCGTGCTCAACTGAGTTTCGCAACTATGCCTTTTCCTAAATGCATGTTGTCTGTCTGACAAAAGTTTATGTTCATCCAAGTGGGCCATGATGTTTGAGCAGACTATGTGTTCAAGCAATTTACATAGAACACAGGTCAGTGACACCGGGCGATAATTACGAGCAAGAGCCCTGTCCCCTTTTTTGAAAAGTGGACAGATGTTCGCTAGGAGCCATTCTTTGGGAATTTCACCCGTATCGAGAGATTGTTGGAAAAGATGAGCAAAAACTGGACCTAACTCGTTTGCTAGTTCCTTCAGGACTCTAGGATGAAGCTCATCAGGTCCTAAAGCTTTAGAAGGGTTCAAGCCTTTAAGTAATTTGATCACTCCCGCAGAGGATACAACAATATTTTCCATGAAAGGGGCCGATCTTCCAGTCAATGGAACCTCGTTGAACTCAGTTTTATTAAATGCATCATTGAATTGACCAACCAATTCCTCTGCCCTTTCAGAGTCCGATTCAGCGACCCCGTTCCCTCCTCTTTTATTAAGGGGTGGGATACCTTGCCTATCTTTCTTCTGGCTATTGATATATCTGTAGAAGTCTCTGGGATTCGCCTTTACATCACCTACCAAGTTATTTACATACTGATCATGCTGATTTTTGATGTCATTTTTAATTTCTCGTCTCAAGTTTTTAAATTTTGCTCTGAGTTTACCACTTCCCGACTTTTTTGCCTTAGCATGAATCTTATTTCTCCTCCGAATTTTTCTTCTTATTTCTGGTGTGATCCAAGGAATTGAAGATACAGACCTGCTAGTTTTGGAGGGGATATGATTTTCGGACGAAGCTTGAATGAAAGACTTTATCAAATCAAAGTTCTACTGGACAGACCGAGCGTCTGAATGACCATTAAAGTATTTCTCTCTTGCAAATTTTAGGGCATCCTTCCTCATAGTTTCATAGTCACCCTTTTGATATAAGTACACCTTTCTACGAGGTTTCTTTATAGGTGGTATGAAGATTTTCAAAAATCCAGAGCCAATATCATGATCACTTAGTTTGTCCGGGGATTGAATATCCCCAAACTGTCCTGGCAAAGTTGTAAGAATCAAATCCAAAGTGTTTCTATCTCGAGTAGGGAAGTCAACAACCTGTTCCAAGCCATGATCATTCATGATGTCGACCAACACCTGTCCCTCTGACGGACTCAGCATCGTGCCTTGTTTGCTGAGCCTATCTGGCCAAACAATCTCTCTGAAGTTGAAGTCGCCTAAGACATGTACTGCAGGAAGTTTTTTATCCTTATTCTGAGACTTAATGCGATCAAGCTGATCTTTAAATAAGTGGAGGTTTTCGACAGTGTCGTTAGGTGGTCGATACCAACTTGCAATAAAGTGGGAAGTTTTGTTTGCAAAAACCTTAACCCAAACAGATTCTGAATCGTTTTCCAGTTCCATGAATGGCATATGAGGGATATCTCTGTGAACGAGCAACATCACCCCGCCGCCATGAGTGTTTCTATCTTTTCTGTAGACACTGTATTCGCAAGTTTCAGGGAAAAGCTCCGAAGTCATAATTGAACTGTCAATCTTTGTTTCCTGAATAGCCACAATATGTGGTTGGTGTGTATCAAGGAAAGCTAAAAGTTCAAGTACCTTTCCTCTTAAACCGTTAATGTTAATACTGCAAAATTTCAAACCTTTTACAAAAGTCGAATTGTGTTAACAATATAACACGTTCGTATATACAGGTTTAAAACACAAAGGTGTTGTTACGTCCTCTTAAACCGTTAATGTTAATACTGCAAAATTTCAAACCTTTTACAAAAGTCGAATTGTGTTAACAATATAACACGTTCGTATATACAGGTTTAAAACACAAAGGTGTTGTTACGTCTAAGCTGTGTATGTCTCTGGGCGGGAAATGAAGTCGTCACCATATCAGGTTCCTTTAGCCGAAAACAATGCAAGTTCACTACATATAGGACGTCTGAAGGCTATGGCTAGCGAAGTTTTTAAAATACTGAATAAAATATCTCCAGCCTACTTACAAGACGGACGGGGTTGCTGAATCAGACTCTGAAAGGGCAGAGGAACTAGTTGGTCAATTCAATGATGCGTTTAATAAAACTGAGTTCACGGAGGTTCCAATGACTGGAAGATCGGCCCAATTCATGAATAATATTGTTGTAGCAGCTGCAGGTTAAAAACTTCTGCTGATACCTCAGTGGTTAGTGCACTTGCCTCTGATGCTAGAGGTCCCGGGTTCGATCCCCGGCAGCGGCGATAAAATTTCGGTGTCCGAACACGCTCCATTGGCATCATTTGCAGGGATGAATGTCATAAAGTGCACCGTCCTTCGGATCGGGACGTTAACTGGAGCCCCCACCCCCCCCCCCCCCCCCCCCTGTGCAGAGAGAACCATCCCCTGTGCAGGTCAAAGATCCCTACCGTAATTACATGATTACTGTGTAGGCTTTCATCCTGCAAAACCTGGAGTGTATGTAATATACACCTGCGGTAATGGTCAAAATATGACCGACGCAGTATCAGAAGATAGATAGATAGACATAGCAGGAGTGATCAAATTACTTCAAGGCTTAAACCCCAGTAAGGCCTTAGGACCTGATGAGCTTCATCCTAGAGTCCTGAAGGAACTAGCAAATGAGTTGGATCCAGTTTTTGCACACTTGTTTCAACAGTCTCTTGATACGGGTGAAATCCCACAAGAATGGCTCTTAGCAAACATCTGTCCACTCTTCAAAAAATAGCCATCGGAAGAGATGGCAAATCCCCCGACCAAAAGCCAATATGGCCTTCAGAAGATTGTTCACCAATAGAAAGTGCACCAGAATTAAACCAGCAATATATCACAAAAGTATTGCAGTTATGGCCATCACAAGATTATAGTGTCAGGGGAGATAACGAAACAAGAGGCCCATGGGCCATGATGCTCACCAGAGCTCAGGCAGGCACTGCCCACTGGCAGCCATGTATGGTTTTAATTTATTGATTATAAAGTCTCTCAAATGAACCCCCATTTCATGAGGACTCTGTATCTGAAATATTAGGCCTTTTATGAAGGGAGGGGTGGGAGATGACCCAACAGAACTCAATTTGATATCATTGAATGCATCTTATCATAAGGAACAAGAAAATATATTGTTTATGGGTGGGGGGGGGGGGGGGGGGGGGGCGGGGATCTTAACGGTTTCTGAGATACTGGGCCTTTTATGAAGTGGAGGGGATGGGGGATGGCCCGGGCTCATCCCAAGATACCCCCAGGTTGGTGTCTCTGAATGCGTTTTATCGTAAAAAACAAGAATGTATATATGGTTTAGGGGTGGGAATCTGATAGGTTTCTGAGATTTATCGCCTTTTATGAAGTGGCAGGGTGGGGCATGGCCCCAGCACACCCCTGAAGACCCATAGGTTGGACTCATTGAATGCGTCTTATCATAAAGAACAATAATATATATGGATAAGGGGTGGGGATCTGAACGGTTTCTGAGAATTTGGGGCCTTTTATGGAGTGGAGGGGGTAGGACATGACCCGGGCACATCCCAGAGGACCCCCAGGTTGGTGTAACTGAATGCGTCTTATCATAAGAAACAAGAATATATATGGTTTTCGGTCGGGGATCTGAAAGGTTGTCGAGATATATTGCCTTTTATGAAGTGGAGGGGTGGGGCAATGGCGCATCCCGGGGGACCCCTAGGTTGGTATCACTGAATGCGTCTTATCATAAGAAACAAGAATATATATGGTTTTGAGTTAGGGATCTGAATGGTTTCTCAGATATATGGCCTTTTATGGAGTGGAGGGGGTGGGGCAGGGCCCTGACCCATCCCAGGGGGCCTCCAGGTTGGTTTCATTGAATGTGTCTTATCGTAAGGAACAATAATATATATGGTTTAGGGGTGGGGATCTGTAAGGTTTCCAAGAAATTGGGCCTTTTATGAAGTGGGGGGGGGGGGGGGGTGTGGGGCAAGGCCCCGGCGCATCCCGTGGGCCCATAGGTTGGTGTCAATGAATGCATCTTATCATAAAGAACAAAAATATATATGGTTTAGGGGTGGGGGTCTGAACGGTTTCTGAGATATATTGCCTTTTATTGTGTGGAGGGGGTGGGGCATGGCCCCGGCGCATCCCGGGGCCCCCAGGTTAGTGTAACTGAATGTGTCTTATGATAAGGAACAAGAATATATATGGTTTAGGGGTTGGGATCTGTACGGTTTCCAAGATATTGGGCCTTTTATGAAGTGGAGGGGGTGGGGCAAGGCCCCAGCGCATCTGGGGGCTCCCAGGTTGGTGTCAATGAATGTGTCTTATCATAAGGAACAATAATATATATGGTTTAGGGGTGGGGATCTGTAAGGTTTTGGAGTTATGGCCATCACAAGGTTATATTGTCAGGGGAGATAACTCAAAAAACCATGGCACCCAGAGTTGTGGTTCTTGTGCATGACACACGGTCTCGGCCTTGTGAACAACTGTGTCAGGTATAATCAATATATCTTAAAGGGTATTGGAGTTATGGCCATCACAAGGTAGTCACTCAATTTTTTGGAAGGGGAGATAACTCAAAAACCATGACAACCAGAGTTGTGGTTCTTGTGCATGACACGCCGTCTCAGCCTTGTGAACAACTGTGCCAGGTACCATCAACATATCTCAAAGGGTATTGGAGTTATGGCCATCACAAAGTAGTCATTCTATTTTATTAAAAGGGGAGGTAACTCAAAAAGTATGCAATTCAGAGTTCTGGTTCTTGCGCATGACACGCCGTCTCAGCCTTGTGAACAATTGTGCCAAGAACCATCAATGAATCTCAAAGGGTATAGGAGTTAGGGCCATCACAAGGTTGCGTCTACGGACGGACGGACGGACGTTCTCACAAATGGATACTTATGTGGCTATTTTGAGCAAGATTGATACTTAGGTGGCTAATTTTAACCACATAACAGACCTTTTATGTGTCTAACGGAATAAATCGCACTTTCTCTCATTGACTTACATTGATTCTGTCCAAGTTCATAGCCACCTATCTATCCATTTGTGTGTACGGACAGACGGACGGACAGACGGACGGACGCCAGGCTGATCGCTATATCCCCCGAACCTATTCGGTCGGGGGATAAAAAGGAGATAGGGCTCTTGCCCGTAATTATCGCCCTGTGTCTCTGACTTGTGTTCTGTGTAAGTTGCTGGAAATTATAGTCTGCTCAAACATCATGGCCCACTTGGACGAACATAAACTTTTGTCAGACAGACAACATGCGCTTAGGAAAAGGCACAGTTGTGAAACTCAGCTAAGCACAGTTATTAATGACTGGGCAAAAATCTTGGACAAAGGGAGACAGGTGGACACATTTATTCTGGACTTCGAGAAGGCTTTTGACACCCCTCCTCATGAACTACTTAAATCTAAGTTATTTGGTTATGGAATTGGGGAAAGACCCTCAAATGGATAGATTCCTTTCTTTGCTACAGAAAACAGCGGGTTGTTGTTAATGGTGAATCTTCGGAGTGGGCTCCAGTTTTGTCTGGAGTCCCGCAAGGGACCGTTCTTGGTCCACTTTTGTTCTCCCTGTACATCAATGATATTTCCACTGACATTGACTCAGAAATAAGACTGTTCGCAGATGACTGTGTTTGTTACCGGGAAATTAGAGATACAGATGACTCATTGAAACTTCAGGCTGACATAGATAGATTAGGATGTTTGGCACGTAAATGGGGCATGAGATTTCAGCCAGTTAAATGCAATATTATGCAGATAACTAGGAAGAGATCTAATGAAGTTGAGGCTTCTTACACCTTAAAGGGAACGGTCCTCGAGAATGTGGAATCCATTAAATACCTTGGAGTGACACTCTCACACAACTTGAGATGGAATACTCATATTAGCAACATGTGTACTAAGGCAAATAGAACGCTTGGTTTCCTGAGGCTAAATCTTCATCAGTGCCCTCAGGATGTAAAAGAGGCAGCATATAAAGGTCTTGATCGCCCAATCTTGGAATATGGTAGTTGTATCTGGGACCCCAGTGGAGTGGTCGTTAACGATGAAATTGAGGAAGTTCAGAATAGAGCTGCTAGATTTGTAACAGGCAATTATTGCTTTGAAACTGGGAGCATGACTGGAATACTTGGAAAATTAAAATGGGAGTCTCTCAAGAAAAGGAGAAAAGACAGTAGGCTAATCCTTTTATACAAAGGTCTAAAGGGTGCTGTCAGCATTCCACACAGTGAAAAATGAACAAAATAAGGACAAATACGCAATGCGAATTTACACCAATACATACTGATACACTGGCAATACAGTGCGTATTTACGTCCGTCTTGTGCGCAAATACGGAAATAATAAGCAACTGGTGTGACAAAGTTTACGCAACAAAACGCGTGCATATTGGAGAACGTATTTTTGAAAAATACAGAAAAAATAAGCAGCGGATGCAACAAATGTTACGCAGCAAAATGTGTATGTATTGAAGGACGTATTGTTTAAAAATACAGAAAAAATACGCAGCTTGTGCGGCAAACCTTGCGCAAAAAAACGCATGCATATTGGTTTATATACATTTGAAAAATAGGGAAAAATACGCTGGTGGTTTTACAAAGAATTCGGTTTGTGTTGACATGTGTATTTATGACAGAATAGAAAAGAAAAACTAGCCTGTCAGTTACACGTTGTGCAGCTATTCGCATACGTATTGTTTATATGGATCACAGAAAGTAACTATACATGCATATTGTCCTAGCCTAGGCTGGGAATATTGTACTTTTAGGCCAAGATTTTGCAGAAACGTACATATTTTGTATATTATTTAAATACAATGCATGTCCGACAAGAATTTCACAGCAATATGATCATAGTCTACATGTAGACAAGGAACACCCAAAGATTCTTGGTTCATTCTGATTCAACATTACATCACGAAAACACGCCTATATGATTCTTACCCCCATGAACCCTCCTTTTATAAAATAAAACTGTGGTTTACAGGGGGTAAACCTTATTTTTCTTATTTCTGCTCTGAATTATAGATTGTCGGTAATCGTTAAAACCGCCTCATTGCGGTGGTTCTAACGTGTACTCACAATCTATATTTTGAGCAGAAATAAGGAAAATATCACAATTTTTTCATTTAAAATTCTCGTTTTTAGATGGTAAAATGTATTTGTACAGGCATGTTTGCGTAATGAATTCCAGAGTCAGGCCTACTAATGAAGCTGAAGCTATTAAACAACAAGAAGCAACCTCTAGCCCTTTCTTTGTATGCGCAGCTTAGTAACGCCCCGTCAAGGAAGTTAACTCTGTTGTTGTCGACATTCTATTGTTAGGTTAGCTTGTCTAAGATTTCGGCGGTTAGCAATCGAACTATTGGCTTGAAAACCTGTCAATCAATTCTGGCGCAGGACTAAATAGGCCCACTCCGGTTATAGCTGATAAGACAGGGGTGCAGATTGCCTGCGGTCAAAAATCTTCAAGTTTCAGAGCCAATACACTATATCTGGCATGGGGTTACATTGAGGTTAACTGCATTTATTACATATTAAAATCCATTCCTGAAGTGAAAATGAAATTGTGCAGATTTGGTGTGTAAAATGCTTTAACAATGGTTACAAAAGATAGGTCTGGAGAAAATGTTGAAGTGACAATAATATGCCACATATGCAGGGTGTGACCTTCATTCTTTTCCCAAAGCCAAGTGTAGACTATGAAAATTGTAGGTCGCCCAATAAAACCAATAGGGTTTATAAGCATGGACGGGCCGACTCGCACCGCGTTGTTTAGGCAGGCTTAGATCCTCTAAGCGGTTTACCAGTACTCGTGTGCGGGCTGGTTTCGGCTCTGCGTGGAAGCATCACATCACGTGAATAAGTGAATCCACCTAACCCCCACTATATATAGAGAAAACTGGGGTTTACGGGGTATACATTATATTTTTCTTATTTCTGATACAAGACACAGTTTTGGGTACTCGTTAGAACCACCTCATTGACCGCCTCAAAGAAGCGGTTCTAACGAGCACCCACAACTTATGTTTGCAGTTTAACTACCATGATACGCGCCGGAAGTTGGAAGAAACGCCTGTAAAATGACCTAAATAATGTTTGCAGGGGTATTAAATATCAAACCAAACAGCAGAAAAAAGAAAAATAGTGTATACCCGCTTAAAGAGTGACCCCATTCTTCCAGGGTGAATATCAGACAGACATTTAAATTACTCTCCGAACGGTCTGCACACCTCCCATGAGACTCATTGCTGGCCATAATTTACCTGCAAATGCCTGAGTTGTAAAATTAACTCCACCACTTGTGTTATCTTCTAGGTTTTCAGAAAGTCAAAGGGGAACTTGAATACAATTTGCCCACTCTGTTGCCCATTTCTTATTGATAACTTGAAGTGCAATATCATTCCATGATAATCATATGACTATGTGTTAAACACACACACACGCACGCACGCACGCACGCACATGCACGCAGATGGAGTGAGAGAGTCTTGAAATTAAAAAAGAAAAATAGAAACTAGAGGCAATATACAATCTAATCAGCGAAAAAAAAAAACAAGGGTGCTGATCAGACTGCATAGATGTTCAGGTTGATCTTCAACTTTTTGGGCGTTGAAACCACAAAAGCCTTTTTATATTTAGGTTATTATTTTATCACCTGTGTAACATACTGGTGAAAATCTTTTCAAACATAAATTGTAAGCGCTCGTCAAAACTGCGTAAACGAGGCGGTTGTCATGGGTACCCAAAATCTAGGATTCCAAAACTCTTCGTAAATTTGGTACATTGTATGATTTGTGATGCATAGCATATCTTTAGAGCCATGTATGCTATTTTTTATTAAGTTTATATATTGAATAGATGACATGTGTTTTTTTTTGCTCTCTCTCTCTCTCTCTCTCTCTCTCTCTCTCTCTCTCTCTCTCTCTCTCTCTCTCTGATTATGTCCCTTTCATGAGATATTGCCCTTGTGAAATTTTCTGATGAAATCTCGTCGGCAATATAACTGAAAAAGTATCAAAGCTGCGCCTTGAAAGTTGATGAATGGATCTCACTTTAGCCATGTGAAGTATTACCTTTTCAGCTAGGAGCAAGCAGTGTTGGGGGCATAGTGTTTCATAAACACCAGCTATAGTTTCTCTTATTTCGACCCGAGGTGTGCAAAAACCGGAGTATTCGGAGAAAAACCACCTGACCTTCCATTGCAGAACTTAGCGTCTCATGAATGGATTGGAAGTGATGGGTAGACATTACGCTAACACATCCTTGCGACATAGTGCATTTTTCACATCTCCAAAATGGCTAGTTTTCAGATGAAAGTCCCTGATATTTTTCGTATCAATACTGCAAATTTCTCTAAAATAAAGTGGGATTTATTGGGGTGGGGGTGGGGGTGGTGTTCACGTGATGTTGACATTGTAGGTACCGATCCGAGTCTTGAACACATCGTCTCATGATAGTTAACATTTCTGCCAAGTAATTTCAAAATTCATTCAGGAATAACAAAGTTGTTAACTAACCATTTTTAAACTTTGACCTCTACGTATGACCTTGGACCTCGATGTACTGACTGAGTCTTGTGCGCGAAACATCGTCTCATGATGGTTAACATTTCTGCAAAGTGATCCGGGAATAAATCAAAGCACTGAGAGTTCTGGTGGGTCGATCGTCTCTGAGTGTAGGTTGGGAAAATAGTCCTGAGCTGAGAATCGAACTGTTCGTTTAACTTGAGCTAGCACAGTAGATCTGATCAGACATCGCGTTATGTGGCGTCTGGTTATGTAGATTCTGTTTGCCAATGCCCAAGTGCACGAGCACAGTCCACCCGCGCCCGCCTATCGGGGCTTGAATAAATAGATTGGCTGTATGATGCTTCCACGCAGAGCTGACAGTCCCGTAACATTGGAAGTGACGTCTCCAAATGACCTATACATTCTTGACGGGGACCGTTAAACCTTAAATCAAACAAACGAGCACAGTCCAGAATTTTCTTCTTACGCTGCGCTCTAACATCTAAGGGCAGTACTTGGGTTTTGTTCAACAGATTGGGGAGGGTGCAAACGCAGCCCCACCCATCTTTTGGAAATTATCTCAGATTCATGCAGTTTTCAACCCTCTGCAAAATACCTGAAATTCGCATCCTCAACCTGCCCCTTTTCAGAGTCTGCGTACGGCCCTGAATCATGTTCAAAACTGTTATTGCATACATACATGGCGAACAGTGCCGACCCTGATCAGAAGCAATATACTCTAAAGCCGATCTTGGTCTAAGCTGTATGTCTAAAAACGGTACCACCTATAAAGTCTGCGCGACTCATTTTTGCCATTAAACATTTCAGGGACGGGCCTCCGTGGCCTAGCGGTAAAGAGCGCTGACTCTTGATCACTAGGTCTCTCACCGCTTTGGTTCGAGCCTCGCTCGGGTCATATGGGAGACGCCAAGTTCTGCAACTGAAGGCCAGGTGGTTTTTCTACGGGTACTCCGGTTTTCGCCCACCTCCGATTAACGATTGGCTCGATATGAGTGAAATAATCTTGAAAGGGCCGTCAAACCAAAACCAAAACCAAAAAAAAAAAAAAAAAAAAAAAGCATTTCGGGGCTCTTAAATTAAGTTCTTAGCAGAAGTGCGAAAAGTTTATTTTTACTCGACTTGGCATACATTTGTGTAACAGTTTAAAAATGGAGTTTCCGAAAGACGTCACGTGACAGTGTGGCCTGGATTAAGTTATTGTTTTTCTCTCATTACGAGAACAACCTGGCAATTTATGCTATTTCGTTTAACCCTCAAATGCCACTATTTAAGCAAACAGTGTAGTCCCTGTGCAACCGGCTGAGCAGACGCCACATTCCGCGGCGTCTGATCTGAGTATTATCCAGCACACGATTCCTGTCAAGACTAAAGATAGCTCTTGTTATAGCCTAGCCACTAGGTGTTAAATGAATAATATGGAATTAAAATCATCTTTTGCATTAAAATGAACAGTGTATAAAAGTGTAGCTAGTCTAGTCTCTCTGGCTCAATTTTAACCTAAAATTTGAGACTCTACCAAATAGATTTGCCATTACTAAGAAGGTGATAAATTTTTAAACCAATAAAAAAATACAAAAAAAATGATCAGACTTTTATTATCAAACTAGTAGCTAGTCTACTCTTGTTACATCGATAAAAATAGCACAACGTTTAAAGTTCTATTAGTAAAACATAATATTGGTTTTCCCAAATCAGTGATGGTCACGTGGACAACTGCATAAATACCGTTTGCCATTTAGTAAATTTGGGCCGATCGTAAACCGATCGATCCAAAAAGCTATTGACTGAACACGAAAAATGACCTTTTTTGACATTTGACCACTGTGACCTTGACCATGGAGGTACCGACCTGGGCCTTGCGTGCGACAAATTGTCTCATGATGGTCAATATTGCTGCCAAGCTTTCTTCAAATCCATCCAGGAATAACAAAGGTATTGACAGGACACAAGAAAATACACTTTTCTTTACCTTTCACCTCTATGACCTTGACCTCGGGGGGACCGACCTGGGTCTTGCATACGACACATTCTCTCATGATGGTTAACATTTCAGCCAAGGAATTTCCAAATCCATCAAGAATAACAAAGATATTGACGGACGGACGGACGGGCAGTCAGACGGACAGCGCAATGTCATAATACATGTACTTCCTTTTTTCCATTTGTCGATTGATTTGATTGATTGATTCGAGGTATAACGTCCTCGTCGACACTGTAAATGTCATTTTGGAGACGTTGCTTCCAATTTTGTGGGACTTTTACCCGTCCTTGAGATGAAATGACATCTCAAGCCCTGTCGCCCAATGAAACCAATAGGGTTTTTAAGCATGGACGGACCGACTCGCACCGCTTTGCCTGGGCAGGCTTAGCGGTTCCCCAGTATTCGTGTGCGGGTCGGATTCAGCTCTGCGTGGAAGCATCATGCAGCCCATCTATTTCTTCAAGCCCCGATGGGCGGGGGCCATATTGTCGATTGTATTGGAGTTTAACGCCCAATCAACACTGTTTTAGGTAATTTCGAAGCCGGTCCGTTTACCTTTCCACCTTTTTCCTGGACAGGCTTAAACGAAAGTGGTTAACCAGTACGGTGCATATTCTTTCGCAAGAAACCGACAACTGCCCTTCTTGAATCAGCGTAAAGGAGAGAATGGCCGTAGAAAAGATTCCATGATCAGTCCCTCGAAAGAATGTTGCCAACCGTGGCAGGTATCGAACCGGCGTCCTCCTGATCACCAGTCAGACGCGCATCCGACTGAGCTACCGAGGCCGTTTTTTTTTTTTTTTTTTTTTTTTTCAAAACTGGCGTATAAAAATCAAAGCACTGAGAAATCTGGTTGGTCGATTGTCCCTGAGTGTAGGTCGGAGAGATATTCCTGGACTGTGATTTAAATTGTTTCATTTAACCCTGAAATTCTCGATTTTAAGCAATTAGTGTCGATCTTGATCAGATGCCGCTTTCTGTTGCGTCTGGTCTGGGTCAATGTTTGCCAAGTCAAACCTATGATTCTTAGATAACCCTCTTTCGCAACCTTCTTACCTCAAGGCGGCTACTGTAAAACCTGGTATAGTGGCCACCTCTATTTAGCAAAGCAAACCTGTCTTAAGCAAGCATACCCTCGGTTCCCAAAATAGGAAAATGCATTAAAATTCACCTGTATTAAGCAAGCACCTGTCCTAAGCAAGCACATTCTGATCATCTCTTTGATGATCTCTCTCTCTCTCTCTCTTTCTCTCTCTCTCTCTCTCTCTCTCTCTCTCTCTCTCTCTCTCTCTCTCTCTCTCTCTCTCTCTCTCTCTTGTGACAATAGGATGACAAATCCTGGCGACAATATGCATTCTTTCATATTTCCAAAACGGTTTCTTTACTGATTAAATATTTAGGCACTTTCCTTTACTCGTACAAATGTTTTGGGTTCTCGTACGAACCGCCTCATTGAGTGCTCACGATTGTGATACGGTTGATAGAAAAAGAAAATGCACTCACTCAGTAAAATGTCATTTATACGAACCTGTTAACGTTCTCTCTCTCTCTCTCTCTCTCTCTCTAGCTTAGGATCCCTATACGAGCCTAAACGCAGAGACAATCAGCCATCCCATGCGTTTAGTACTTTGACTTCAAAAGCTGGTAAGAAGAAGAAGAAGAAGAAGAAGAAGAAGAAGAAGAAGAAGAAGAAGAAGAAGAAGAAGAAGAAGAAGAAGAAGAAGAAGAAGAAGAAGAAGAAGAAGGCAGAGCTGCAAATGTGATATTGCGAGAAATCAGTTGTGTGTTACTCTATCTGCCATGGAGAGTTTAATAATTGAGAGCCCCCGCCCATCGGGGCTTGAAGAAATAGATTTGGCTGAATGATGCTTCCACACAGAGCTGAAACCAAACGCACATATGAGTACTGGTAAACCATTAAGGTCTAAGCCTGCCGATGCAAAGTGGTGCGAGCCGGCCCGTCCATGCACATATAATTTATTAGTTTGATTGGACGGCAAGGATTGAGATGTCATTTCATCTCAATATCGGGTAAAAATCCCACGAAATTGGAAACATTGTCTCCGAAATGACTTTAACAGTGTTGACTGGGACGCTTAACCTCAAATCAAACAAAGCAAACAAAGACTGAAAGTTTGTTAGATTAATTTTCATTGCACATTGAACTGATCATTACGGTAACACATCTGCGCGGCATTTTCCACATCAAAATGGCCACTTTTGATGAAAACCCATGATATTTTTCTGCAAACATATAATAACGAGTACCCACACCCAATTACAGAAATACGAGAAAATAATAATGTTTATCCTTGTAAACCCCAGCAGGTGCCGGTCCCGGTAGCTCAGTTGGATGCGCGTCGGCAGCATTCTTTCATGGAGATTGATCATGAGATCTTTTCTACGGTCATTCTCTCCCTTCCGCTGATTCAAGAAGGGCAGTTGTCAGTTTCTGGTGAAAGAATGTGCAGAGTAATGTGTAACTTTAAAATCTGGACTGGACTTGTGTACTTAGACATTGTTCAAGCCTAGGAAACTGATTAGAGGTTCTAAGCCTGCCCAGGAAAAGTGGCGCGAGTTTGCTTGTCCATACATATAAACCCTTTTGGTTTTATTTGGGCTTGAGATGATGTCACTTCATCGCGAGTTTGCTTGTCCATGCATATAAACCCTTTTGGTTTTATTTGGGCTTGAGATGATGTCATTTCATCTCAATGTCGGGTAAAACCCCTACAAAAATGGCCTATGAAGTGTTAACAGAGAATTTAAATCTCAATTCAAACGAACAAATTGTTCAAGCCTACTCTCAGAATCAATAATTATTGCAGTTACATTATACATTTGGTTTAGAAGCCTCCGTGATGTAGTGGTTACGCTACCCGCCTTGTAAACCAGTGGCCGCAGGATCGATCCCGGGCTTCTCCAGACTTTCGGATGAGTCCTTAAACCGAGGTCCCGTCTCCTATGACCTTAGCTGATGGTGGGACGTAAGACTCAAACACTCACTCACTGATTTTAGGTTTAACATCCCCGTCAACACTGTATAGGTCATTTTGGAGACGTTGCTTCTTATTTTGTGGGACATTTACCAGACACTGAAATAAAATGACATCTCAAGTCCTGTCGCCCAAAGAAACCAATAGGGTTTACAAGCATGGACAGTCAGACCCGCGCCGTTTGCCTGGGCAGGCTTAGATCTTCTAAGTAGTTTACCAGTACTCGTGTGCGGTCGGTTTCAGCACAGCATGGAAGCATTATGCAGCCCATACATTTCCTCAAGCCAAGATGGGCCAGGGCCGGTTACATCATAGAACCCCAAAAAGTGTAAACAAGTCGAAATAATGTTAGCGAGCCGATGGGTGGGTAGGTTCCACTAGGAACAAGATTGAAATAAAGAATTTATGAGCATTAAAACACAAAATAGGAACCCGGAAGTAATTAATGACAGATTCTATCTGTCATCTCTAGCTATCCTGCGTGTTGTAAAGTAGTTCCGGCTTTCTTATGACTTTCTTCCGGCTTTGACCGCCAAAGAAATATGAGTCCGCACAAAAATGTAGTCCGGTTAGGCGCAGTTATCAAAATTGTACATCCTATAATCGCAATACAAACTTTTGAAGCAGACGACTTGACGATTTTATCTTACCTTTCAGAGAATATATTCAGCACTTCATATGAATCAGCTGCATCATGCGAGACTGTATACCTAGATCAATGCGGCTTCTGCTTAGACGTCTGCTCAGGTTTTACACTGTTTTCTAACAGTGCTGTCAACATTTAATCCTTAAAGACCAGCCGGTCAGCTGCAGACCAGAATATTAATGGGTTTTCCGACATTCGAGGTCAAGTCTAGGTCAGTTACAACTAGGTGTATATCAGACTATGCGAGAAAGGCTTCCCTTTCAACCCTGGAATATGGTACAGATACCTATGCAAACAGTGTAGGTCCTGTGATATAATTCTAGGTGCCATATTTAGCAGAATGTACGAGCCCAACCTCAGTGATGGAAGAGTACACTCCAGAAACTCAAGGCAGTGAATAAATCAAAGCACTGACAACACTCATGCCGATTGTCTCTAAATGCAGGCTGGTCATGAACGAGGATTTGGACTGATCCGTTTAAACTTAACGGAAGTTTAGTAACTGATGCAAAAAATGTGGAAACAAGATCAGCACCGTGTTCTGTGGCGTTTGATCTTAGTCTACATTGTTTGCCAGATCGAAAATTTTTTCAAGTGCAGATTTTACAGATAACACTTACATGTAACCAACACTGACAAACGACCCGGCTATGTTCGGGTTGATTGTTTGGCATTCGACTCGAAGTTACTAATAAAAAAAGCGATTCAGAGCTAACGTCTACGTGACTATCACTGACTTCTCAGAATAACCTTTTTCTTGCAGAAAATAGCCGCAGTGAGATCAGGGTATTCCATTAGACTGAAGAGGGTCATCCTGGAATCATAAGGTGAGCTTGGCAAACAGTGTAGACCAAGTTCGGACGCTGCAGAACGCGCTTCTTATCAAAATCTTCACTATTTGTTTGGAATTTCAGAGTTAAATTAAACAGTTTAATCTCAGCCCAGGACTTTTACCCCGACCTACATCCCACCAACACTTTCGGTGCTTTAATTTTGAAACCAAACGATTGCATGATTACAACACGCTTAGGCACCATGCCCTTAAGCTAAAAAGGTTAAATCAATCAACCGTGACGTATGGTTACCAGTCGGGCCACGATGCTGTGTTTTTTATTGTTTGATTTGAGGTTTAACGTCCCCGTCAACACTGTATAGGTCATTTTTGAGACGTTGCTTCCAATTTTGTGGGACTTTTACCCGCTACTGAGATGAAATGACATCTCAAGCCCTGCCACCCAATCAAAACCAATAGGGTTTATATGCATGGACGGTCCGACTCGCACCTCTTTGCCTGGGCAGGCTTAGATCCTCTAAGCCGATTACCAGTACTCGTGTGCGGGTCGGTTTCAGCTCTGCGTGGAAGCATCATGCAGCCCATCTATTTCTTTAAGCCCCAATGGGCGGGGGCCAACGATCCTGTGTACCACCTTCACGCCAGCACTGATAGAAATCACATGTTCAGGATCAAACTTTTGATGTGTGATGTATGGTCGTGCCTAGAAAAGAAGAAATTGTATTTTGTTCTCAAAAAGCATCAAGTGAGAACGTGTTGCAACATTTTTCATTAAACCCTGGACAGTTTAAGGGAGTGAGTGAGTGTTTGAGTTTTACGTCCCACCAACAACTAAGGTCATACGGAGACGATACCTCGGTTTAAAGACACATCCGAAAGTCTGGAGAAGTCCGGGATCGATCCTGCGATCCCTGGTTTACAAGGCGAGTAGCATAACCACTACACCACAAAGGCTTCTAATGGACAGTTAGAAGCTGGTCGGAAAGCGGATGGCGTTGACTCTGATTTTGGGTGCCACATGTATGTGATCTATTTGTCTGTTGGAGCGACATCTTACTATCAACAGAAGACGCTAGTGGACGTCGGCGTAGCGGAAGACCGACGTCAGTACGTCAAGATCGATTCATCCGACAGACTCATATGCGAAGCAGATTTCCGCCGGCATCTTTACCTGTAGATAAACAAAGGGTTTCAAATACCGACTAATAAGCACTGGCACTGTTCGTCGCACTTATGCGATGCACTTTTGAGAGCTAGACGTCCCTGTCGTGACCAACCTTAAGACGTCGACACAGTACGGAACACTTACGCTGGTGCATGAAATACGTACATGTATATTGGCGTCTAAACGACTCGCGTGATATGCGTTTCAGTGACACATCGCACTTCAGCGTGAATCACGCCGATTGTCGTTTCGGGATGTTTCGACACATAGGTGTAAGGTATGCCGAGGCGACGCGTGCGCAATAGAACATGACATATCGGATGGAATAAGCGAAATGGTATGTCGAGCTATTGTAGCTGGCGACATTAAGAACATTCAAGATCATGACTTAGACGTTAACTGAACAGCGAGACGTTACATCAATCAAGTGCGTCGGCCTCACGTGGTTCCATTTATTTGTTTACGCTCAGAATCCGCGATATCTAGTCCAGCAGGATTACGCGCGTGTTTATAGTGGTGTTCTTACTCAAAAATGTCTTCAAGCCAATGGAATTCATGTACTGGACTGACCAGCCTTTCTCCCCCGATCTCTTTGTGAAAAATAGAGTATCTTTTGGGGGGAGGTATCCACAACCGACAAGACAAAAATGTAACTAATTGCCAGTAGTATTGTTAAAACTTGAATTTTAATGTTTGGTTTTGAAAACGTAAATATTTTCTCGAATGGCATTTCATGATACCACCGGTGTATAGACATCTGCAAACATATCATACAATGGAATTTGCAGAACTACTTTTCTATTTTTTAAGATTTTTTAGAAAGGTTCTCTGTAAGTTTTCACAGGGTTTTGATTTTCTCATAGAATCTGTCATTTCAGTGCCTTTGGTGCTTTGATTTTTATTGTTGCATTCCTCATGTTAGTTCTACGTCCACCAACAGCTAAGTCATACGACGACGGGACCTCGGTTTAAAGACTCATCCGTATTACGAAAACACGCCTATAAAAACATTGCAAACTTTACCGACGAAAAAACGAATATCTTAAGAAGAACAAGATGTGTTTGTGAAACACGAATATGTCCCAGGGCATGGTCATTTATTCTTCGAAGCTGATCACGGGTCAAGATCAAGGTCACAGGTCAAGATCAAGATCACAGGTCAAGATCAAGGTCACAGGTCAAGATTTTTTGTTTGAGTAGGAATTAAGACATTGTCACAAGGAGCCTACATGCTCAATATAAAGTTTCGAACTCAACAGGGTCAAAAGATATGACCAATAATACTTTTATCTTTTGGTTGGATGTTGTCGGTCGTCGTCGTCGTCTGACGTCGTATGTCTTCTGACGTCAACACTTTCAAACGACATCTTCAAATGACAACTCCTCCTGTACCCTTTGCCCAATTTCATTCAAACTTCACAGGAATGTTGGCTAGGTGACTCCCTACCAAAATAGCTAAAATTGTCCAGATGGTCCCAGGAGCTAAAAATAGAAAAAAATTCAAATGACAACTCCTCCTGTACCCTATTCCCAATTTCATTCTAACTTCATAGGAATGTTGCTTTGGTAAACGTCTACCAAAATAACTTAAACGATCCCGCTTCAATGAACAAAATGACCACCAGAGCTAAACACTAGAGAACCTATCAATAAAGGTGATGATTAATACCCCCGCCTCAATACTTGACACAGAAAGCAAACATAAACAGTGTCAACTGAGTCCATTCAGGGGCAATAACTCCATAATTGTTGGACAGATTCTCCTTAAATTTGCGTCTTGCACATCTACTTATCCTAGTGAATAGGTACGTCAAGTATCCATTGAATCCGACTGATAGTGAAGGAGGAGTTCAGCGGACAAATTTTTGCAGCAACCACTTTTCAGTGATTCAGGGGCAATTACTCCATAACTGTTGGACAGATTCTCCTGAAATTTGCGTCTTGCACATCTACTTATCCTAGTGAATAAGTATGCCAAGTATCCATTGAATCCGACTGATAGTGAAGGAGGAGTTCAGTGGACAAGATGTTTGCAAGCAAATCAGGGTCAAGAAAGTATGTTTCAAATTGATTCAGGGGCCATAACTCCGTAAATATAAAATTTGCGTCTTACAAATATACCCCTCCTTGTGAACAATTATGGCAAGTATAAATTGAATCCGATTCATAGTGAAGGAGGAGTTGAGCGGACAATGTTTTTTAGCACATTTTTTAGCAAATCAATGGCCATAACTCCGTAATTATGGGACAAACTTTAGTGAAATTTGCGTCTTGCACATCTACCCCTCCTGGTGAACAGTTATGGCAAGTTGCAATTGAATCCGACTGATAGTGCAGGAGGAGTTGAGCGGACAATGTTTTAGCACATTTTTTAGCAAATCAAGGACCATAACTCCGTAATTATGGGACAAACTTTAGTGAAATTTGTGTCTTGCACATCTACCCCTCCTGGTGAATAATTATGGCGAGTATCAATTGAATCCAACTGATAGTGAAGGAGGAGTTGAGCGGACAAAATTTTGCAGACAGACCACCCGACCGCCCGGCAAACCAACCGACAGGCTGATTCCAGTATACCCCCTTCAAACTTCGTTTGCGGGGGTATAAAAAGAAAATCATCGTAAATTTGCTTCAAACGCGAACTCCTCCTAAAGGCTTAGGCCAGTGTGATTCAAACTTCATAGGAACGTTGCCTAGGTGACTATCAAAATAGCTAAACTCGTTCCGCTCTGACAAACAAGATGACCACCAGAACTAAAAATAGAAAAATCTTAAAACGACAACACTTCCTTTACCCTTGGGCCGATTTCATTGAAACTAATGCTAAGATGACCATCTACCGAAATAGCTAAAACGATTTTGCTCGGATGAACAAAATGACTGCAAGAGCTAAAACTAGAAAAACATCGTAAATTTGCTTCAAACGCGAACTCCTCCTAATCCCTTGGGCTAATTAGATTCAAACTTCGAAGGAATGTTGCCTTGATGACTCACAACCAAAATAGCCAAAATCGTTATGCTGTGACAAACAAGATGGCGCTAGAGCTAAAAATAGAAAAAAATCATCTTCAAACGACAACTCCTCCTCTACCCTTGAGCCATTCATATACACTTCGTAGGAATATAAATGACCTTCTACCAAAATAGCTTAAATGATCCCGCTCCGGTGAACAAAATGGCCACCAAAGCTAAAAATAGAAAACATTGTAAATTTGATTCAAGCCAGAACTCCTCCTAAACCTTTCCGCCAATTTGATTCAAACTTTGCAGGAATGTTACCCAGGTGACTCCCTTTCAAAATTGCTAAAATCATTCCGCTCTAAGGAAAAAGATGGCCACCAGAGCCAAAAATAGAATGTACTAGAGACAGTGATACTCAGGTGAGCGAATCAGGGCCCTCAGGGCTCTCTTGTTCATTAGACCTACAACTGTTGACTGGGTGGTAAAACCACAACACACATATTGAGGCGGTTATAAAAAGTACCAACAACCAATTTTTAGCAGAAATTTTCATAATTACACCAAACCTTAAGAGCCTTACCTGAGCAGTTTCGGGATATTTTGCTCACAAGCTTTCCCTGTGTTAAAATGCCAAAGTCCAATGACGGAGGCTGCCATACTATAAGCACCCCCCCCCCCCCCCCCCACCCAGAGCCGTCGACTCAGGTGAGCTAAAAGCTTCATGCGGATGCAGATGACAGATGCCGTCAACGCCAGAAATTACCCCACCCCACCACCACGGCAGCTCCTGCAGGGAGCACAATGAGCCAAGACAGCAAACTCTACATGACTGTGTGCACAGTGAATATTGAAAATAGCCTGCACACGTTCACGTTTTGATCAAAGGCTTCACTTGACTTCTTCATGCTGACAATGAATACCCTGACCGGACTGTGCCACTGAATGATGTGCAAGCTGATGTGTGTTTACAGAAAAATCTTCAATATTGTATATATACATTTTGCTGCACCCCGCCCATCGGGGCTTGGAGAAATAGATGAGGCTGCATGGTGCGCCCAAGCAGAGCTGAAACCAACCGCACCTGAGTACTGGTAAACCGCTTAGAAGATGGAAGCCTGCCCAGACAAAGCGGTGCAATTCTGACCGTCAATGTATATAAACCCTATTGGTTTCATTGGGCTTGGGATGTCACTTCAAAGTCCCAACAAGGGGACAATGTTGGCCCTGGGTCGCTCACCTGATTCATAGTGTAACAAGTGGACCCCGGGGACAGGCCCCACGGTTATAATTTGCATAATCTTGGTAGAGGTCTAAACGGAGATGCTTTCATACTAAATACCAAAGACCGGAGCCTTCTGGTTTGAGACATACAGATTTTTAAAGATTTTCCATATATGAGTCTATATAAAACCTGTGGTCCCCGGGACTGCGCCATTTTGGCCCAAGGGTTATAATTTGAACAATCTTGGTAGAATTACACAAGACGAAGCTTCATACATGTACCAAATGTCAAAGACCTTTGCCTTCTGGTTTCAGATAATATTTTCAAAATTTTTCCCAATATAAGTCTGTGTAATCAAGTGGGCCGTGGGATGGGCCCATTTTAGCCCCAGGGCTACAATTTGAAAAAGGTTGGTTGAGGTCCACTAGATGAACCTTCATACCAAATATCAAAGACCTTGGCCTTCTGGTTTCAAACAAGGACATTTTCAAAGGTTTTCCCTGTATAAGTCTATGTAAAACAAGTGTGCACCGGCATGGACCCATCTTTGGACCCAGGGCTATAATTTGAACAATTTGACCTAGGCTTTGTGATTTCAGACAAGAGTGGGCCCGGGGCAGAGCCATTTTGGCCCCAGGGCTATAATTTGAACGATCATGGTTGAGGTCCACTAACAAAGCTTCATATTAAATATCAAAGAACTGAGCCTTCTGGTTTCAGACAAGAAGATTTATTAAGATTTTCCCAATATAAGTATATGCAAAACCAGCGGGCCCAGGGGATTTGGCATTTTTGGCCCCAGGTCTGTAATTTGACAATCTTGATAGAGGTCCACTAGACGAAGCTTCATATCAAATATCAAATACCTGCTACTGCTGTTTTAGAGAAGAAGGCTTTTAAAGACATTTCCTATCTAAGTCTATGTTTAACCAAGGGGCCCGGGGCGGGGGCATTTTTTACCTCAGGGCTATAATTTGAACAATCTTGATAGAGGTCAACTACATGTAGATGAAGCTTCACACCAAATATCAAAACCTGGTCATTCTGTTTTCAGACGAGAAGTGTTTTAAAAAGGTTTCCCTATAAAAGTCTCTTTAAAACCGGTGTACCCCGGGACGGTGGCAGTTTTGGCCCTAGGGACATAATTTGAAAATCTTGGTACAGGTTCATTAGACACAACTTCATACCAAATATCAAACACCTGGGCCTTCTGGTTTCAGACAAGAAGCATTTTAAAGGTTTTCCCGCATTTAAGTCTATGTAAAACCGGTAGGCCCTGGCGCCGGGGCATTTTTTTGCCCCAGGGCTGTAAAGTGAACAATCTTGGCAGAGGACAACTAGATACAACTTCATACCAATTATCAAACACCTGGGCCTTCTGGTTTCAGACAAGAAGATTTTTAAAGGTGTTTCCCTATATAAGTCTATGTGGGTGGGTCTGTTGGTGGGCCCCAGTGCGGGGGCATTTCTGGCCCAAGTGATATCATTTGAACAATCTTGGCAGAGGTCCACCAGATACAACTTCATACCAAATATCAAACACCTAGGTCTATAGGCCTTCTGGTTTCAAAGAAGATTTTTCCCTATATAAGCCTATGTAAAACTGATGGGACCCGGACCGGGGGCATGTTTGGCCCAAGGGCAATAATTTGAACATACTTGGTAGAGGTCCCATAGATGAAGCTTCATACCAAATAACAAAGTCCTGGGCCGAACGGTTTCAGAGAAGAAGATTTCAGTAAAAAAAAAATCATTTTTTGCTCCTGTGACCTAGATGTCCAACGGACCAGAACCGTTTGAACAACTTTGAAAGGAGACCACCTAAGGATAATTCCTGTGAAGTTTGGTCAAAATCCAATCAGTGGTTTAAAGAAATTGTTTACGCACGCCCGGACGCACGACGGACGACGGACAAAAAGTGATCCTAAAAGCTCACGTCGTCAGCTACGTGACAGGTAGCTATTTTCGAAGAGGGTTTAGAGATGAACTCCTAAGATGCCATGAAAAAAATGTATCGGAAAATGTTGTCTGTTGCATCTTCTTGCAGGTTTTGCATCCTGGCAAACTGTGTGGACCCTGATCAGACTGTACCTCTAACAGCGTGGACATTGATCAGACTTCTCCTAGCATATTTTGCTTCTAATTTTTTTACGTTTCCTTTTTACCTAGGTCGATAGTTGCTAAATGCAGTATTTGAGAGAGTCTACAATGTATGAATACAAAAGATTGAAATTATTATTACTGTCAGATTAACATTAAACTGGAAATGGCTCTGCCCACTCAGGAAGAATTCATTTGGCAGAAGTGTGTGAATATATAGTAAATAATGCAATATCAGTTGAAAAAAAAGTCAGCTTGGTCTTCTGCTCTGAATCATGTTTTTATTATGGTTTTACGGCCCTTTCAAGATTGTTTCACTCAAATCGAGCCGATCTTTAATCAGAGGTGGGCGAAAACCGGAGTACCCGGAGAAAAACCACCTGACCTTCCGTTGCAGAACTTGGCGTCTCACATGTGACCCGAGCGAGGCTCGAAACACAGCGGTGAGAGACCTAATGATCAAGAGTCGGCGCTTTTAACCACTAGGCCAGGGAGGCCCGTTTCTAAATCATGTACATGTACTTTCATTTCGTGACTATTATATCTACAGCATGATCACACAATGTGCTAGTAACTTATCCTGTCTAGGAACAGTGATGGGAACTGACTGGCCCAACATGACCTTAGCTGTTGACTGGGTATTGAAACAAAAACTGTATCAGAAAACCCTTTTATTCTGTTTATTCTGTTGCAGTGTGTTGGAGTTTATCTGACTTAATATCAGGGAACTTCAATTAAGAAGGGCAAGAGGTTATTCCCTACTGTTTAATTGCTTCCAGCCTAGCTGACACTAGAATTTACTAGAATTTAATGATGCATCAAAATGAGCTAAGAATCTGCCTACATGTACGAGTATAGTGCATCTTGCTTGATTGAAGAAGAAGAAGAAGAAGAAGAAGAAGAAGAAGAAGAAGAAGAAGAAGAAGAAGAAGAAGAGAGAGAGAGAGAGAGAGAGAGAGAGAGAGAGAGAGAGAGAGAGAGAGAGATCCAGATAAAAAATAGGGGCTAAATTGCCCTTTATGAGACATTATCACTGTACTGGCTAAGAATGAAGTAAAATTTATTTATCTGTTTATTTATTTTCAGTTTGTTCGTTTCATTTGAGGTTTAACGTCCCCGTCTACATTGTAAATGTCATTTTGGAGACGTTGCTTCCAATCTTGTGGGAATTTTACCAGACGTTGAGATGAAATGACATCTCAAGCCCTGTTGCCGAATGAAACCAATATGGTTTATAAGCATGGACGCTCCGACTCGCACCGCTTTTCCTGGGCAGGCTTAGATCCTCTAAGCGGTTTTCCGGTATTCGTGTGCGGGTCGTATTTAGCTCTGCGTGGAAGCATCGTGCAGCCCATCTATTTCTTCAAGCCCCGATGGGCGGGGGCCTTATTTATTTTAAGTATAATGGCCCATTGCGAGGCGGTTGAAACCAGTACCCACAATTCATCTTTTTTGCCGAAATAAGAAAAATAATGTATACCCCTGTAAACCCCAGTTTTACTGTATACAAGAAAAACGCCAAATGGCATTATGGACGGGTTTTTTTTTTAAAAAAAAAAGGTTTACCAAAAGGTAAACCGAAAAGGGTAAACCGGGACGCGGACGCCCGGCCGCCCGCCCGACCGCCCGCACGGACATCGCTATTCTAAAGGACGGAAATTTTCCTTGAAAAAACCCGTCTAAAAAGTGGGGTCAAAATTATATAGGCGTGCTTTCCTGATGATAAAATGTATTCGCTAGATGGCAAACGGTGTAGAAGCCATCTGATCTGGACCTACATTGTTTGCAAAGGTAGACATTTTCGTGTTCAACGGGATAAGTACTAACAAAGGACAGACAGACATACAGAACCGTAGCAAAACAATGTGTCTCCTCCCCTTTCAGGGGAAGGGGCATTATAATAATAAAATAAATAAATAAACTGTCAATGAAAAAAATGAATCTATAAATTCCGTCGTTGAGACTGATCTTGAAATCTTTTCCTAGTCATTCTTTCCATTCCTCTGATTCAAGAAGCGCTTCTGGTGAAAAGGATGTGTGCACGTATACTAAAAATAAATAAATAGATAAATAAACTATACTTCTGTTATCGGCCCCGCCCATCGGGGCTGGCTGGATGATGTTTCCATACAGAGTTGAAACCGACCCGCACACGAGTACTGGTAAACTGCTTATAGGATCTAAGCCTGCCCAGGCAGAGCGGTGCGAGTCGGCCAGTCCATGCTTATAAACCCTATTGGTTTCATAATTGGGCGGCAGGGCTTGAGATGTCGTTTCATCCACAAAATTGGAAGCAACGTCTCCAAAATGACCTTTACAGTGTTGACGGGGACGTTAAACCTCAAATCAAACAACATTACTATTGTTACTCAGAGATATTCTTAGCCAATGGCCCAATGCAGTGATAATGTCTCCCAAAGGGCAATTAAGACCCTATTTTCTTCAAGACCGACTCTAGCTATCTAATTGCTTAATCAGTGGCATTCGAAAGAAATTGCCATTAATCTGACTTTAATATAATTTATGTTGTTGTACTGGTCAGTTGTAAGTTGATTTCTTACACAATGCTGCAATATGTAACTGATGTCAATGGCATGTACTTTGGTTTGTGTTTTACGGCCCTTTCAAGATTATTTCACTCATATCGAGTCGATCGTTAATCAGAGGTGGGCGGAAACCGGAATGCCCGGAGAAAAACCACCTGATCTTCCGTTGCAGAACTTGGCGTCTCGAACGTGACCCCAGCGAGGCTCGAACCCACAGCGGTGAAAGACCTAATGACTAAGAGTCAGCGAGGTATGTACAAGATAGCCTGCTCCCAACAAAACGACTAAACACTTTTTTATATGTACATGTCTGGGCAAACAATGCAGACCCAGATCCGAGAGGAGCAGTAAAAGGATCTGCATTCTTTGACATATGACGCCTATTCAAATGAATAAATAAATAAATAAATAAAAATAGAACCAAACTTTTCAGATAAAAATCGTGATATTTTTCATGTTTCCGCTCGAAATACAGACCGTGGGCACTCGAGAGAATCGCCTCGGCGAGGCTGTTTTTATGACTACCCACAATCTATGTTTTTGAGATAAAAATCCTGATAGTTTTCATGTTTCTGCTCAAACCACAGACCGTGAACACTCAATAGAATCGCCTCGGTGAGGTTGTTTTTACGATTACCCACAATCTATGTTTATAAGCAGAAAAAGAAAAATAATGCTTATCCGAGTCAACTCCAGTTTTACTATTTCAAAATGGGGGTTAAGGGGTCAGAATTATATAGATGTACTCGTAATTTGTGTCAATATACAGACCGCGAAGGTAAAGAAAATAAAAGCCAAATGTGAGCCAACCCCCCCCCCCCCCCCCCCCCACCACCCCACACACACAAAAATAGCCGTGTTTTCGCTAACCCAACGACCCTGCTTCAGACACTGACTCTACTAGTTTTATCAATAAAGAACAAAATAAAAATTAATACACCAACCCTACCATTTTCAATATCCGATCCTACCCAGTGTTGTCTTTGCATTTTCCCATATTATTTTTGCGTTTTAAGTACATTTTTTTAGTTTTTGTCATTTAGTACCTTCAAAAATACAGAGCTGACTTTTTTGAGCATTTAAAATGAATTATGATATACAATCAAAGTCTCAACATGACAACTTTATTGACAAAAAACATGTACAAAAACAAAAATACATAAAATAATACAAGCCCGATCCTGTATTTTTCGAGGAAAAAAAAAATAAAATAATAAAAAAAAAGTTTCTCGCACCTACTGACCAAACTTTTTTTCAGCATGATAGTAGAAGCACAACTATGTTTTACGCCTAGGTCAAGATATCAAATACTTGTTCTTAAACATCGAGGCGGCTGCGTTTTTGTGATTGTCGAATTTCAAATCCGCAAAACGCGTTTGTGTCACACACTCATTGCGTATTGTTTTTCAATAAGTCCATCTGCGTCAGCATGCATACGCAATGTGTATTGTTTATCGATACGCTCAATGCGTCTGCATGATTAAAACTTCACAATACGCGCATTGCGTATTCGTTTCATATACGCACAATGCTTTTGCGCACGTAAACTTTGTCACACACGTATTTGCGTATTTTTGTTTATTTTGGCGACTTTTTCCTGTGCCAACAGATGTCCTTGTTCCCCCAGCTAGACACTGTAGAAATCACCATTCGTTGGCGTTTCAGAACCTTAGCGCAAGAACTGACATTTATAAAGAGTCGTTCTTCCCCAGAACCATAAGAGATTGGAATGCCCTTCCCGATTCGATTATTTCGACAGCTGAAGGTGCTGATGATTGTGTAGTAGAATTTACCTCTTTGGTTAGAGCTAGGGACTAACTTCCCACATCACAGGTCCTGGTGTATGAATGTCATTTGACGTGTCACCAGTAACAATTCTGATTCTGATTCTGAAGACCTGGTAAATGAAAAAGTTTCAAACTATGATTTCTGGTTCAAGAGACAAGTCACTGTACCTCAAGTCAGGAGTACAAGTTATGATTTGAAGTCCTTCCGGTATGAGGCGACCCAGGTATGGAACAGCCTCCCAAATGATATGAGACAAGCAGAGAACTATCCTCAGTTCAAGAGGCTGCTGCATACCTGGGACGACATCAGCTGTAAGTGTACTTCTTGCAAAACCTGATTTCTTCTGTTACGTGCTTTAAAGTTACATTTTAATTCCTTGTTCATTCTCATGTTTTTTTTCTCATATTTTTATATTTTTCCCCTACTGATATACTTAAAGTTGTCATCTTATATCCAGTTATTTATTACTTTTCACTGCAGCTTTTAGCTATACTGCTCTTGGTGGGCCTACAGAGTTGTCTCCTCCTTTTCGCTTTCGTTTTTAAAGGGTTTTATCTGAGTTCATCAATTTAAGCTCTGTCTCTTTCGTGGAGAGGAGATGACGAAGTGTAGATTTCCACAGGAGTGTGATTGGGGTGGGATGCTTTAGTAGGCTTTGTGTAGTTTTACTAATCTTCTCTTCTGGAATTTGTGCCTGAAGAGATTTTCAGTTGCCCCCAAACTCCCCCCCCACACTTATTTAATATTTATTTTTATGTAAAATTTTATTGACCTGTAACTTGGGAAGTCGGAACGTTTGTGCAGCATGCGCTCTAGTGTCTGATGCGCAGAGGGGTGTGCCCCAGCAGTTGCCTTCTTCTCTCACAGAATCCTATTTTTTTTTAATATAAGTATAGATCATGTCTAAATGTAATATATGTACAATACCTGCATGCTGTGATATATAATGTAATTGTTTTTTTTATGGTTTTTACTTATTCATGTGTCTGCATGTGATACGAGGACTGTTCAAATATGAATGCAAGTAGTACGTTTTCTCATGCACTAATGCGAAAATCACCTGGAAATAAATACCACAGCGTAGAAAAACATTTTACCTATACATTGATACCAAACCTGTTAAAATCCGGATTTGGCCATGTATATCGTTCGATAAACACTGCCTACTCTTGTATACTAATACAAAACATGGTTGGAAGAAGGTCAGAGTACGCCGTTGAAATACGGTCCTATATTAAGAATCGTTGTATTCTTGGTATACGGTGCAAAGACATTTTTGATGAAATATGTTCGACTTATGGGCATAATGAAATGTCTTTTCCGACAGTTTTTCGTTGGTGTAAGAAATTCAGCTGTGGGCTAGGCTCAACAGAAGATGCACCACATGATCGTCGGCCGAAAAGAGCAACGTATGCCAAGATTGTTGCTAGAGTGAAAGAAATAGTTGCTACCGATGCACGATACACCACTAGGCAAATAGCTAGTATGGTTGGCATCTCATTAGGAGCAGCCCGTACAATTCTGAAACGGGATTTGAAAATGAGAAAGATCTGTGCTAGATGGATTCCCAATCTGTTGACAGATGAGCAGAAAAAGACACGTGTTCAGTGCGCCAAGAAGTTGCTTAAAAAGTTTCCAAATTACAATGCACGGTCTTTCGCTAATGTCGTCACAGGTGACGAGACATGGGTTCACTTTTTTGAGCCAAAACGAAAGATTCAGCACAAAATATAGGCAACAAAGCATTGCAAAAGACCATGCATTGCAAAGCGGACCATGAGCGTCAAGAAGGTAATGTATGCCATATTCTTTTCAAATCAGGGTCCTGCTATTCAGGTTGCTGTGCCTAAAGGCAAATTTGTAAATGCGAAGTTTTACAAGAATAAAGTTCTTCGAAAATTGAAGAAATATTTCAAAGAACGAAGACCCGCAACTGGTTTGTCCAATGCCAGATTGCTACATGACAATGCGTCATCGCACAAGGCGTTCATTGTGCAAGACTATCTGAAGCAGGAAAAGGTTGTTGAACTCCCTCACCCCCCGTATTCCCCTGACCTTGCCCCTTGTGACTTTGTTTGTTCCCGCGGCTGAAAAAAACCTTTCTGGTCGAAAATTTGTACAGCGCAAACAACTCGGTTCTGCAATATTTCAGTGCCTTCATAGTATACCTCGAAAAGACTACCAAAATGCATTCAATGATTTGATCAGAATACTGAAAGTTTGTATATCTGTTTAAGGGGAATACTTTGAGGGGACAAAAAATTTTTCATAGAAATCTATCACGGAATCATTTTTATGTGCTTAGTTGCATTCATATTTGAACAGTCCTCGTATTACTGTGTTGATTTACAAATGTTTGTCGAAGTACAAGCCCATAAGGGCTTATGTTATCTGTTATGATATAATCGACGAAAAATAAAATTTCTATGTCTATGTCTATATCTATGTTTATGTCTATGTCTATGACTATGTCTATGTCTATGACTATGTCTATGTCTATATCTATGTCTATGTCTATGACTATGTCTATGTCTATATCTATGTCTATATCTATGTCTATGTCTATGTCTATGACTATGTTTATGTCTATGTCTATATCTATGTCTATGTCTATGTCAATGACTATGTCTATGTGTATATCTATGTCTATGTCTATATCTATGTAGTATAGTATATATGTAGTATATAGAATATAAGAATCTTATATGGGTGTGAGGGGTGGATGGAAAAAATCCGTCCCGAGGGTCACTGTCCGGCATCACGAGGCTTGCCGAGTGATGCCGGACAGTGTCCCGAGGGACGGATTTTCTATCCACCCATCACATCCATATTAGATTCTTTTTCTTGCATACCTTCCATTTCTATTGCGAATTTTTAATGCTGCTGTCACTTCGGTTACCAACGTCCGCCATTTTGTGATGACATAACAGGAATGTTTAGTGACGTCACGCATGACGAAGCCGCGCATGAGGTTGTAATAAACAATTGTATTTATCAAACACGCGATTATATTCGATTTGGGGTCGGAACACCAGGGTCAGAACATACATTTCTATCCCAGGGTAAAATCACGGATTTCCTTGTCTGGTGTGCAAGAAAAGGTGTTCTAGCCCAAGTAATTAATATACCCACCCGACAAGAAAAGACCCTCGATCTATTACTTACAAATTTCCCATCCTCAGTTAATCGAGTTAAGGGGATGCCCCCGATCGGCAAAGCTGATCACGACATAGTCCTTATTGAATATGACATAAAAGCAAAACGAATCAGACAAGCCCCGTGTAAAATATATCTATATAAACGTGCGGATATGGATGGTCTGCGAGACCATACGGTGCGATTTAGAGAGTCGCTCCTTTCCTCTGACCTTTCGCACATGTCAGTTAATGATATGTGGGTCAATTTAAAGACCGAATTAACTGCGGCTATGGAAAGGTTTATTCCAACGAAAATGACCAAAACAAAGCATAGTGCGCCTTGGATCGACAACACGATCAAGCATCTAATTAGAAGACGCAATCGAATGTACTTTCGTGCTCGTAAGTCTAGTAGCCCTGACGTTAAGAGCCATTACAAACGGTTCAGAGCACACGTACAAAAGGTAATAAGAGATGCATATTGGAAGCATGTTTCCAGCATCTTTAGCTTTGAGGATGATAATACAGATCCCGACAGTCCCCAGAAGAGTGGTAAAGTAAAAAAGTTTTGGTCATTCGTAAAGCCTTGAAAAAGGAAGCTTTTGGGATCACTTCGTAAAGGGATGACGGTATTCTCAAAACAGATTCGCGCGATAAGGCCAACATATGTAACAAACAGTTTCAATCTGCATTTACGCGTGAAACTGATGGTGAGCTACCAACTAAAGGTAGTAGTCAGTTCCCCACAATGGGGGACATAACAGTTGACCCAAATGGGGTCGCTAAACTGTTAGGTAAGCTCAAGATAGTAAACCAACAAGCACCTAGCCTTTGAGAGCATTCTTGCTGACTGTCAGCATGGTTTCCGAAGTCAAAGGTCTTGCGAAACTCAATTAATTCAGTTTTACCATGACATTGTGAGCAATCTGGATGGGGCCACAAACCGTGGCCACAAACAGACTGACGTGATTATCATGGACTTCGCTAAGGCTTTTGACAAGACACCTCACAGAAGGCTATTGTATAAATTGGATTACTATGGGATAAGAGGATCATGGCTCTCAGGACGCTCACAACAAGTTGTACTTGATGGCCAAGCGTCTGATCAAGTCCCTGTTTTATCTGGTGTCCCCCAAGGTTCGGTCCTTGGAACGGTCCTTTTCTTGGTATTCATTAATGAACTCCCTGATAATATCAGGTGATCTGTCCGTTTGTTTGCTGATGATTGTGTCCTTTATAAGCATATATATTCTTCTTCTGACTGTCTTATTCCACAAGATGACCTGAATCAACTAGCACAGTAGAAGGCCGATTGGCAGATGAACTTCAATGTGGCCAAATGTCATTCAGTAAGGGTGTCGCGACACCCTCCGGACAAACAAATTAAGTTTGACTATACAGAACACCAGCAAATCTTGGAACAGGTTCAATCCGCCAAATATCTTGGTATCACCATCACTGATGATCTTTATTGGGGTCAACACGTTTCAGAAATAACATCAAAAGCAACTAGGACTTTAAGATTTCTTAGACGAAACTTGGCTTTTGCACCTATGCAGACAAAGGGCGTGGCATATAAAGCATTGGTTCGCCCTCAGCTTGAATATGCATCACCCATTTGGCATCCCTATGTTAAATCTCAGATTCAGCAGGTGGAGAAGGTGCAGAGGACAGCTGCTCGATGGACCTGCCGACGATGGCGCAATAGAAGCAGCGTCGGTGACATGCTTAACGAGCTAGAATGGCCGTCCCTGGAGGCCCGTCGTGAGCAGCCCTCTTTAACCTCCTTCTCTAAGATACATTAAGGTACAGTGGCCGTTAATAAAGACAAATACTTGACCCCTGTGACAGTTTCAACCCGAACAAGGACATCAAAAGTAAACAACTCTCAGTATCATAGGTACCAGTCCTACAGTGATGCCCTGAAAATTTCCTTTTTTCCTAGGACTATAGTCTTCCCTCTTCTGTGGTGAATGCTAAGACTGCAGAGGAGTTCAAAGCCCGTACAGTGTAAGATTGAGACTCAGAGGTATGCGTTTTAAATAGTATACCTCTGTTATTCAGATTGTAAATAGTTTTAAGGATTCATCCAGTGACTTCTCTCTTTTTTTTTTTTTTAGTTAAATTCTAAATTTAGCTACGCATCCAACTGAGGTAATGGCCAAATATGACCGACTTAGTATAAGAAGATAGATAGATATATAGACACCACCCAACTATCCCCCGCGCACCAACTCGGTGGGGCCCGCCCCATCCCCAGGTGGGCCCGACCGGGCGGGGTGCCCAGCGCAAACCAGTATATAGCCGCGTCTATGGGAGATGGAACTCAGCCTATATCGAGGAGCCCCGCAATCAACCTCCACCTTCTATTTCACAAGAGAAGATGGATGCATACATCGAAGAGTTGATTAACGAGTTAGTCGCGATTCTCTACCCGCAGTTCTAGGACAAATTCGAGGCTTGATAAGGAAGTAACCTATTTAGACAAATACTTATAATAGATACACAGGTTTTAGCGTCGTTTATTTCAAACCATGCCTAAGGAACACAACACATGCAAATGGCTGACTGTTGGCTCGATAGCGTTCTGTGGTAAGAGTTGTTTAGGTGAGTACTGTAAAAATCACTCATGCGTCTCCGCAAGGGTTCATGCTCGCGGCCATGCCAGCTCTATTGGGTGGGGGTTAAAAACAAACATCAACTTTGTTGGTCTTGTGGGTATGCAAATGCGTGGGGTTGTGCAACCAGAGCGGTGCAGAAGGAATTTAAACGTCTGGTCGCCATCGATATTTCTATTTAGAGATTGAAATTATAAATAGTATACAAAACAGTAACATGGCTACTATGGATGAATACATAAAGCAGTTACTGGCAGAAATACCTGATAATAATTCGACTCTCCATCATGTGGTTCAAAACATCTTGGATGAGCCTATCCCAGAATCTGTCAAAGGGCGCTTGTTAAAGTAGAGGGCCACATGGAAGATTAGTACTAGTTTACTAAATGTGTTACCCTCTATAAATAAGGTCGATTATTATTATTATTATTATTATTATTATTAGAAGTAAAACAAAGATCAGGAATTGATACAATTAACTTACTCCACCCATAAAAGACACCAAAGGGAAAGAAATACAAACATTAAGCGACCAGACCATAATGGAAACCTAAACAAAGGAAGGCCATAAGGACAGTTACTTTCCCACAAAATGGCCATATGGCCATCCAAAACCAAAAGACACAAGTGATACACACAGTAAGTAACAAACAACAACATAAATAAATCGCCACAGAAGAGCCGCCTTGGAACGGTCAGTGGAAGATTTCCACTGGGGGGCTTAAATCGATTTTACGTGGCCACAATCCTCGCCCTTACTTCCGTCGCGATTTAGACAAATAATTTGTTCAGTCCGCATGAAGGCTTCCTAACTCATCAGTGCAACATCTCCGTGAACACAAAAATCAAAGAACCACAGAGGTGAGACAACGGTGAGGACTCGACAGCAAGAAACCACTGAAATGCTGGAGCAAAAGAAAACCAACAGTTAGACTCCGATGAGCCCAACCAGAGACAGAGCATCAGGCACCAACCGACATTATCTCTCTAATTTTCAATAAGCCTTTACGTTGGAGCCGTCATAGAATCTGAGGCCTTACCCACCGGCGTGCAATTAAAGAGGGAAGCAAAGTTGCCAACCGTGATTGGGTTAACTACCATGCATGCAGTCTGTCGTATAATATCCATGTTGTACCCAATCTTTTTATATCGAAGAATGATTTTACGAAATTGGGTGCTGAAGTCATTGCGGTTATATATTTTTCTGAATTTATATGCCAAGTCACCATAAAATTCGGGTTCCGATAGACCTTGTTGCAGAAGAGATTTAAGTCCAATATTGAATTTTGAAATTAAATCAGAATGGCGTCTATAAAATTTTGAAAAGGCTTTGCGTAGTTTATGGTACCGATAACCCTGATTAAGGAGTTTAGCCGTTAATAATTTATTACGAGTGTTGAAGTCAGTTACATGGCTACACACTCTAGCAAATCGAATTAATTGCGAAATATAAACGCCATAGGATGCCGCACGAGGAACATCACCATCCAAAAAAGGAAAATTTACAATCTCAAAATCAAAGTCATCGCGTTTATCATAAATTTTGCACGAAACAAATCCATCTACAATAGACAGATGTAAATCCAAAAACGGGGCCTCGGTATCAGAAGAATTTGCTTTATTTATTTAAAGCCCTTACAACCTGAAAAATATCGACCTACCCCACCACCATGCAAAAAGAAGGCCGCCAAGAGAAAGGCCTTTGAAGAGGAATTTGACCCTATCTCCCGCAAGAAAGTCCTGAGATCCGTGAAGGAATATCAGGATGAGATCCTGGACTTGTTTGCATCTGCTGAGCAGATAAAAGAAAAAACTAGTCTTCAGTCAGACCCGATGGGTCATTGGCGACTTCTTGAGGGGCTGGCAGATGGACGTGCCTGCCAATAATCCTCATAGTGCAGACCCCAGGACTTTCCTCGAGGCTGTGGTGCCCCAAATCAGTAGCAAGCTCGAGGAAGAGATCGAGGCGCTGGGTGGTGTGAAGTTCCAGTTGGCTCTTAAGATTCAGCTTCGGAAGGACAGACCAGACGGTAGTGAGTAGTACACAACCCCCGTGCTGCGCCACAAACAGGAGGCCCTTCTCCAGGCCAGCGAAATCAAGGGGACTCTCGGATAAACCTTCCCACAGATCCAAGAAACACTCGAAAAGTGGACAAAGAGAGGGTCTGGCTGGGTTGTAGATCAGGTACAGACCATTTGGCTGGACATTGCCCGATATCAACCTCTTCGGGATAGGTCCTACATTCCACTCCCAGCAGACTTAAGATATAAGAAGGCACTGGTTAACATAAAGAACAAGGACCAATACTGCTTTCGATGGACGCTCCGAGCGGCTCTGGCAAACCGCCACCACCACATAACCCACAGAGACCAAGTTGGTATCCTTCCAATGATGGTCTGAACTTTGAAGGGACTGATAGTCCCACACCTATCTCTCAGATCAATAAAGTGGAGCGGCGGAACAACCTAGCCATCAATGTATTTGGCTGGGACAAGGGCATCACTGTCCCTCGTCTCAGCACACAACCACATGAGATACCAAGGATCAATATGCTGCTGATCAGTGCGAATGAAAATCGCTTCCACTACACCTGGATAAAGAACTTCCACCGCCTCCACTACAACCAAAGCAATCACCATAAACGCAAGTATTTCTCTGAGCGCTGTTTTCATGGTTACACGAGAGAAGACCTGCTGGAGGCCCATAAGCTTGAGTGCGAAGGCATCGGCCAGACAGCTGTCCGGGTGGAGATGCCAGAAGAGGGTAAGAACAAGCTCACCTTCCAGAACCACCACAAGCAGCAACCAACCCCATTCGTCATCTATGCAGACTTTGAGGCTCTCACCTACAAGATCGTTGGCCCCGAACGCGATCATACAAAAAGCAACACCCAAACGAACACAACAACATGAGGCTTGCAGCTACTGCTATATCGTGGTACGGTGTGATGGAACAGCAAAGCCGCCTGTCGAGTATGGCGGCCCAAATGCAGCAGAGCAGTTCTTAAAATGACTCAAGGAGGAGGAGCGCGGGATTAAGAGCGTGCTAGCCAACCCTAAAAACATAAGGATGACGCGAAAGGACTGTCGGGCCCATAACAATGCCGCGAATTGCTAAATATGCGAAAAACCGCTAGACGGTGACTCTGTCCGCGACCACTGTCATATCACAGGTAAATATCGAGGGGCAGCTCACAAGCCTGCAACCTTAAGCTGAGGCTAAGCTCAAAGACCACCGTCATTCCCGTGGTGTTCCACAACCTCAGGGGGTACGACTCCCACCTGCTCATGCAGGCTATCTCGAAGGTCGAATGCAGAGTCTCCTGCATCCCCAACAACACAGAAAAATACATCTCCTTCTCTCTCGGGCAGCTCCGTTTCATCGATAGCGCCCAGTTCCTGCTAGCTTATCTTGACAAGCTGGTGGCGGCAAATCAACCTTGAGCTTTCCAGATCACGTCCCACTACGAGCCAAACCAGCAGAAGCTCCATCTCTTAACCCGGAAGGGTATCTACCCCTACGAGTATATGGACTTCTGAGATCGCTTCGCCGAGACCAAGCTCCATCCGAAAGAGGCATTCTACAGCAAGCTCACCGACGAGCACATCAGCGACGACGACTACGCCCACGCGCATAGAGTATGGGAGGTATGTGGATGTAAGACCCTGGGGAACTACCACGACCTCTACAATCGCATAGATGTTCTCCTGCTGGCAGATGTCTTTGAGGAATTCCGAAAGACATGCCTGACGCAGTATGGCTTAGACCAAGCACACTACTACACCAGCCCGGGTCTTTTATGGGACGCCCCTCTCAGGAAGACAGGAGTGGAGCTCGAGCTACTCACAGATTACGACCAACATCTATTCATCGAGAAGGGGATGCGTAGAGGTATCTCAATGGTCTCAAAGCGCTATGCCAAGGCCAACAATCCTCAGGTCGAGGATTATGACCCAGAAAAACCTAGTAGCCATATCTTATATCTCGATGCGAACAATCTCTATGGATGGCTATGAGCCAGGCTCTTCCCATCAGAGACTTCCAGTGGGTCGATGCATCGGAATGCCAGCGACTCGCAGAAATCATTGCAGAACAACCCGCAGACAGTGCAGAGGGCTATATCCTAGAGGTAGATATGGAATATCCAGCAGAGCTGCACAAGGCACAAAATACCTATTCGCTAGCACCAGAGCGCCTAGTGGTCAAGAAGGAGTGGATGTCGGAGTACCAGCGCGAACTTCTCGATGAAGCTTTGTGGGGAGCATCTACAGAGGTTTAGAAGTTGGTACCCAACCTTCGCAACAAAGACCGTTACGTGCTCCACTATCGAAATCTTCAGCTATACATGTCTCTGGGTATGCGTCTGACCAAGATTCATCGTGCCCTACATCTGGATGAATACTGAGCTCCGGAAGAAGGCCACCAGTGACTTTGAGAAGGATCTCTACAAGCCCATGAACAATTCGGTCTTCGGCAAGACGATGGAGAACCTCCACAGGCGTGTCGACGTCAAGCTGGTCCGCGCCAACGAGGAAGATAAACTCTCATCGCCAGCCCAGCCTTTGCCAGAGCCAACATCTTCGACGATGATCTTGCAGCAGTCCAGATGCATAAGAGCAGTCTAGTGCTCAATAGACCGAGCATTCTGGACCTTTCAAAGACCCTGATGTACGATTTCTATTACAACCGGCTCCAGAGGCAGTACGGAGAACGCTGCCAGCTCCTCTACACAGACACCGACAGCCTCCTCCTCGAGACAGAGGATGTCTACGAGGACATGGCCAAGCACCAGTGCCTCTACGACACGTCCGACTTTCCGAAAGGCCACCCGCTGCACAGCACAGCGAACAAAAAGGTTCTCGGAAAGATGAAGGACGAGTGTGCCGGGCAGTCAATCGCCGAATATGTGGGCCTGCGGCCGAAGATGTACTCCATCCTCCAGGCATCTGGAAAGGACATCAAGAAGAACTGCATGAGCAGTTCAAAGAGGCTCTCTTTGAGAAGCAAACCTTCCGCCATGGCATGGATGTTCTTAGGTCAGAGTGCCATCGCATCTACGGGCAGCATCTCAACAAGGTGTCGCTGTCGCCCTTCGATTCCAAGCTTTGGATCGTAGAAAATGGGGCTGGATACACTAGCTTATGGTTACAAAGATCGGTGCACAGCAACTGCACCAGACGTTACGCAAGAAGGGATGGATGCATTATTAGAGGAGCTGCTCAGCGCTTGAGAACCCCTCCGGAGGAAGCTGAGTGTCGGGAGACCCAACAAGAAATTCTTCGCGCATAAAACCGCGCTGAGGTCCATCCTGCAAGTAATACACCACGGGCTCGTCGGACTTGGTCAGTGTGCGCCCGAGCCGGTGCACATCCAGGGACCATATGGGATCAGTCGCTCGCCGGCGCCCCCCCCCCCCCCCCACCTTCAAGCTCGCCAGGCTGGTACAAATAGCGAACGCCGACACCGGAGGGGATTTTTGTCTCCTCGAGACCAACAGGACGACCAGGAACTACAGAGGAGGGCTTTTGTGTCACTGATCGCACCCTTATGGCCTCAGAGGGCTTTTTGCCGGTCAGTCGGGTGACCTCGCCATTCAAGGCTGCCACAACGGCAGGAACCTTTCACCCACTCTGTAGACCGCTGACTAGGCTGCACCATCTCCTGAGCGTTCTGGTGCCCAAAGAGCCGCTCAGCTAAGGTACGATTGAAGCGCTCAACAATGCCCTGGTCCCGATGGATGTCAACCCGACCGCGCCGAACCTGGACAGAGTGTTTTGCCAACAGTTGGCTGATAGAGCCCATCAACTCACGGCCGGGGTCAACCTGGAGCAATTGTGGCCACTTCAACGGGCTCCGTTTGTAAAACTGAGCCAGGCTATCGGCGACCTCAGCCGCAGTCTTGTTGATCAGGGACTCAGCCTCCTTGTAACGGCTGGCAACCGGGAGAGCGTAGCGGAAGGTTTTCCGCCCAACTCGGTCGTGTGGCAGAAAGAGGAGATCCGCCTGGTGTACTTCGTTCGGTGTGGCGATGTCGAATTTTGGCCGTGGTATGTGCCGTGGGGTAGGGAGGTAGATCTGCCAGATAGCATGTCTTTTAAGCCAGTCCTTAGCCCGCTGCTCCCTCACCTTGGCTGCAGACGCCAGCTTCTCAATGGCAGCGAGCCCCTTCCAGTAGCCATTTGGGCTATAATATATGACAGAGAGCTTACTGTCGGCCATTGCTACTAATGTTTTCCAACAGCCTGATAACTCTCCAAAAAGAATGAAAAACTAAAACTCACCTCACTACTTAATTACTTTGCGAGTTTGTAGGCCACAAAGCCGGTAGCAGCCATCCCCAGGATGATGAAGGCAATCTCGCGTTCTTTCTGGTCGTCACTCGGTTGGTAAAAGTCGGAGAGCTGGGGCTTGAGCCCCAGGCCAGCAAGGCTGACATTTTTCCCGGTGACCTGCGCATACAGGCGAATCGCGTCATCGACGTCTTTGAAGGTTCGAACGGCGTGCCCTTGGCGGAGGAGTTCCTCTGTGATGAAATCAATACGATCGGTCCGTTTTCGAGACCATTCTGCCTGTGAAGCCTGTAACTGTTCGACTGCTTTATCGTGACACTTGCGCTCTTCGTCGACTCCAGAGAACTTCAAACTGGAGAACAAGTAGTTCGATCGCGAGAACGCCAGGGCGTTCACCAGGGCACCGCCAACGAGCATAGCAATACTTGCCATTTTATCGTCACGTCAACTATGGCCATACCCACATCACGGGGTGTGAAGTCTAGCTTCGTGGGGCTACCCCCATCGCCATCTTGCCAAGCCGGGCGTATCCCACAGCGATGTCACAGACGACTGCGCTATGGTAGAGCATTTTATCATCAGTTGTCGGGGTTGTCATGGTTGTTGTTGCTTCGCAACTGACTTCACTCCATATAGAATGGGATCTGGTCTCTAATTGTTTCACGCCCCGGGGGTTATCCTGTTGCGCAGCAACATGCGCAGATAACGTCCAATTCGACTTATCATTGTTGCTTTGCAGCATGTTGCTGTTGCTGTTATGAAACAACGACGAAGCGACTTGTCGCCGCGATAGGCTCACATGTTGCAGAGCAACTACAGCAATGCCACCCGCAAGAAATCCCCGATAATCCATGGGGTCCAGACTCTTTGTCCTTCTGGCCCGTGATGTTCCTGTTGTTGCTTTGCAACATGTTGCTCCGCAACAACATGTGAACCAACGGCGGCAACATCGTTAACGGCGCCATCGTTATTCGTGACATGATGTTTTTCTTTGGTTTCCTGAAGCTCCTTTTGCAGTCGTTCTTGCTTGACCTTTCGAGCGGCGGCGTCGGCACGTCCGGCTTCAACCTTTTTCGGGTCTTTAGGTTTCGTCACTCTTTGCGTTACTGGCTGCGCTAGTGGCGTTGCAACTGGCTACGCCACTGGCTGCGTCGCAACTGGCTGCGCCAGTTTCGGCTGTTGATCCATCATCGTATTCTCCGCCATCATTGTATGATAAATTGATGTGGCAGCAATGTTCAAATCTGGTATGCTTGAGCATGATTAACGTTGCGGTGAGCGGAGCTAACCACGTGCCATAGCGGTGATAGAGTTCGCTGGCAGCGCCTTGAAGTGCACTACCGTGAACGGATCGCTTTCAAGATCGCGAACGAGCCCTTGTTGGTCATGGATCGGGACGAACATCCCGACCAGTCCCGCATACAGTCCGAGAGCCGCATTTGAAATCGTCTTTGACATGTCTGCTCCTAATCGGGCGGAGTAACGGGCGTAGAGCCTCTCGACCTCAGAGTCACTCAGCTCCTCGACCTGGTCGACGGTCAACGCCTTCCGTGAGCCACAATTCCGTATTTCCTGGCCGACCCTCTTGCTACTGTTGCAGCGAGCCTTTCGCGGTATTCTTGCACCCTGTCATTTGTGGCTCTGCTTGTTGCTGTGCCAATTGCGTTTGTTGCGCTGCAATAGGCGCCAATGGGTCGTCAAGCATCTGGTCTATCAGCTCGTCACAATCCGTTCTGTTGCAACAAGGGCGGACCTGTCTAAAATGGAGTGCGCATACATGCGCGACAAACATATGGATCACCCGAGAACGGATCAAAATGACAGCCAGTACCAACGCAACAAGCAGCGCCACATGCAGGCCATGTACACCGGTTACGGCCGCTACTGAGCACATCGTTGTTGTTGTTGCTTCGCAGCAGCTTCGCAACTACTTCGCAACTACTTCGCAAGGGCTGATGATGATGATTTCGTGTTTAACGACGCGTCAACCCTCTTTGTGGGTCATAAGCGTCAAACGGTTTATGGTTAAAGGACATGAAGAATTATGAGGATATTAAAAGTAAAAAGTCAGAATGATAATGTATAAAAATCTGGAACAGTTAGATCTTATGAAAAAGTCCAATTTCTTTTAAGAATAAAATAATATTCTCAACAGTTACATCTTGAAACAGTTGTTGCAAAGTGTCGGCTTTGAAATACAAGTTACGTGAGGGTGAAAAGTCAACACAGTCAATAAAGATATGTTTCACAGTGAATGGCTGATCACAACCTACACAAGAAGGCTGATCATCAACATTAAAATATAAGAATGAATAACTCTTGTATGGCCGATGCGCAGTCGCGTTAATACTACATCCTCTTTCCTGAAAACTGTGGAGGAGAGCATTTTGTTCCAACGACAGGTTTAATGGCATGGAGTTTGTTAATTATTGCACGGTCCCATTCGCCTTGCCATTCCGACAAGACGCATCTGTTGATAAATGGTTTAAAATTGTTAAAAGGAATTTAAAAAAACAGATGGATAAATATTGAGCGATCCCTTTGCTTTCTTGTCAGCATATTCATTGCCGACAATGCCGATATGGCTCGGAAGCCAACAAAACAAAATTTGGTGTGTTTTAGAAAGTTCATGATGTTCTTCAATCAACTTTTGTATTTGAGGATTTTTAGATGATGAATGGTCTAAAGCCTTAAGCACAGTGTTATGCATAAAAAATTATTTTTCTGATTCCCACTTTCACCCCAATGGTGACCTAATAGTGCTATAAATATCTTGTTAATCTTCTTATAGAAGATTCTCGAAAACTGAGTCACAGATTAATTTCATTTTTGTAAACAACATGTTTACAAGGTAAAGTTCTTCAGAACCTTCCAGAAAGTTCTGGGTTGCATTATTTTTAGAAAATAACCTCATTTTATTCCACAGCCCTCTGGAATGTTCTAGAGAAATCTTAAGGTCTATAAGGGAGCTTGATTTTTCTCATTGAGTCAGACTTTGGAGTTTGATGTTTGGGCTTATGAGGAAAGTTATTTCTAAATTCTGTGTTGGATTGTTAAAGGATATTACTTTTCATTTCGGACTGTGAATTCTGTGGGATAAAGGAAATTAGATTCATTCAGGATATTTCATAACAGAGCTAAGTACATTTAATTTTCTTACTTCTACAGGATAAAGTTAACTTGTAAATAAACTTGTAATTTTTTCCAAAAGGTTTGTTTGCTTTTTCTTTCTGCTACGCCTGGCTCGTAACAACAGAATGTGAATCAGAAAATATAATTACTTTTTGAAATATTGAAGAACTGATAAAATCTAAAGCTTGGCCTATTGCTTTGGCTTCAGCTGTAAAAATAGATGAACCATCTGGAAGGCGCAAGGTTTGGTGCGTATCTTGAGAAACATACGCACAACCAACTTTTTCTCCTTCTTTGGAACTATCAGTAAATACTTGCTGGTAATCAGCATAACGTGACTGCAGTACCTGAAAGTTTTGTTTGAGTAGCATTGGATTTGATTGGGATTTTTTGCCATCATGTAAGTCAAACAGAATAGAAGGTTTTTTAATACACCGAGATGGAACTTCGGCCATGTCATGTTTTTGAATATTTTTAAGGGCAATACCTGAATTTTCTAGCAGTGGTTACAAACGTAATCCGAAAGGTTTGATTGTTGTGGGTTTAGTTTCATACTCATCTACAAATTCAGGTGGAAATGAAATTTTGGATGCCAGGTTAGATGGATTAGCAGCAAGTCTAATAGCATACTGAAGAGAAAGTTTCTTTCTGCGCGAAGTTAAAGATGGTTCACCTGCTTCTACACAAAGGCTTAATACGGGAGAAGTACGGAAGGCCCCCATAGCCAGACGAAGGCCTTGGTGATGGATAATATCCAAGGATTTTAAATAGGACTTTCTGGCAGAACCATAAACAACAGACCCATAATCTAATTTAGATCTTATTATAGACCGGTAAAGATGTAATAAAGTATACCGATCTGCTCCCCAACCTGCATGAGCTAAAACTTTCAAAAGATTCAAAGCTTTTAAGCATTTCGCTTTAAGATATTTAATATGGGGAATAAACGATAACTTTTGATCAAATATGACCCCAAGAAATTTGGCTTCTTCAACAACAAGAATTTGTGATCCGTATAAAAACAGGGAAGGATGTTCGTGTCTTCCGTAGCTTACAAAAATGAACACATTGCGTTTTCGACTTGGAGAACTTGAAACCATTTTTATCAGTCCATTCTTCTATTCTTTTTAAATTTTGTTGTAACTTTCGTTCAATTGTTTTCATATTTTTTGAACGGTAACATAAACAAAAATCATCAACGTACAATGAACAATCAGTTTTGTCGTCCAAACATTGTAAATATTGTTTATTTTGATGTTAAATAGCGTAGTTGAAAGAATACTACCCTGGGAAGTTTTCCTCTTAAGCCAATGTTATGGAGATCTTTCAATATTCCATAACGCCATGTTGTATCATATGCTTTCTCAAAGTCGAAAAAGACAGCTACTACGTGTTCTTTGTTAATAAAAGCATTTCGTATAAATGTTTTTAGTCTTATTAAATTGTCGTTGGTACTACGTTCCGAACGAAAACCCGACTGATATTCTGAAATGAGGTTGTTGGACTCTAAGTACCAGGCTAATCTCTTGTTTATCATTCTCTCCAATGTTTTACACAAACAACTTGTCAAAGCTATCGGACGATAATTTGTTGGTTCTGCATGATCTTTCCCTGGTTTCGGAATTGCTACAACTTTAGCTAAACGCCAGCTCTCAGGACATACCCCCGTTTCCCAAATATTATTAAAGATATCTAAAAGTGTTGAAAGAGAACTTTTTTGGCAAATGCTTAAGCATCTGATAATGAATTTCATCGGGGCCGGTTGCCGTATCATGTGATTTTTCAATGTTTTCAACGAGTTCGGATAAGTTAAAAGGTTTGTTGTATTCCTCGTGATTAAGAGATTTAAAGTTTAGATTTCTTTTCTCTTGGTCCTTTTTGACATTTCTGAAAGTGTCAGAATAATTACGCGATGACGAATTTCTCAAGAATGTGCTCCGAAGAGTACAAGGACTGTTCAAATATGAATGCAAGTAGAACGTTTTACTAATGCGAAAATCACCTGGAAATAAATATCACAGCGTAGAAAAACATTTTACCAATACATTGATACCAGACCTGTTAAAATCTGTCCACTTTAGCCATGTATATCGTTCGATAAACACTGTCTACTCTTGTATACTAATACAAAACATGGTTGGAAGAAGGTCAGAGTACGCCGTTGAAATACGGTCCTATATTAAGAATCGTTGTATTCTTGGTATACGGTGCAACGACATTTTTGATGAAATATGTTCGGTTTATGGGCATAATGAAATGTCTTTTCCGACAGTTTTTCGTTGTTGTAAGAAATTCAGCTGTGGCTAGGCTCAACAGAAGATGCACCACATGATCGTCGGCCGAAAAGAGCAACATCTGCCAAGATGGTTGCTAGCGTGAAAGAAATAGTTGCTACCGATGCACGATACGCCACTAGGCAAATAGCTAGTATGGTTGGCATCTCATTAAGAGCAGCTCATACAATTCTGAAACGGGATTTGAAAATGAGAAAGATCCGTGCTAGATGGATTCCCCATCTGTTGACAGATGAGCAGAAAAAGACACGCGTTCAGTGCGCCAAGAAGTTGCTTAAAAAGTTTCCAAATTACAATGCACGGTCTTTCGCTAATGTCGTAACAGGTGACGAGACATGGTTTCATTTTTTGAGCCAAAACGAAAGATTCAGAACAAAATATGGGCAACAAAGTATTGCAAAAGACCATGCATTGCGAAGCAGACCATGAGCGTCAAGAAGGTAATGTATGCCATATTCTTTTCAAATCAGGGCCCTGCTATTCAGGTTGCTGTGCCTAAAGGCAAATCTGTAAATGCGAAGTTTTATAAGAATAAAGTTCTTCGAAAATTGAAGAAATACTTCAAAGAACGAAGACCCGCAACTGGTTTGGCCAATGTCAGATTGCTACCTAACAATGCGTCATCGCACAAGGCGTTCATTGTGCAAGACTATCTGAAGCAGGAAAAGGTTGTTGAACTCCCTCACCCCCCCGTATTCCCCTGACCTTGCCCCGTGTGACTTTTTTTTTGTCCCGCGGCTGAAAAAATACCGTTCTGGTCGAAAATTTGTACAGCGCAAACACCTCGGTTCTGCAATATTCCAGTGCCTTCATAGTATACCTCGAAAAGACCAAAATGCATTCAATGATTGGATCAGAAGACTGAAAGTTTGTATATCTGTTAAAGGGGAATACTTTGAGGGGACACAATAAATGTTCCATCGAAATCTATCACGGAATCATTTTGATGTGCTTAGTTGCATTCATATTTGAAAAGTCCTCGTATCTGAAATATCTTTTTTGTTGAAGCTATTGTGTCAAATTCAGTATTTAAATGTGTAAAACTAGAGGACTTTTTTTCTGAAATCTTTCGTACCATATCAAAAACCTTTTTAATGGGGGTTTTGTAGTTCAATTTTGGAACATATTCGCTCCATGACGTTCGTTTTGAAGCTAGGATTGTTCGCCGTGCTTTAGCTTTAAATACTTTTACATCGTTTAGTTTTTCTGTAGTTGGACTTTTGCAGAACTTATTTAAAGTAGAAGTAAAACAAAGATCAGGAATCGATACAATTAACTTACTCCACCCATCAAAGACACCAAAGGGAAAGAAACACAAACATTAAGCGACCAGACCATAATGGAAACCTAAACAAAGGAAGGCCATAAGGACAGTTACTTTCACACAAAATGGCCATATGGCCATCCAAAATAAAAAGACACAAGCGATACACACAGTAAGCAACAAACAACACCATAAACAAACCGCCACAGAAGAACCTGGGCCCCGTTTCACTAAACTTCGTAAGTCTAAGATTTATCTTACGAATTCTTAAGTCCAACATTGCGTTTCACTAACGTCAACTTCTTAAGAATTTTCGTAAGATTTTCTTAACTTTTTTCGTAACTTTAAGATAGGTGGTAGGCATTCGTAACTCCTAAGAATTTTCTTAAGTGTCATAGCGGCCATCATGTTGTTAGATTTACAGGAACAAGAAATTCGTCGTCGCCGGGTATTTAGGGAACGGCTGAATCCTTTGCTTTATCTAAATGACGAAAAAATCGAAGAACGCTATAGACTTCCAAGGGCCGGCATTGAAGACTTGATAAAATTGATAGAAAATGACGTATCTCCAGTATGTGCAAGGAGTCACCCCCTTGACACAACCACCAAAGTTAGTAATTTTATTCTCTGATAATAAGTCAAATACAGAATTTGTTTGGAACCATTTTATAACTATGTACCGTATGCGCATACACTGTAGATGAGCCGATACAACTTCCGGATGCAATCCTAATGTTTTGATTTGCGTCGATAGATAGATGAGTGTGTGAGTGAGTGAGTTTTAGTTTTACGTCCCACCAACAGCTAAGGTCATACGGAGACGGATAGATAGATGACAAGATCCGGATAATTGTTTTGCATTATACTAAAAAAAATGTAGTAGTTGGATGCACATTTACTTGTAAATGCGGCTGCCGTGAATGCAAGTTCCCGAAATGGATTTTCTATCGCAATTTCTTAATGCAAATGGATTTATGTATGACAGATGAGTGGGTGGGGTACCGCATTTTGCGATACTCACTCGCGAGTGTATTTTGGTGTGTGTGTGTGTGTGTGTGTGTGTGTGTGTGTGTGTGTGTGTGTGAATTTGGGTTTAGCGTCGCTTTCAACAATTTTTCAGTCATATCACGACGGTGTCTGGTTGCGACAGGGAGCTCAAATGCTCACTTTTATAGTGCTGCCTCACTGAAGTATCATGTCCCAGACTAGAAATGAAAATCACTACCTTAACCTCCCTACTTTCGGTATCATTTGACGTGTCACCAGTAACAATTCTGATTCTGGCCCAGTCACATTATCCTGACACTGGTTCGACCAGTTCTAGCTCCACCTCATAAATCTGAGTGCCAAGCGAGGAGCAGCTAGTACCATTTTTTACGACTTTGGTATGTCGCGGCCCAGGATCGAACCTGTGACCTCCCGTTCCCAGGAGCGGACACTCTACCAACTGAGCTATCGGGGCCGGTGAGTATTTTGGTGAAGGTCATTAATCGGTGCCAATTTATCCGCTTTGTTGAGGATGCGGTAAGCTGCACGCCCTTCCTTTTCTATTATTTGCTTGTATATTATTATACTATTGATTCTGTTTCTGATGGGATGTACTGTACAGCTGTAGTTCCTTTCCATAGCCTGTTGTGGATACTCGATACAATGCCTCATTGAGGCACTTCTATTGATCACTCACAACCTATGCATACTTATTGGCAATTTCCTATCGAGGCATTTATAAAGAGCACTCACAATGTACGTGTTGAGGAGTATAATGGAAATAAACCAGCCTTTGGCTATTTTCATTATTTAATACAGATATATATTGTGTGTATTGTTTGATTTGGGGTTTAACATCCCTATCAAATAAAAATCAAAAATGAGTTCCTTTAAGAGCAATGAAAACATTCATAAGAAAGAAGATTGGTCATACTACGTAGTTTCGGCTAATAAAGCCTCATCAGTGACCAAGTAATGATCCGGCAAAGAAAGGCCGGGGGAACATACTACAATTTTGCGAATTTCGAATAGGCAGTCGATTCAAAGACTGATATAAATCAAAATGGGGTCCAAATAATTAAAAACCTGTCTAGAATATGAGTCTAAACCAATAATTTATTTCCGATTTCTCAGAATATTCACGCTGATCTCAAAGGACCAAAAGTAAAATATAAACTGCACTATGCTTGATGTACGGGGAGACGTTTTACGGCCGCCACACGGCACAACACCAGCTGCAGTGAAGGCAAATAAAAATCAAAAATGAGTTCCTTTAAGAGCAATGAAAACATTCATAAGAAAGAAGATGGGTCATACTACGTAGTTTCGGCTAATAAAGCCTCATCAGTGACCCTGTAATGATCCGGCAAAGGAAGGCCGGGGGAACATACTACAATTTTGCGAATTTCGAATAGGCAGTCGATACAAAGACTGATATAAATCAAAATGGGGTCCAAATGATTAAAAACCTGTCTAGAATATGAGTCTAAACCAATAATTTATTTCCGATTTCTCAGAATATTCACACTGTATAGGTCATGTTGGAGACGTTGCTTCAAATGTTGGTGGGGCTTTTGATGAAATGACATCTGAAGGCCGGTCTCTCAATGAAAGCAAAAGGGCTATATAGACATGGGTGGTCTGACATACACTGTTTTGCATGGGCAGGCTTATATCGTCTAAGCGGACTACCATTACTCATACATGTGCGGTCGGATTCACCTCTGTGTGGAAGCATAATGCAGTCCATCTATTTTTTCAAGCCTTGATGGTTATGTGTAAGTTTTTGTTTAGAAAGTACTGGGTTAGCATGGATGGCAACATGACATCAGCCCTGATTTACTTAATGAACCTCAGTATTGGGGCGTAAATTACGAGGCAAACAGAGCAGACACAGATCAGACTATGCGCCTGGTTTCATACTGTTTGCCCTTATGTCTCCATTTATTCGTCAATTGCTGCATCATGAAACAAAATTGTTAAAAGTTCATCAGAGTAACATTTTCTAAATACATAATAGTTCTGAGTGTGTCCAAATGTTTAGGAATTTAACAGTAATACATGTCTGTCTATTTGTCTGTCGGTAAGACTTTCTATTCGGCCCCATATCTCATGAACCCTTTCATAGATTTTCTTTCCAATTTGTCAAAATTTTCCTTCCTTTAAGCTAATGTGCAGAACCAAAATATAAACCATGCCGACTATACAACATGGTCACAGTTTAAGGTCACCAGTTTGAGTAGTTGAATATTGTGTCCGTACCTAATCTCCTTTTACCCTGTAAGGATTTTCATTTAACTTTGGTCAAATATCCCCTTGATTGAGCTGAGGTGCATAACTAATAAATAACCTATGTCAACTTCTGCTCATTTTCACTGTTGAAGTCACAAGTTTTGTGTTAGTGCCATATATCCTTTACCCCTAGAGACAATTTTCATTAAACTTTGGACAAATATCCCCCTCATTGAGCTGATGTGCCGCATCCATAAATAAAACATGCTGACTCAAGGTCAATGTCACATTTGGGGGTCATGAGTTTTTTGTCTGTTCCATATATCCTTTACACCTGGAAGGACTTTCATTAAATGATACTTACATTTGCAGTTTGAAGTCTAATGTAAACCTATAGAAAACAATTGCGTTCATACTTCCATGAACGCATCGAATCACATGATTTTCAGTGAGGTTAATTAAGAAATTAAATTTATTTTTCTGCAGTTCATGGAAGTATGAACGCAGTGGGTCGCGTGCAAAGTAAATGAACCCCGAAGGGGTTCATGTAAACTTTGCTCGTGACCCACCGTCGTTCATACTTTCATGAAAAGCAGAAAAATTAAGTTTATTTTTATATTTACATTATTTGCCCCTCATCACTGGGCGAAAAAATGCTTGTAGGGCAAACTGTTAAAGCTGGAAAACATTTACACGCTGTTTTTCTACAAAGAGCGGAGCAGCGTTGACGTCATCAACGCCCGTAGAGAACAATGGTTTAGAATGACGTCACTTAACGTCACTGAAAATCATGTGGTTCGATGCGTTCATTGGCGTATGAACGCAATTGTTTTCTATAGGTTTACATTAGACTTTACACTGGAAATGTAAATATGTGACGTTATTCTAAACCATTGTTATCTATGGACCTTGATGACGTCAATGTTGCTCCGCTCTTTTTAGAAAAACAGCTTGTAAATGTTTTTCGGCTTTAAAAAATGCCCTACAAGCATTTTTTTGTTCACTGATTATCGGCAAATATTTACAATTCCAATGTAAAGTCTAATCAAGGGAGTAGAAAACAGTGAAACCTTTTCTTCCCAGGCTTCCAAGGGGTCGGCTTGAATCCCCCCACCAGTTGACGATGAGTATAGCCGCCGTCTTCTTTCTTTTTTCTTTGTTATACTCTTTAAGTCCGCATACTTCTTCTTTGCCTCATCTACTGTTCTTTGTGTTGCACTGATGGAATTAACGCTGAACAAAAACAAATATATATATATAACCATGAAAAAATTAAAGAAACACTGGAATAAAAGTTATTTTTCCTGTATTTTTAACAACCGGTTTCATCCATGATGGAATTTTCAAGTTAACAATGATGTTTATTATTGTACGTTAAAGTGACGTAAACATCAATAGTTATTTATTTTTCCCGTAACGCTCAATAAAAGCTGACGATTTTGTGTTTTTGAGACGTTACGTATTTACATATGAGCCGTCGTAAGATAACGGCGTAAAAAGCAAATGAAGTACAGGACACAGCGATCAGCGGAGACTCAGATCGGCCCGCGCAATCGCGCAATCCGATCAGAATCTTCACCGATCGCATATACATGCACACACCACAGGACACAGAATAAATATCATGCTCAGCCGAGCCGAGCACGAACAAAAAGGTTGCAGAACCTCGGGCCTGATTGAGCCAGCGCATGAAAAATCCCACAAGAAGGTTTGAGCGATTATATATAAATGTGTGGAATAAGATAAAGTTCTTCGCGGGATTCACTAAATTAAGGACGACGTGCAATTCAACCGTGCATTTTTTTTCCAAAGTATAATGCGATAATATCAAATTTAAATTTTATGATAAAGTGGTATTATGATAAACATAATCTTACACTCGTGGTCATTTCATATAGTGCGTCCCAACATTCCGCTAAGGCATACAGACAGATTCACAACCGCATAGAATAATACAAATACACTTTCTTTCACAAGTCTATCTATCTATCTATCTATCTATCTATCTATCTATCTATCTATCTATCTATCTATCTATCTATCTATCTATCTATCCCATGACTATCTATCTATCTATCTATCTATCTATCTATCTATCTATCTATCTATCTATCTATCTCATGACTATCTATCTATCTATCTATCCCATGACTATCTATCTATCTATCTATCTATCTATCTATCTATCTATCTATCTATCTATCTATCTATCTATCTATCTGTCTATCCCATGACTATCTATCTATCTATCTATCTATCTATCTATCTATCTCATGACTATCTATCTATCTATCTTTCTATCTATCTATCTATCTATCTATCTATCTATCTATCTATCTATCTATCTATCTATCTATCTATCTATTCTACGAGCTCTCAAATTTGGACATTACTCACAGGAGTACATTAGGTTTGCTGGATGAAATCATACACAGTAATCATATCATTACGGCATGGGCCTATACTCTGCACAGAGGATGACACTCCATGCACAGAGGACATCTAGGTCACATCCCGAAAGGTGCACTTTTGGTAGTGCTTTTATTGACTATGTTGTAACACTACCCTGGTGCAGTTTACCCGTGCTGTTAGTTTGGTGGTTCATGCTATCTTAAAACTAGCAATTTCTGTTTTTATCTTTTTAAGTAGCTCTATACTAACTCTTCATGTTCGCAATAGACAACCTCCTGTCATTTCCTTCTATTGCAGATAAGATCCTTCAACACTTGGTGCGCAGGATCCCGTCTTACGCCCCACTTGGGAGATTTAGACGTGTTGGAATATAGAAGAGATATAGAGAGATAAAAACGTGATAGCTCAGTGGTTAGTGCACTTGCCTCTGATGCTAGGGGCCCCCGGTTCGATCACCGGAGGTGTTGATTATTGTTAACCAGTACAGTGCACATTATTCTGCTCCATTGGCATCATTTGCAGAGATGAATGCCACAAAGTGCATCGTCATTCGAATCGGAGTTACGTTACGTGGAGGCCCCATATGCAGGAAGAGTCATCTCATGTGCAGGTTAAGTACCCCTACCTTAACATCACGTGAACATGTCCGTGAAATGAATACCCCCCTACACCCCACTTTATATAGAGAAAACTGGGGGGTTACGGGGGTATACACTATTTCTCTTATTTATGCTCCAATACATAGGTTGTGGGTACTCGTTGGAACCGCCTCACTGAGGCAGTTCTAACGAGCACCCTCAACCTATGTTTTGAACATTTATTACAAAACTTTCAAGGATTTTCATCAGAAAATTAGCCATATTGGAGATGTGAAAAATGCACTATGTCGCACGGTTGAGTTATCGTTATGTCTCATTTTCTCATATCTCCGTTCATTCTCATAACTCCGTTCCCCTCTTTTTTATTGATATGAAAAAGAATCATTTTTACAGTTATCACACAGCAGAATTTGTAGTCAACAACTAACATTGCAGCCTGTTTTGAAGAAAATCAGTGTTGACTTACAATTTAAATCACAAAAATCGACATTTGTCACAAAATGCTTAATATTTAAGGGGTCCCCGAAAATAATCTCTAACCAGTGACAAGCATGTGAATGATAATAAAAAAGTATCAACAAATTAGAATAGTGCACAGTCTAAATAAAATACTCATCATATATAATATTCATAGAATGAATATGATTACTTATGATAATCAAATAAATTTAGGTGAACGGAATTATGAGAACATGCCCCAAACACGCCCTGCATTTCTAGACGGCTGTAGAATAAACAGAAGTGATGTTTATTTTTTTATATCTTGAAATCCTCTCAGGCATTTAGTCAAATGTTTAAAAAAATAAATGCCGAAAATTATTCTGGCAATAAAAAATTGAAATCAGAATTGCTCAACCTTAGTTGAACGGAGTTACGGGTTTCCTGGGTGCATGATTACTGAGTCTGTGTAGGCTTTCAACCCTGCAACATGCAGTGTATGTGATGTACACCTGCGAGTAATGGTCAAATTTGACCGATTGCAGTATCAGTAGAACGAAAGAAAGAAAGATACACAACTTTTATTGATTATCATTTTCTTAACTCACCATATTTTCCTTCGTACCTCACCTGACCTCAGTTTTCAAATTTGTCAGAATCAGATCATGCAGAGCATTTAATGATTGATAGAGTACAAGCTCGTGAAAGAAAGTATCCTTTGATATGAAATTTGATAACTTATTCATATCGATACATCAACCAGGTTTGCATATCAACATGAGCTATCAGTACAGTAAATCTGAACCAACAAAACGAGGATACCTACCTTTCAACAACACGATCCCATGCGTCAGCCTTCACGGACGCACTGAGAGAACTAGAAAATTTGCCCTCCAGCAATTTCACATTATCCGTGTATGCGAACACTAGTTGCTTTACATCATTTTTCCCCAGTTTTCTTTCCTTTTGACATCCTTCTTCTCCATATTTCTTATGTCTGCTGTCAAAACAGTTGCTTTCAGTTAGGTCCGACGTAGACGGATGTTTACGTTTCTAAGCGACTTTCTTACCTTCCACGATGAAGAGTAGCTACGAATTCTTAGCTAAGAAAATCTTAACTATTGTACTTACGAACGGTTTAGTGAAACGCACATACGATTTTCTTAAGAAAGTTCGTAAGTGCACTTCTTAAACTTACGAACTTCGTAGATTTAAGAAGTTTAGTGAAACGGGCCCCAGTTTGGGTTTTCTGATAGCTTCTTTACAGTCATTATTGAACCAAGGCTTGCTTTTCTTAGTATTTTTGGAGGTTTTTGGTATGCATTGTTTTGGTATATTAATAAGCGAATCTGTGAAATCAGAAACAATATCAGATGATTCATTAAAGTGATCAATTGATAACTCTTCTTCACATAAATTATGGAATAATTCCCAGTCGGCTTTATTCATTTTCCATTTCTGGTTACAGTCCTCATTTGGTTCGTTCACGCTCTCAATTATAACAGGGAAGTGATCACTTCCGTACTGATCGTCATAGACAGACCAGTCATAGTCCAAGAAGAGAGATGGGTGACACAAAGAGAGATCCAAAGAAGACAAATGACCTGTCACAGGGTGATGGTAAGTATAAGATTTATCATTCATTAAGCAAAGATCGTTCTGTGCAATAAAATCTTCAATTAGTGCTCCTTTGTTGTTGTTATCTTTACAACCCCATAGAATGTTATGACCATTGAAGTCGCCAACTAAAATGTATGATGATGGAAGTTGATCCAGCAATGATTCAAGATGTACGGGCTCTAAAAAAATGAAGGTGGTATATATAAAGAACAAATTGTAGTGTCTTTATCTAGAGAACCCGATACTGCTACAGCTTGTAGGTCTATTTTTAATTTGATCTCTCTTTGTGGTAAACATGATTTAACAAAAATTGAACTGCCACCAGATGGTTTGTTACCATCAGAATAGATATAGTTATATGTATTGAAACCCCTGACATCAATGTTGTCATCAGTTTTTATAAAGGTTGTTTGATTTGAGGTTTAACGTCCCCGTCAACATTGTATAAGTCATTTTGGAGAAGTTGCTTTCAATTTCGTGGGACTTTTACCCGACACTGAGATGAAATGACATCTCAAGCCCTACCGCAAAATGAAACCAATAGGGTTTATAAGCATGGACGGGCCGACTCGCACTGCTTTGCCTGGGCAGGCTTAGATCCTCTAAGCGGTTTACCAGTACTCGTGTGCAGTCGGTTTCAGCTCTGCGTGGAAGCATCATGCAGCCCATCTATTTCTTCAAGCCCCGAATGGGTTTAATAAAGATATCAGTAATAGTTCATTATAATTTGATTTAAGACCTCAACAATGACATTGTATTATTTTGTGTTTTAAATCCATTTTGGAGAGATATTTATAAGACTAGAAACTATTTTGGAGCTGCAATTGGTGATATAGATCTGCTATCACCACCTTGTGGTGTCGTTGACCTCGATCTGTTATTGCCACTTCGAGGTGATGGAGTTTCAGTGAACTCCATATCACTGTCACTCAAACATCCAAATAAAAATCTAAAATGAGATCCTTTAAGAGCAATGAAAACATTCATAAGAAAGAAGATGGATCATACTACGTAGTTTCGGTTAATAAAGCCTCATCAGTGACCCTGTAATGATCCGGCAAAGAATGCCAGAGGAAACATACTGCAATTTTGCGAATTTCGAATAGGCAGTCGATTCAAAGACTGATATAAATAAAACTTGGATCCAAATAATTAAAAACCTGTCTAGAATATGAGTCTAAACCAATAGTTTATTTCTGATTTCTCAGAATATTCACGCTGATCTCAAAGGACCAAGAGTAAAATATAAACTGCACTATGTTGATGTACGGGGAGACGTTTTACGGCCGCCACACGGCACAACACCAGCTGCAGTGAAGGCAAATAAAAATCTAAAATCTAACCCTAACCCCAAACCTGTTCTGGAAAAAATGTGGATAGGTAAACTGATCGACTCAAAAATGAGCAGGTCAGTTTACCTAAACGTAAGCGGTTAACCAGAATGGTGCACATTCTTGATCAATCTCCACGAAAGAATGTTGCCGATCCTGGTAGGTATAAAAACCCACGTCCAGTCAGACGCGCACCCGACTGAGCTACCGAGGCCGGCCTAGAGAGATAGGGGAGACAAAAAATAAAATTAAACAGAAAATACTCAGATACCTTCAATTCATTTAATGTACAGTCAAACTAAAGTGTGTCTATTTCATTCAAACTTGTGTGTGCAAAGTGATCTTGATCCACTATTTGTAAACATTATTCAAAACATTGTTGTGGGTACAGAGTAAACTGTTGCCCCGTCCGAGGCGATTATGACGTGCTATATATACTTCTGACAAGAAATAAGGAAGTTTATCCCAAATTATCTTTGGAACACATCCTAACAACGGTTTGTTTTACAAAATCCTAAAAATATGTTGGGGGTCAATGTTAAGAGTTAAGGAAAAATATCACAATGTATACACAAGCAAACAAAACCAACACTTTAAGTGTGAAAAGGGTAATTAAGAAAGCAAGGAAACATGACCAGTCAACAAATCAGTCTGCCAGTTAACCAAGTGCTAATTGATCTTGTCTTCCAACAATTTAAACAAAATCATTAACTTTATCAATTTTTTGTATAGTTACATGTATCAATTATTATGTCTTTTGACCAGTCATAATATCACAGGCTTAAAGATATAGTTTAAAAAAAAATTCTAATTGATTTTGATTAAAATCTTCTTTAAAATGTTCCTTCCACAAGCATTACTGAAAACAAACCCAAAACAATAAATTGTCAATTTGAACTGGACATTATAATAACCTTGTCTAATTGTCCTACCCAATATTTTTTGCTGGCCAAATTGTCCTAGGCCGAATTGTCCTGGGTCAAATCGTCCCGGCCACATCGTCCTAGATTCAAAGTGTGTGTGTGTGTGGGGGGGGGGGTGGTTGCGTGTTATATAAGTAAGTAAGTAAGTAAGTAAGTAAGTAAGTAAGTAAGTAAGTAAGTAAAGGCTTTATTTAACGAGGGTTACACATTTAGCATTATGGCTAATCTTCCATGAGGCCCTCAAAAATATACATATATATATCTACAAACAAAAACAACAACAAAATAAAAAAGAAAACAGAAAAGTGGGGTATAAAATACCACTATGCAAAATAAGGCCCACAGAACATGTCCCAACTCACCCAAATACAACCACTATATCTGCTATATTTAAACATGCTATATCAAATAGTCATATTAAAATACATCAAAATATGCAATATTATACCAAAATGAATCAAAACATGCAATGCAAAACCCTACTCAACCCATATTGAAAAACATATATTTGTCAAATAAGACATTGTTTTCAGTGGCTGCTTACTAACCCAAAAGAGCTAGAAATTCGCAATTTTCATTAAGATGTAATTTCAGCCCTTTCTGTGCCACGCATTGACCAGAAAGCAACCACACAATGTTAGAACATAGTAGAAAATAAATGATAATATTCAAAGCTAAAAAAAGGAGAAATGAAAGAATAAGGAAATTTATATATATTCACATGATGCATGTGTTTGCATATTTTTATTGCACTGACTGAGTGATCATTTCCTGAACTAAAAGGACAAGTACAGTCATTTAAATTCAGTCTGTCACCATTTAGCCAATTTAGGCATCTTTTATGAAATGCTTCAATAGTCCGGGCACTTTTAACTTCATCGGGCAAGCTGTTCCATATTAAACATCCAGAATATCTCATACTCTGCTTAAAGCACTCTGTCCTTGGCTTAGGTGGGACAAAACTCCCTAAAGCTGATGATCTTAAGTTAATTTTTGTATTTGAATTGTCAAGTTGTTTGAATTGTGCATTGATATACACTGGCGTAATATCATGATATACTTTAAACATAATTTTTGCTTTTCTTATAAAAAGACTGTCATAAAGTGACTGGATCTTTAAATACTTCATGGCTTCACGGGAGTCATTAACATTATAATCAAGAATGACACGACAGACCCTCTTTTGCAGTCTGAAAAATTTTAGTTTATTTGTTTCAGAAGTACTTCTCCAAACAATATTGCAAAAATCAATATGTGGCTGGATATAAGACTTGTAAAATTGTACACGATGATCTTGTGATATGAAGGCCTTGATTTTTGAAAGCAACCATATGTTTGAAGCCATTTTCTTTGTAATCTGCTTAATGTGTTCAGACCATGTTAAATTATTATCAACATTAACACCCAAAATCTTATCACTCGAAATTGCTTGCAAGTATTCATCATCATAATTTATTTTCAGACTATCAGTCTGTAATCTGTGTCGTTTCTGAGAACTTGTGATAAGCATAACCTTGGTATTTGCTGAATTAAGGACCATACCATTACATCTACACCAGATTTTTAGTTCATTTAATGCATTTTGTATCTTGAGAACTGTAAATGTAATGCAGTGTTGTATCATCGGCATACATATCTGTGAAAACATTATTTATGTTTAAAGGCAGATCATTTATAAATAATAAAAACAGAAGCGGTCCTAAAATGGAGCCACATGAAATTGGCTTGATATCAGATGCAGTGTTGTTAATAGATACGTGTTGTTGTCTTTGTGTTAAATATGACTTGAACCATTTTAGTGCCTCATTTCTTAAGCCATATATTCCTAATTTTGTCAGAAGAATATCATGATCAACTAGATCGAAGGCTTTCTTAAAATCAACTAGCACCGTCCCAACACTCTTTCCATCATCAATTGCATTCAACCATGAATCAGTCATATGTATAAGCGCTGTTTCACATGAATGCTGAGACCTAAAGCCTGCTGAGTTTGGTGAAGACAATTATTTTTATTTAAATAGCTAGTTAGACTGTCTGATACATGCTTTTCAAGAATTTTGGACAGGACAGGCAACACTGATATTGGTCGGTAGTTATTGACTTCCTCATGTGGACCAGTTTTATAAAGTGGTGCCACTTTTATAAAGTGGTGTTACCTTAGCCTCTTTCCACTTAGTAGGAAATGAAGAGCTGTGGATACTATGATTACATATGAAAGTAATTTCCCCAGCTATACATGGTGCTGCAAGTTTGAGAAGTCGTGGGCCAATATTGTCAGTTCCAGTTGCTTTGCTCACATCCACATTTGACAGATATTTCAGAACATTCTCTATTTCAATGCTTGGGATTTTAAACTTAGTGTTGCCTGCAATCTTGCTACAACAAAAATCTTTCAGTTTAGCATGGTTGGTATAATTTGTTGGTTCTTTAATCTTACTTGCAACATTATCGAAAAAATCGTTGCTAGAACCAGAGTAATGCGCATGCCAAGACAACACACACAAACTTTTAACGTTTCCTAAAGGTCACAACCAGTGCTTTAGACTATGTAAGACTAATTATTAATATCGGAAAACCTAATCTGAGATGGAAATTTTCTAGTACTACGACCATACAATTACCATTTTCTCCGGAAAAATTTTGTGTCTTATCACGTGCGTTGTGTCCATTTCCTTGCCCGTGCGCGTTGTATTGAAAACGGTACTAGGATTTCTCACTGTGGGCCTCCCAATTTCCAATTTTCCTAAAATCGTAATTGCAACAGTCCGATATATCATGTGTATGTCTACAACCAACAAAAAAGTGCATGCCATCTTTCCAGAAGAGCGTTTCATGTAAAATAATGTGATTTCGTGGTTGAGTAGCTCCACCGTGTCCGGTTCTCCGTTTGACTGACTGTAACTGTCGAATTCGGACCATCGAATATAAATTTGTGAATAATATGTGTCTACCGTGAATCTAATGTGAGCAGCCGTATTGATTAGTAACCATAGCACGAGATCTAGAACAACAACAAACCTGCACATATGATGCCAATGCCGCTGTAGCGTGAGATCTTTAAACCCGTGAGAACCTTAATAGCAAGGCATATCTGCGCATGCGCACGAAGGCCGTGAGAAATGTCATCCTCTTCCTGTTAGCCACTGCTCCTTGGTTTAAAGTTTCTAAAGAAATCTGCTTATATTACGAACTTTAAATAGAACATTTTTATTACAGGCTTTATTTCTTTATTTTTATTTATTTGTTTATCTATTTATTTATTCGAAAGATGCGCGTATTAAATATGCCATAAATAGGTTTCCATGTGTTCAAAAAGAACAGAATATATCCGGGTACATGTATTATCTTGAAATTATTACGAACCCCATTAAACTCCACTTTTATACAGTAAAACTGGGGTTTACAGCGGTGTATATTATTTTCATATTTCCGCTGGAAAACATAGATTGTACGTACTGGTTAGAACCGTCTCGGCGAGGCGATTCTAAAGAGTACCTACAATCTATGTTTTCCAGCGGAAAAATGAAATACAGAATATTTTATCTAAAAGTTTGACGGTAAAATTTCAATATATTTTAATAGGCGTGTTCTCGCAATTAATACTTTTAAAAAACAAGTTCTGTGGAAATTTTAAAATTATTATTCTGCCTAAATGGATTGGAACACTGTAGCATAAGCCTGATCTATCTCAATATAAGTGCCTTTTTACAACAATAATAATAATAATAAATATAACTGGAATAATAACAATTATAATAAATAATAATGATACTATTAATCATAATTCGAGGCTTAGAGAAAACATGTACACTCTTACCTTTTCAGTACTACTGTGTATTCCTAGCTTCCAAACGATATTGAACCCTTCATGGAATTTGAATTTTAGGTATATACCAAGGTGATTAACATGTGTGATTTATGGTTTGACATTTCCTGTTGTCCCCATGCTTATCAAAACACACTGACTTATTTTCACACCTTTCTGCTTATATGGGGTACAACCAAACAAGTTTTCTCTTAATCCTTTCAATAAAAATTAATAATAATAATAATAATAATAATAATAAACAGAAGTTATTACTGAACTCACTGCTTACTGTCAACCAATCAAAATCGACCCCACCAGCCGGGGCTTGAAGAAACAGATGGGCTGCATGATAGCTAGGTAGGCAGGTAGGTAGGTATGTAGGTAGGGTGAATGGTCTGGTGGGCAGGTACATGTAGGTAGGCAGGTTTACTTTTAACGTCTTCCTTCGACGTTGTTTGTTTTGTTTGATTTGAGGTTTAACGTCACCGTCAACACTGTATAGGTCATTTTGGAGACGTTGCTGCCAATGTGGGACTTTTACCCGACATTGAGATGAAATGACATCTCAAGCCCTGTCGCCCAACGAAACCAATAGGGTTTATAAGCATGGGCGGGCCGACTCGCACCGTTTTGCCTGGACAGGCTTAGATCCTCTAAGCAGTTTACCAGTCCTCGTGTGCGGTCAGTTTCAGCTTTGCATGGAAGCATCATGCAGCCAATCTATTTCTTCAAGCCCCGATGGGCGGGGCCAACCTTCGACGTTGTAGGTAGGGAGGAAGTTAGATAGATAGATTTTGTTTGTTTGTTTGATTTGAGGTTAAACGTCCCGTGATCACAGTACAGGTCATTTTGGAGACGTTGCTTTCATTTTTGTGTGACTTATGCCCGACATTGAGATGAAATGACATCTCAAGCCCTGTCGCCCAATTAAACCTATAGGGTTTATAAGGATGAACGGTCCGACTCCGACCGCTTTGTTTGGACAGTCTTAGAGCCTCTATGCGGTTTACCAGTACTCGTGTGTGGTCGGTTTTAGCTCTGCGCGGAGACATCATGCAGCGCGTATATTTCTTGAAGCCCCGACGGACGGGTGCGACAGGCCGGTAGAGTGGAGGTATGCATGTAGTTAGGTTTATCACGAAAACACGCCTATTCAAATATATTGACAAAATTTTACAACCTAAATCGAATTTTCTCAGATAAAAATCTTAATATATTTTCCTATTTCTGCACAAAACATAGATTGTGGGTACTCGTTAGAACCGCCTCGGCGCGTCGGTTCTAACGAGTACCCACAATCTATGTTTCTGAGCAGAAATAAGAGAAATAATAAATATCCCTGTAAACCCCAGTTTTACTATCTAAAAGTGGGGTTTAAGGGGATCAAAATTATGCAGGCGTATTTGCGTGATGAGGTAGGAATGGTAGGTTTGGGCTAGTGGCGATGGGTATGTAGGTAGATCTATAGGAAGGTCGTAGGTATGATCGTAGATATGTATGTTTTGTTAGGTAGGTAGGCAGGCAGGAATGTAGGTTAGTGGGTATTACGTATGAATATCGATAGAAAGGTATGTAGACGTATAGGCAGGTAGGAATGTAACTAAGTAGGAATGTTTTTTGTTTGAATTGGGGGTTTAATGTCCCCGTCAACACTGTATAGGTCATTTTGGAGAGGTTGCTTCCAATGTGGGACTTTTACCCGACATTGAGATGAAATGACATCTCAAGCCCTGTTGCCCAATCGAAACAATATGGTATATAAGCATGGACGGGCCGACTCGCACCGCTTTGCCTGGACAGTCTTAGGTCCTCTAAGCGGTTTACCAGTACTCGTGTGCGGTCAGTTTCAGCTTTTCGTAGAAGCATCATGCAGCCCATCTATTTCTTCAAGTCCCGATGGGCGGGGGCCAACCTTCGACGTTGTAGGTAGGTAGGAAGTTAGGTAGATAGTTTTTGTTTGTTCGTTTGATTTGAGGTTTAACGTCCCCGTCATCACGGTACAGGTCATTTTGGAGACGTTGCTTTCATTTTTGTGTGACTTATGCTCGACATTGAGACATTTTTCCCGACTTTCCGTCATTCCCAAACAGGACAGATAAAGTGAACTTAGGTGAAAATTGACCACATGACCCTCTATAATGAAACTGTGTTTGAACGAGATCGACTTACATTGTCTTCTTTCATCATTTATTTCCTCTTGTACTCTTGTAATTTTTCGAAGCCCATCGTTCGGACTAAGTATCTTAATTAGCTTTGCAGCAACAAAAAGTTAATAAAAGATCATCAGGAAAACACGACTACATGTTTTTGACCCTCTTGAACCCCATTTTTATATAGTAAAGCTGGGGTTTAAGGGGGTATACATTATTTTACTTATTTCTGCTCCAAGACATAGTTTGAGGCGGTTCCAACGAGTACCCACAATCTATATTTTGAGCAGAAATAAGAAAAATATCACAATTTTTCAATTTAAAATTTTCATTTTTTCGGCGATAAAGGTTTCAATGTATTGGTATAGGCGTGTTTTCGTAATGATTGTGATGCCCGTACTAATCACGTGAGTGCAATCTGATCTTCACGTGAGTGCAATCTGATCTAAGCTGAACTAAGTTCGACTATCTGCGGTAAGACCGGATTTAATTGCACGTGAGTGTAGCCATCGTCCTGTCAGAGTATAAAAGCCGGGAGTAACGGTCAGGAATGAAAGTCGGGAGTAAATTTGAACAACCGAATAAAGGTAAATTACATGTAGATATGAACCAATTTGAATAACATTTCGAACTAAAGTAGAATGCTTAGACTCCTCCTGCATTTTAAAGAGGAGACCATACTCTATTTTTGCTCCGAATTCCACCTAGACAGGGGCATGTCTAAAAATAAATAACTTTAATTAACTTTCGACTTTTCTTCCGGCCCGTCTTAGATTTTAACCTGCCGTACGATGTGTGACTGGTCACAGTGAATGTGATTGAAAGCAACTTCACTGGAATACAGAATCGACAGTGGTGCGAAATTAAAGATTCTAAGTTCTGCTTTTGCACGCTCTTTCATATAACATACAATGATACTTCGATAACTCGAACACCGATAGCTCGAACATCGATAGCTCGAACACCGATGACTCATTTACAATGGCTGCTTCTAACTCGTGCTTCAACACTAGGGAAAATCTCAAGTTTGCAGTTATCAATAGCAAACACACGAGGTGTTTGGGCTGGAAATACAGGTAACATACAAGGCACCCAAATCTCGTTCCTTAACACTAGCCAGACTTTCGGACGAGTCTTTAAACCGCGGTTCCGTCTCCGTATGACCTTAGCTGTTGTGAGACGTAAACCTCAAACACTCACTCAATCCTCAACACTAGGGAAATCTTAAGCCTGCAGTTATTAATAGCAAACACACGGAGTGTTTGGACTTGAACTACTTGTAACATACTTAGGCACCCAAATCTCGTCTCGAGTTCGCACGAGACGCCCGCCACCTTGACTGAGTTCACGGGAATTGCATTCACATTCAGAACTGCTTTTCTAAAGCAAAACGACAGAAACACATAAACAATGTCGAAATCGAATTTCAAAGAGTTCTTTTCATAGACATTTGCATCAAACGCTGCAGTTTCGAAACTTCGTCACGCGTATACATGGCCTGAAACCATCACAAAAATATGTCTATATCATTTTATCCCCCCCCCCCCCCCCCAAAAAAAAAAAAAACACATTTAATTAGCAACACTAGAGCTTACAGGGGTAAACCTTATGTTTCTTATTTTTGCTCTAAAATATAGATTGTGGGTGAGGCGGTTCTAACGAGTACCCACAGTCTATATTTTGAGCAGAAATAAGAAAACTATGACAAGGTCTCATCTTAAACTCGTTTTTTCGGCGGTAACGTTTACAATGTATTTGTATTTGCGTGCTCGTATTGAGCCAGAGCTTCTCGGTAGGATTGAAAGCGCTTCTCGTTTGGCCAAACAATAGAAACTATTCATAAACTATTAGTCAGGAGTATACAATAAATCCTGGAATAGTAGCGGTCACAATGAGCTATCTGGCTACGAGCGGATTTCTTTCTTCCAACGATTTACAAAGTGATGACGAGCCCCAAATCCAGGTGCATAACGCTAGTGCGTCAGGACACTTGACTTTAAAGTGTCCTTGCTGCAAACTAGCTTTTTGCCTCCCTCTCAAATTTTCTATCCGTGAAGTGCACACAGGATCAACACTGGAGGATCGTCATACTCAAACAAAGCGGCGGTGAGGCTCAAACAAGCAACCATTAAAACTGAACAAATAAAAAAGGTCAGTTTTACATAGTTAAGGGAAAACGTGTATGACCCTTCTTGAAGCCCTCAAGGATCCCTGATGTGACAAAACTCTGGTGAAGTTGGTCCTTAGGTTTGATACCCGTAGCGAGGAAAGACCCTGCTAGCATTCTACATAAATCTACAGCGGGCCGTTAGCGGCCCGTCAGCTACCCTGACGGGCCGCTAACGGCCCGCTGTAGATTTATGTAGAATGCTTACTGGGGAGATATCGGTCCATACACGCTAGGGAGTGTCCTTTACTGTTCGCTTCTTTCGGGTTGGATGACCTGCAAGCGGGGATGTCCATTTAGCCCAGAGGGATGCAGTAAACCATCACAACTTTGACATTTTGTTGTCAATTTTAGTGGGTTTGCTGCCCAAGGTATTGTGTCCCTCGGGAGCTAATGCTGGCTGTGTAGTAGTTACCTCTGACAAACCGAGCTTCTCGATGTTGCACTGTCACCATCTGCTGAATACTCTCTGTGGGTCTCACTTACGTGGTATAATCAAGGATCAGTCTAACCATGGTCTCTACCATCATGCTTTAATATCTTCAGACCAGCTGGTTATGTTCCTGCTGTTTGCCCTTTAACAGTTGAATCAAGATGGAGTTCCCATGACATGAAACATCTGAAATAAAGGGTGGATGCCCTGGTTCTTCCGAGACTGTAACATTGACAGTTCATGGCCATGCACCTGGTAATTGGATCCAAATCTACAACCAGGTTTCTCCGTTGTGTTACCTTGAACATTTACTTAGGTCAAAAATACTTTTTCAAGTCTGTATTCCATTTCTAGTCTGTCCACCTGCAGTATGCTTGAGCATTTTGTTTGTTTGTTAGTTTGATTTGAGGTTTAACGTCCCCGTCAACACTGTATAGGTCATTTTGGAGACGTTGCTTCCAATTTTGTGGGACTTTTACCCGATATTGAGTTAAAATGACATCACAAGCCCTGTCGACAAATGAAACCAAAAGGGCTTATAAGCATGGATGGTCCGACTCGCACCGCTTTGCCTGGGCAGGCTTAGGTCCGCTATGCGATTTACCAGTACTCGTGTGCGGTCGATTTCAGCTCTGCTTGGAAGCATCATGCGGCCATCGATTTCTTCAAGCCTCGATGAGCCGTAGTATACGGCGTCTGATCATGTCTTCACTGCTTGCCTAAAATACTGAATTTTAAGGGTTAAACGAACAGTTTAAGTCTCAGTTCAGGACGATTTTCCCAACCTGCATGCGCTGCCATCCTTAGGGTGGTATCGTTTTGGTGGGTGTCTCACATTTTACATCAAGAAAACACGCCTATATAATTTTGACCCCCTTGAACCCCACTTTTATATAGTAAAACTGGGGTTTCCGGGGGTATACCTTATTTTTCTTATTTATGCTCTAAAATAAAGATTGTGGGTACTCGTTAGAACCGCCTCGATGAGGCGGTTCTAACGAGTGCCCACAATCTATATTTTGAGCAGAAATAAGAAAAATATCACAATTTTTCATCATAAAACTTTCATTTTTTCGACGATAATGGTGGCAATATATTTGTATAGGCGTGTTTTCATAATGATCTGTCGCTTGATATCTGATTGTGCGCTTTGTCACTAGTCAAACCTTTTAAAGCTGTTACATTGAAATGAAAAGATTGAAAGTAATTCTTAAGAAACACGTTTTCTGAAACTGAAGGAAGGCAATTAAGGGGAATGGGAACACCTAGCAGATTTTTTCCGCCATTTTTCAAAGGGAGACAACTTTAGGGACTTCCTGATCGCTCTTCGATAAACAATGTCCCACTGAAAAAAGGAGTCTGCTCTTAAAGGAAAGAATTTGCTCATCAAGAGCAATTTCTTTCCATTAAGAGTTGACCCCTATTGACATGGCGGACAAAAATACTTTTGAACGAGTTGCCGCTCCTGAAGGTGTTCCGATTCCCCTTTATATATTTCGATTTTAATTCACAGTAACAGCAGCTGATCACCAGATTGTATTATGTTTGATTTGAGGTTTTACGTCTCCTTCAACAATATTTAGGTTATTGTGGAACTTTTACCCGATACTGACATGAAATGACATCTCGATTCCTGCATCCAAATGAAACCAATAGGGTCTCTGGGAAGGCTTAGACCTTCTAAGGGGTTTACCAGTACTCGTGTGCGGTCGGTTTCAGCTCTGTGTGGAAGCATCATGCAGCCCAATTTCTTTCTCCAAGCCCCGATGGGCTTGGGCAATCACACGATTGTATTCTCAGTTCAACAATATACGAGCACATACTTTCTTGCACACCAGATAAGGAAATCCTAGTTTAAGCTTGGGATAGAAACCCTGGTGTTCGTTCCCAAAGTCGAATATTCTCGGGTGTTTGATAAGTGCACTGGTTGAATACGACCTCATATGCACCGCCGCTATGGGTGACGTCACAGCACATTGCGTGACGTCACTAAACATTACTGTAGTGTCATCACAATATGGATGACCGTCGACAACCCAAGTGACTGCAGTATTAAAAACCCACGCTCGTAAAAGGAAGGTATGCAAGAAAAAGAATCCTACATGGGTGTGAGGGGTGGATAGAAAAATCCGTCCCTCTGGATCACTGTCCCGCATCACTCGACAAGCCTCGTGATGCCGGACAGTGGCCCTTGGGACGGATTTTTCCATCCACCCCTCACGCCCATGTAAAATTCTTATAATATCTAATGGCTCTTCACAACAACACATAAGGCAATTGAGGGATTTTCCATATAAACCTATGCTGTGTGTATTCAGTAGAACCGTCTCAGCGAGTCAGTTCTAATGTACATCTTAGGTTGAATGGAGAATTGACAAAACGTTATCATTTAATTCTTGTATATTGCCGAGCTCAAACAACAAGAACCATGTTCAAGTCATGAAATTCGTGTGCTGTTTCGAGCTTCTGATATCACAAGATGAAACATTACGTTAAGCGACGTAACGTTATCGGCTTGAGCGTACCGTTTTAGAATGCTATGATGACGCCAGAGCGTTACAGCGTTACAACGTCATTGTAAACACCATTCCGCGTTGGTTTGCCGGTCGCATTTGGAAAGTTTATATGGAGCTTTTTGGCGTTTTCACAGGAGCTTGAAGTTGAATCTCTTCAGAATCAGAATCAGAATTATTACTGGTGACACGTCAAATGATATTCAAACACCAGGGCCTGTGATATGGCCTTCAGCTGTCGAAATGATCGAATCGGGAAGGGCATTCCCTTTGACAAAAACTAACCAGGTGTACTGCGCCACGTGGTGTGCCATTATTCTTACCGCGTCCGCGGAAAGACCCTCTAAAATTACCACGACCAAGTGTATAACCACGACCTACATTCTGCGTATTCTCATTCTTAACCTGAGGACCTTGAGTCTCTAGGCGCATGTTAAAAATTTCCTTAACACCGCTATCCCCACCTCCAGTTGCTCCTACCTCTGCGCTATATAATTGTTTTCTGTCGGGGTTCTTAAAACATTTAATTGTTAAATGCCCCTTACCGCATATGCTACACTTGATATCCGATCTACCACTCGGTTTGTTTGAGTCCACTTTGTCCTGTTTACTCTGCGCTGCGCCTCTTTTATCGCGTTGCCCCTTATTAATGCAACTAAATACACCCCCGCGCGCTTCTGCAAACAAATCTGCCTCCCTAGCCATTTCATCTTAATTACCAAACTGTTTTGGCTTCAGATGTACATACAGTTCTCTATTACATGACTCCAGGAACTGATCCCTTGCCATGAAATCACAGACAGCCGGAAAAGATTTTTCTATCTTTGCCATATTCAGCCATTTTTCTAAATAACTTCTCAATCTACTACTGAACTGTATGAACGTTTCTGATTTCTCGGGCCTACTATAACGAAACTGCTTCCTAAATCCGCGCTCTGTCATGTCAAAATTCTTTAATAGAGCATCCTTTAACTTATCATAATCCGCCGCATCGTCATTTGACAACCAGTCATATACATCAAGTGCGCGCCCTTTAAGCAATGCACTTAAATACGCGGCCTAAACACTCTTATCCCATTTATTAGCCGTAGCTTATTTCTCAAACCTAGATAAAGCACATTTCATCTTAACCCTCTTCAAAATAAGGAAACTTAGGATCCCGGGCATGAGCCACCTTCTCATTTTTTTGCTTTTCAATTTCTAGCTTGAGCTTCATTCTCTGCATTTCTAATTGATTCCTTAATTCTTGGTGCTGTAGCTCAAACCCATGTTTTATTTGTTCTAAATGGGCCTCACTCATCTCTTTTGCCTCCCTTTCACTCTGAATGCGTGCCATTTCAAGTTCCTTATTAACCTTCAACATAGCTAGTTCATGTGCCCTTTCGTTTTCGTTTTCCTCCCTTTCCTTTTCCTTTTCTTCTAACTTAGCTAGTTCATGTGCCCTTTCCTTTTCCTTTTCCTCAGACCTTAACCTTTCTAAATCCCTTTGCTCTTGCCTTTCTGCCCGCTCAATACCTTGCTGCTCCTTAACAAAACCTTGTAAATCTTTCCCCTCATAACCTAACTCCTTTCCCATTTGCATTAAACGCTCCATTATTGATAACGTAAATCTCACGTTACTATCAAAACCACTATAAACTGATCAGTTATGATCAGTGATGATTGAATGGGCTTAACTAAAACGTTAAGATATATGTTATACGCGTTAATCTAACTAAAACGTTAGTTATTAAAGCACACGCGATTTGAAATAGCAACCACTTTCAGTAAAGTATGACGTTACGTACTGGTAGTCTAATATGACGTCATAAATTGAAGACGTTTACAGTGAAAAGCTACAATCCGAAGTTTCATCACATTACAAAACTTCGATCATTACAAGTTACCATTAATGTTTCTATGACGCCATACCTAACCTGAATCCACAGCGTAAATATTAACGCTACCGTTATGTTAACGTCAGTAAATTGTTAACGTCACTACGTCAGAACCATGTGTGGTAAGATCAATTAGTAACTCCGGTTTAACTTAGTAGAATGTCAGGTAACACAATTAAGTGGGGTCTACTAAATACCTGCTCAGAAATTATGAACTTGTCAGTGTCCGTTTAGTTGAATACATGGATTTCGCACTTCATCAACACAGGAAGGACGATTCAAGTTAATTTTCAAATGTGGCTGTCAATGCTCGTTTTTTTATGTTAATTTGATGTTTTAGAGCATCAATGTTCTTTTCCACAGCTGGGAACACCCGCCAGAGACACAAAATGTTACATTTGGGTTTACGGCGTCCCGCAAACCCCCATGCTGACAAGACAACCGAGCGTGATCTCTGACAGGTGTACGGGCAGCTGTGGGGTAAGGCACAAGAAAGATATCAAATGAATGACATGAATTATTAACAGTATCTATATACAACAATACTAACACAAAACATCACATTCATTTGCTTCTGTATTCCACTCACGACGTCCGCCCCGAAGGCAAAACGATGTTCTGTGCTCGGAACGGGGTGACGCGAATGTCTACAGAAGCAGATAACAAAAACAACAATAAAATAAGAAAAAGAAACACAAAACGCGACTGGCCAGATTGAACGTTCACTTTGGGTGAACCACTAAGCGCGCACTGTTGAAAACTAGTTTGTCGACCTGAAAACTAGTTTGTCGACCTTGTTGTCGACCACAAGTTGATTTACATTATTAATGGATTCATATCCATCTAAACTTGAAGTCCCGGTAACTTCTTCGTGAAATCGATTCTAGGTGGTTTTCTAGAATCTGTTTATTCTGGTCCCGGCGGTTCTGTTATTGGGTCTGTCTGCCCTTGCTGGACACTGAACTGACAGCGTCGTACCAGTACCTGCTCCTATATGGCAGGGAGCAGCAGGTCACCACACATTGTTGTGCCTTTCAATATACTTTCATTGTCCCGTCACTATGTTGCGTGAATTCGTTACAACTTGACCTCCTGCTGAATAGTGTTCGTTTTTCAGGGTTTTTATATCTATGAATACTACCGGAAAATCATGCATACTCATATTAGCTCGCTAAAATCGTGGCGAGGTGAAGATGCGTCCACAATTAATGCCAGATAGCAAAAATCGAGTAGATAATGGATTTGCGTTCAAATAGTATTTCCCATAGGAAAAAATGATGAAACGACCCTATAAATCAATGGCATAACTCCCGTCAAAACGAACACACACACAACACGTGACTGGAATGAAAATTATATATGGCATAATTTGGCGGTTGGCGATTTTTAGGCAAACTTTATAGAAATTAGCCTTATAGCGGCCCACTGTATTGTAAAAACAGATCTCCACAAACCACTCTTGCATACATCGTATGGATGCATCGTATGCATGGCTTGTGCATGGAGCAGCACATTTTGCCTACCGTATTTCACCTAAAATATTTCACTCGCACCGCCTTACTATATACCTACTAAAATAATTTAGATGTGCATAAGCACCAGAGAGGTTTCCTATTCCATCTTGTAACAGAACCTTCCCACCAAGACACCCCCTTACCTGCTTACCTAAATCTATCTCGCCCATCGGGACTTGAAGAACTAGATGGGCTGCATGATTCCCTACCACACCTGAGTAACGGGCCTCCGTGGCCTAGTGGTTAAGAGCGCTGTCTCTTAATCATTAGGTCTCTCACCGCTGTGGGTTCGAGCCTGGCTCGGGTCACATGTGAAACGCCAAGTTCTGCAACGGAAGATCAGGTGGTTTTTTCTCCGGGTACTCAGGTTTTCGCCTACCTCTGATTAACGATTGGCTCGATATGAGTGAAATAATCTTGAAAGGGCCGTAAAACCACCTGAGTACTGGTAAACTGCATAAGCCTGGCCAGGCGAGTGATGCGTGTCGGACCGTCCATGAATAAAAAACCCTATTGGTTTCATTGGGCGGCAGGTCTTGAGATGTCTTTTCATCTCAAAGTCGGGTCCCACGAAATTGGAAGCATCGTCTCCAAATGACCTATATAGTATTGACGGGGACGTTAAACCTCAAATCAAACCTACCTACCCACCAAGACACATCTCCTTACATTGTACCTACCTACCTAAATCTATCCCGCTCCATGATGCCCGACCGCAGATGAGTACTGGTAAACCACTTAAGCCTGCCCAGGAAAAGTGATGCGAGTCGGACCGTCAATGCATATAAACCCTATTAGTTTCATTAGGCGGCAGGTCTTGAGATGTCATTTTATCTCAAAGTCGGGTCCCACGAAATTGGAAGCATTGTCTCCCAATGACCTGTATAGTTATTGAAGGGGACGTTAAACCTCAAATCCAACCGTTACCTACCTACCTACCCAGCCACCCATCTACCTACCTATCTAGCAATCAAACCACCTACCTACTTACTTACCTACCTAAATAACGTCGAAGCAGAAGTTAGCAGTAAAAAGTCAGCTTGCCCCCGCCAATCGGGGCTTGAAGAAACAGATGGGCTGCACGAGGCTTCCATGCAGAGCTGAAACCGACCGCACCCGAGTACTGGTAAACCGCTTAGAGGATCTAAGCCTGACCAGGCAAAGCGGTGCGAGTTGGACCGTCTATGCTCATAAACCCTATTGGTTTCACTGGGCGACATGGATTCAGAAAATTGGAAGCAACGTTTCCAAATTGACCTTATGCAGTGTTGATGGGGACGTTAAACCTGTAATCAAACAAAACAAACAAGAAATGTCCCTACAGTTTTTCTTTTTCTTTTTTCTTTTTTTTTTTGTAATTTGATAATCAACACCACTATGAATACGGACCATTTCGACCCTAAGTCCAGTCGCCCTGAGTGATCTCGGACGTTGCAGTTTGGCTTTGGTCAAGTCGGATCCCGATATAAGTTCAGCTTGACAGTGTTGTCTTTAATCAAGATAATATCCTTCTACATTCTATAGTATCTGTTTGTCATTGGGCCCCAGCCAATCGGGGCTTGGTGAATAAATAAATAAATAAATAAATAAATAAATAAATAAATAAATAAATAAATCAGTAAATAAATAAATAAATCGGTAAATAAATAAAGATTATCATATGATAACATCACTAGTAACACAGCTTCTAATTTCCTTAGATAGGCTTCTCCAGCATAAAATTAAAGTTTAATTTTAAAAGTGCCAGCATAATTTATCATTTAATATACTAAGAGAGTTTTGATACCCCAGTCTTTTATAGAGTTATCGTATTACACTTCTCACGGCTGAATTCTCTCACACCCCTCCGTGAGGGATTTCAGCCGCTTCCGGTGCGACTGAAGAATCTCACGGGTTCAATAATCTCACGCTATACCGCCATTTTCTTCCTTATCCTGAGCGGAAAAAATTCCTTATCCTGTGGGTTTGTTCCTAACCCTGCGCGCTTGCCTTTACCAGTGTGGTTTTGGAGACGTTGCTTCCAATTTTGTGGGACTTCTACCCGACATTGAGATGAAATGACATTTAAAGCCCTGCCGCCAAATGGAACCAATAGGGGCTATAAGCATGGGCGGACCGACTCGCACCGCTTTGCCTGGGCAGGCTTAGATCCTCTAAGCCGTTTACCAGTAGTCTTGTGCGGATTGGTTTCAGCTCTGCCTGGAAGCATCATGCAGCCCATATATTTCTTCAAGCCCCGATGGGCGGGGGTCGACGAGACATCTGGTGGTAAGCCAGGATGCAATGAATGACCTTGACTTCTTAAGTGCCTTGTCATGCTCTTCATGCTCCACGACATGCTGCTGCATCGCCGTTTAGACCACTGAATCAGAGAAATGATTTCTTCCGTCCCAGCTGCCGAAGCAGACTTTAACCCTTTTATAGAACATAATTAACGTCACTACAGCTTATGTCTGGGAATGTGTGGCGGCCGTAAAAAGTCTCCCTGCCCTACATCATAGTGTAGTTTATATTTTCTTGTCCTTTGTGATCATTGATTTCATTGTGGAATTTTGAAAATACTTGAGGGTCACTGATGAGGCCGAATTGGCCGAAACCAGCTAGTCTGGCCCAGAAAACATGTACACTTCAAATTTTCCAGTTCTGTGGTGTATTCCTTGCTTCCAAAGGATAACCCTTTTATAGAACATATTTAACGTCACTACAGCTGATGTCTGGGAATGTGTGGCGGCCGTAAAAATTCTCCCTGCCCTACATCATAGTGTAGTTTATATTTTCTTGTCTTTTGGGATCATTGATTCCATTGTGGAATTTTGAAAATACTTGAGGGTCACTGATGAGGCCTAATTGGCCGAAACTAGCTAGTCAGGCCAAGAAAACATGTACACTTCATTTTTCCAGTTCTGTGGTGTATTCCTTGCTCCCAAAGGATAACCCTTTTGTTGGACATATTTTACATTGCTGGAACAGGATAAATCCAGATATGTAGGTTTTTGTTTGGAGACGCCTTCTCCTAGATGGATTGCCGACCAGGGCTTGAGAGCTCCATCTACCCCTTGAAGTCGCAGAGGAATCACCATTAGTTCCATGTCTTCCATGTGCACAGCCAAAATGACAAGCACGAACACAGGGTTTCGTTGTACGAACATAGCTGTGCACAAAGTAACGCGAGGCCAGTCCGCCTAATAGGGGGAGTCAGTATTCAATTAAGAAAAAAAGTTAGCCCCACCCCCCTGCCACTGGCTAGGTTTTGTTTAGGTACCTAAACTCCCTAGATGGATTGCCAACTAAGGCTATGAGTGTCTCCTACCCGGGCTAGCTGTAATTAGAGATCTAGCAACCCCTTGATGGGTTGCCACCACATATGCCCGCATGCCACAGGTTGACTGGCATTTCATATTACCAGTAGCAGCAATGAACCTGACCTGACACTAGACCGGACGGGCCTACTTGCGTAGGAAAGTGTAAAATATATATTTAAAGAGGAACTTGCTATCGCAAAAACCTTTCAATATAGTTTTGATTTGAACAAAATAAAAACATTCTCCGATCCACTGTGGATAGATGGACAGACGGAGGCATTACATTAGATAATTGTCAAGTTGCTGCAGTTAAATGTGTGTATGTGTGTTTTCTTTCTCTTCTTTTTTTTTTTTTTTTTTTTTTTTTTTTTGCTAATTTTTCACGTCTTTATTTTTGATAATTAAACTGCTCATTTGCAACACAATAGGACGACAATATTCAAAGCCTTTTTAGAAAGGTGATGACCTTTCAGGTCTCACCTTCGTATGGCAATCGACAAAGAATTCCCGTGATGCCGCATCACTCCTCTATTTCAAGAAAAATAGGCCTCATAAATCAGTGAAGAGACGAGCCTGTATCATTTGATATCTGAAAATAATATGCAACAACCTGTGGACGCCAAATACACAAACAATGAACTTCAGAGTTAAATGTAATAAAATTAGCTCTAGATTTGAAATTGGTCTCGTTTCGCAACTGACATGCCTAGTTTATTAAGAGCGAGTTCGGTTGACTTTCTAGAGTTAACTATAGTTACACTAAAACACGCTGATTAGGGCTCGTGTCGCACTACAGAATTTACTTGAGTTCAAACAAGCTTGCTTTGGGAGTTGGAAGACTTGTCTAGCAAGAACAAAAAACATGACGGCAGGGGGATAACCTTAGGTTAAACGCAGTCCAAAATTCGATCATTTCAAATGCCTGTGTGTCAATTATTGGAAATTTTTTGGCAACTTTTTGAAAGCTTGTTCTTGCATAAGTATCTATGCGTATGGCTGTTTGAAGCCATTGTCAAATGGACCGAAAGCCGTGCTCAAACAACGAAACCCATGTTCAAATTATGAAATTCACGTGCTGTTTGAACATGGATTTTAACTTTTGATACCACAAGACGGGCGACCTAACGTTATCGCCCCGAACAAAGCGTTTTAATTCAATGATGACGTCAGAGGGTGGTGTCAGAGGGTCACTCCGTAGCAACGTCATATCTTCCTTGGGACACTGTCAACCAAATCTGCCCAAACCACCCACTCCTACATACATATCCTACCATTTTATGTGTACATTTAGGACCAGATGAGTGATCCAGGGCCATACTGGCTCTCTTGCTAAGGTAACTGGGCGCTTGAATCACATTGACATCACGTGAACAAGTCCGTGAAATAAACAACCCTCTAAACCCTACTATATAGAGAGAACTGGGGTTTACGGGGGTATACATTATTTTTCTTATTTCTGCTCAAAGACATAGGTTTTGGGTACTCGTTAGAACCGCCTCAATGAGGCAGTACTAACGAGTACCCACAACCTATGTTTGCAATATAAATAAGAAAAATATCACGGATTTTCATCAGAAAGTTTTTTTTGGAGATGTGAAAAAATACACTATGTCGTTATTACATCTCAATGTCGGGTAAAAGTCCAACAAAATTTGACGAAACATCTCCAAAATGACCTTTACGGTGTTGGCGAGGACGTTAAACCTCAAATCAAACAAACAAACAAACAATGTCGTACGAGTGTGTTATCGTTATGCATCACGAAAACATGCCTATATGATACTTCCCCCTAGAACCCCACTTTTATATAGTAAAACTAGGGTTAACAGGGGTAAACCTTATTTTACTTATTTCTGCTCTAAAATATAGATTGTGTATACGCGTTAGAACCGCCTCATCGAGGCGGTTCTAACGTCAATTATTCATCTTAATGTTTTAGTTTTATCGGCGGTAAGGTTTTCAATACAGGTGTGTTTTCGTAATGGTGCTGCTGGGGCAGCCCTTTCCCTCATACTACCTACTGTCTTTACGCCGCCCCCGCCCATAGGGGCTTGAAGAAATATATTGGCTGCACGATGCTTCCACACAGAGCTGAATCCAGCCCGCACACTTGTACTGGTAAACCGCTTAGAGGATCTAAGCCTGTCCAGGAACCGCGGTGCGAGGCGGACCGTCCATGCTAATAAACCCTATCGGTTTCATTGGGCGACGGGGCTTGAGATGTCATTTCATCTCAATGTCGGGTAAAAGTCCCACAAAATTGGAAGCAACGTCCCCAAAATGACCTTTACAGTGTTGACGGGGACGTCAAACCTCAAATCAAACAAACAAACAAACAAAACTGTCTTTACAAGAGTGACAGGTGACAGTAAGACATGTTATTGATAAGATAAGAGAAACTGACTGCAGTATCGCACAAGTATCATATGTGCATATTATTCAGTGTATCGAAAAAAATGAAAATGAAGACTATGATGACTCGACTTTTGTCGAGTATTTTTTTGCTGTCTGGAATTCTTGTAATGTTTCTTACTTATCGTGACGCGGGACATATCTTGCAGTTCAAGGTATATTTATTTATTTATTTATTTATTTATTTATTTATTTATTTATTTATTTATTTTTGTTTTCTTTAAGCAATCGATTAGCTCTAACTCTGATTTTTTTAGTAATAAATCACAGTTTGTCGGTCCGTTGTAAGTAGACAAATCAAGCGCGCTACGCGCTCGTGATTTAATCTACGTTACAGCTGACATTCAAACTAGCGTAGCTCGCGTGATTTGTCTACTTACAACTGACCGACAAACTGTGATTTATTTCTCAACAAATCACAAACTAGAGATGATCTATTTCGATTCTAACAGGCTGAAAATCGGCAATAATGCTGTTGTTTCCTTCAAAATCTCACAACTTTTCGCCATTGTTAGAAGAAATCCCGCTAAAATTATCGCCTGAAACACATGCATTTATATCCTTTTCTAACGTTTTCGTGATGCATAATATTAGAAATTACGCTGAAAATGTAAATACAGGCGTTTGATTACCATGTTGTCTCTGGTCATCACGTGAACTAGTCCGTGAAATGAAGATCCCCTATACCCCAATTTATATAGCGAAAACGGGGGTTTACTGGGGTATACATTACTTTTTCTTATTTTTACTCCAAGACATAGGTTGTCGGTACTCGTTACAACGGTTCTAACGAGCACCTACGACCTATGTTTGTGGTATTTATAAGAAAAATATCAGGGTTTTTCATCAGAAAGTAGCCATTTTGGAGATGAGAAATATGCACTGTTTGCTAAACGAAAATATTAAGATGAAAAATTGTGATATTTTTCTTATTTCTGCTCAAAATATAGATTGTAGGTACTCGTTAGCAATGCCTCGATGAGTTCCCACAATCTATATTTTAGAGCAGAAATATGGTAGCCCCTGCCCATCGGAGCTTGAAGAAATAGATGGGCTGCATAATGCTTCCACGCAGAGCTGAATCCGGCCCGCACACTAGTACTGGTAAACCGCTTAGAGGATCTAAACCTGTCCAGGAACCGCGGTGCGAGGCGGACCGTCCATGCTAATAAACCCTATATGTTTCGTTGGGCGGCAGGGCTTGAGATGTCATTTCATCTCAATGTCGGGTAAAAGTCCAACAAAATTGGAAGCAACGTCTCCAAAATGACCTTTACAGTGTTGACGGTGACGTTAAACCTCATATCGAACAAACAAAGAGCAGAAATATGAAAAATAAGGTAAACCCCTTTAAACTCCAGTTTTACTATATAAAAGTGGGGTTCAAAACGGTCAAAACCATATAGGCGTGTTTTCGTTATGAAGTTATAAAGACAACAAAAATATGTAATATGAAAAACTAAAAGGTTCTTTTTTTTTCGTTTCATTGGACTCAAACCTATAAATTACATCACGAAAACACGCCTATATAATTTTGGCCCCCTTGAACCCCACTTTTATATAGTAAAACTGGGGTTTACAGGGGTAAACCTTATTTTTCTTATTTCTTCTCAAAAGCATAGATTGTGGGTACTCTGAGGGTACTCGTTAGAATCGCCTCATTCTTATTTCTGCTCAAAAACATAGATTGTCGGTACTCGTTAGGACCGCCTCGGCCCACAACTATGTTTTGAGCAGAAATAAGAAAACTGTCGCAATTTTTTTTCAACTTTATGATAAGATTTACAGTGTATTTGTATAGGCGTGTTTTCGTAATAACAAACATTGTAGATCACACATTATTTTCTTTGTTAAAAGAATTGACTGTGTACACATTACAAGTGCCCCATTAAGGTAATTATAATGAACAATCTCAAAGGCAGTTTTGAAACCGAACTAAAATTCCTTTTTGGTAAAAAGTATGCCATCATTACTGTCAAAACAAAAAGTATTATAATTACATGGGTCTATTATCTTAAAGTGACAGAAGATTACTTCTGTTAATCAACTACATGTCTTTATGAAAACACGCCTTTACAAATACACTGTAAATTTTACCGCCGTAAAAATGAAAAATTTAAGACGAAAAATTGTGACATTTTTCTTATTTCTGCTCAAAATATAGATTATTGGTAACGTTAGAACCACCGCATCGAGGCGCTTCTAACGAGTTCCCACAATTTATATTTTAGAGCAAAATTAAGAAAAAAAAGTTTACCCTTGTAAACCCCAGTTTTACTATATAAAATTGGGGTTCAAGGTGTCATTACGAAAGCACGCCTATACAAATACATAGCATTTTATTTCGCCGAAAAATGAAGATTTTATGATGAAAAATGTGATATTTTCTTATTTCTTTTCAAAATATAAATTGTTTGTATGCGTTAGAACCGCCTCGTCGAGGCGATTGTAACGAGTACCCACAATCTATATTTTAGAGCAGAAGTAAGAAAAAATAAGGTTTATCCTTGATAAGCCCAGTTTTACTCTATAAAAGTGGGGTTCAAGGGGGTTAAAATTTTTATAGGCGTGTTTTCGTAATGGAGTTCAAAAAATGATGAGGTCTACCTATTTATTTCCCTTTAATTGCTGAAAATGACCATTTCTGACATTCTCATCATAATACGTCCCTAAGTTTTGAATGGATCTTTTACATTGACTACTTATATAGGGGAAACCTTAAAAATCATCTTCTCTGAAACCAAAAGGCCCAGGTTTTTTACGTTTGATATGAAGCTTCATCTAGCGGACCTGTACGAAGATTTTCTAATTATAGCCCTGGGGCCAAATGTGACCCTGCTCGTGGGTTCAACTGGTCACACTGATTGACAACCCTGGATCTATGAAGATATTAATATAAATCCGATTAACAAATATGCCTTGCCTTCTTTCACAGTTTCTTTTTTTTTCTAAACATCCCTTATGAATATCTGGTCCACACGGGAGCAACACAGGGCCATCTTGGCCCTATTGTTTTACTTCTTGCAGATACATGCTTGATGTACAATGGATTGTATAGCTGTATGAGTAGTGTGGTGACTGCTGTCAATATTGCCAGACAAAGCAGCCTTTAATCCTGAAAAACTCCTAAGAGACATCTGGTCTTGAAGAAATAGATTGGCTGCATGCAGAGCTGAAACCGACTGCACACGAGTACTGATAAACCGCTTAGGGGATCTAATCCTAAATTCAAACAAACCAAAAAAAAAAGCTTGCAGAGTGATGATGAAGTGATGTGTAGACATAGACATTCGAATGCTACATCTGGAGCACAGTGATGATGAAGTGCTGTGTAGACATGGACATTCGAATGCTACACCTGGAGCACAGTGATGATGAAGTGCTGTGTAGACATGGACATTCGAATGCTACACCTGGAGCTCTGTGCTACACCTGGAGCTCTGTGCAATATATCGAGTTCTACATGAACAGAAGACTTTAACCCATTTTGTACCGGAAACCCCAAAACGGGTAACTGGCAAACAGTGCAGGCCAAGATCAGACGCCTCAGAACGCAGTGGACCTTCACTGTTTGCAAAAAGTTCAACCATTTTCCTAATCAATTTTGAAGAAAACTCACTCTGACACTTCTCAATTTTAGATTGGACTCCTGCTATATATAAGAAGGAAGATTTCGTATAGTTCAAAAAGGGTTAATAAAATACTTTTAAAATCTGCTGACAAGCACCTGTAAGAAAAGGTCACACAGGAAAGGCCACAATCCAAGAACGCAGCCGTCTCATGTCACCTATAGAAAGTGACACGGAGGCACACACACGGAACTAACCGCACAAAAACAAATAACAAATAAGACACTGCAAAAGAACGACCGCCTTGGGACGGTCAGTAGTAAAACTATTGGGGGAGGGGGGCTTCAGCTCCGGAATTTATGAAATTTCAATCCTCGCCCACAGTGACCAAGTCTTGAGGAATTTTCAAACAGCACTGTAAGATGATTTCTGGCTAGCCTGGACAAATACAGATACACAAACAAACCATGCGCCTAAAGCATATTAACCCTTTTTGTACCAAATGGAATCTTCCTCCTTATATATAGAAGGAGTCAATTTCAAAATTTAGGAGTGACAGGTCGCATTTTGTTCAAAATCTATTTGGAAAATGACTGAACTTTATGAAAACAGTGCAGGCCCAGATCAGACGCCGCATTCTGCGGCGTCTGATCTGGGCTTGCACTGTTTGCCAAGGTACCCGTTTAGGGGTTTCCAGTCCGTAATGGGTTAAAATCCATTTGAGCCAGGGCACAGCACTTTCTACAAATTACATGGGAGCCGTGTGAAGAGTCAGATCAGCCTGCGCATCCATATAGTCTGATTTCTCTTGCACCATGATGGAGCATTGGGCCCTCAGCTATCCTTAAAGCGCACAATGAAGACTCTGATCAGACTGCGCGGATGCGCAGGCCGATCTAAGTCTTCGCTGGGCGCACATGTAAATTGTAGGAAATGTTGTGCCCCGGCTTATTTCTCTTATATTTTGTGAATTCAAATTCATGATCTGCATTTTAGTATAAAAACCAATGCAATTATTGAAGTAATTAACTTTGTTTTATATCTCAAGGTATCTAGTGTCTTGACAATTCTCTAGTTCATACAAATTGATCCCCGATACTATGCAATTATTTTAACAAATCTGAAAATGAAACAGCCAGTTTAGCTTCTTAAGTGTTATATTACGCAACAGAATATCGACAGAGCTGACTACAACAAGAGGGCCCGATATCGCACACCTGTGTAGTGTAGTGTAGGAGACCACATAACATTGCTACATACTAAATATCTAAACTCTGGGCCTTATAGCTTCGGAGAAGAAGATTTTTGAAGTTTTTCCCCCCAGTATAAGTCTATAGGAGCTAATGAGCCTTGGGGCGTGACCAATTTTGACCCATATGGCATGATTGGCAGGATTTATGTAGGCGATCATTTTATATTGCTATGTACTAAATATCTAAGGTATGTACTTCATGGTTTCAGAGAAGATTTTTGAAGCCTTTTTTTCCATTATAAGTTTATTGGAGTTCAGGAGCCACAGGATTTGGCCAATTTCGAACCCCCGGGGGCATGATTGGTGGAATTCATATAAGCGACATTGCTACATGCTAAATACCTAAGCTCTGGGCCATATGGTTTCAGAGAAGAAGATTTTTGAAGTGTTTTTTTTCCAGTTTAAGTTTTATTTTTTTCCATTTTAAGTCTATGGTAGCTAATGCGCCCATAAGCGTGGCCTATTTTGGCCCAAGGGGCATAGGTGGCAGGATTTCTTAAGATGACCATTTCATGTTGCTACGTACTAAATATCTAAGCTCTAGGACTAATGGTTTCAGAGGAGAAGATTTTTGAAGTTTTTTTTTTTTCCATTCTAAGTCTACGGAAGCTAATGGGCCCATGGGCGTGGTCAATTTTGACCCAATGGGCATGGCTGGCAGGATTTATGTAGGTGACCACTTGATATTGCTACATGCTATATATTTAAGCCCTGGGCCCAGTGGTTTCAGAGAAGAAGATTTTTGAAGTTTTTCCAGTTGTAAGTCTATGGGAGCTAAAGAGCCCTGGAGTGTGGCCAAATTAGATCCCAGGGGCATAATTGGCAGGAAATTATGTAGGTGGCCACTTGACGTTGCTACATACTAAATATCTAAGGTCTGGGCTTTATGGTTTCAGAGAAGAAGACTTGATTTTTTTCCATTATAAATCAATATGGGAGCTAATGAGCTCGGGCATGGCCAATTTTGACCCCAGTGGCAGGGTTGGCATGATTTATGTAGGCGACTATTTTATTTTGCTGGATAAGCTTTTTTCCATTACGAGTCTAAGGGGCCCCGGGGCGTAATTGGCAGATTTATGTAGGTGCCCGTTGCTTCATGCTAAATATCTAAAGCTCTGGGCCCTGTGGTTTCAGAGAAGAATATTTTTGAAGTTTTCCCATTTATAAGTCTATGGATCTTATGAGCCCCGGGGAGTGGCCAATTTTGGCCCCCGGGGTATGGTTAGCATGATTTATGTAGGTGACTCTTTTATTTTGCTATATACTTAATATCTAAGCACTGTGCTTAATGATTTCAGAGAAGTAGGTTTTTGAAGCTTTTTTTCCATTATAGGTCTATGGGAGCTAAGGGGTTCCGCGGTTTGGCCAATTTGGACCCCAGGAGCATGATTGGCAGGATTTAAGTAGGTGACTACTTGACGTTGCTACAATCTAAATATCTCTGGGCCCTGTGGTTTCAGAGAAGAAGATTTATTATTTTTTTTCCCCATTGTAAGTCTATTGGCTATATGTTGCCATGGCAACCAGAATTCAAATCCACACAAAAACCTTATGCAGCCTTTCCCCCACCTGATGATGCTTTTCATGAACTTTGACCAAGATTGACCTTGGGGTATTGGAGGCATACTTATTTGCAATTGTTTACGGACGCACGCACGGACGCACGACGGACAAAATGTGATCACAAAAGCTCACCTTGTCACTTTGTGACAGTTGAGCTAAAAATAAAGGAAATGGGCATGGATGGGCTAAATAATCGTCAGACTGAGGTGTGTAGCTACACAAATACATTTTAAACTTTATCGCCGTATAGTCGAAAATTTTAAGGTGATAAATTTTGATAGTTTTTCTTATTTCTGCTCAAAATATAGATTGTGGGTACTCTTTAGAACCGCCTCATTGAGTACCGATATTCTATATTTTAGAGCAGAAACAAGGAAAACAATGAATCCCTTTGTACACCCCAGTTTTCATGTATAAAGGGTCAAAATTATATAGGCATGTTTTCGTGATGATGTCATTACGAGGGGAGAATGAATTGCTGTTATTATAATTATATATTCTATATCGAATAAGCAGATTACGACAATGTAGATGCTTATACCTTTCAGGAGAACATGATATAGTACGTGCCGTTACCACCTTAAATTGAAAAAAAGCAGAGCGTGTATTTTTCTACGTCGAATTTTAAAAAGTAGTGCGCATATCAATATACGCATAATGAGTGTAATGAGACAGTGAGACTCAATCACTTACTGTAATATACACTAAGGAGGGCGGTTTGATCAAAATTGGTCAATCGCATCTTTATTAGTATTATTATTATGATTTGTCACTGGATTGTTTTGAAAAAATATTGGCTTCTGTAGAGAAAAAACAAAAAACCAAAAAAAAAAAAACAAAAAAACAAAAACAAAAAAAAAAAAAAAACAAGAGACTTGACACCCATCTGGCCTTATTTATTTGTGAGATGACCCATTTAGTACTGGAAACCCATTTTTTACTGGAAACCCCACCGAATACCGGCAAAAATTACCGAGAACACTCACCTGGTCTTATTTATATGTCATAAAACAGGTTTTACTGCAGCTGGTGTTGTGCCGTGTGGCGGCCATAAAACGTCTCCCCGTACATCAACCATAGTGCAGTTTATATTTTACTTTTGGTCCTTTGAGATCAGCGTGAATATTCTGAGAAATCGGAAATAAATTGTTGGTTTAGACTCGTATTCTAGACAGGTTTTTAATTATTTGGACCCCATTTGATTTATATCAGTCTTTGAATCGACTGCCTGTTCGAACTTCGCAAAATTGCAGTATGTTTCCTCTGGCTTTCTTTGCCGGATCCTTACAGGGTCACTGATGAGGCTTTATTAGCTGAAACTACGTAGTTCTTTCTTATGAATGTTTTCATTGCTCTTAAAGTAACTCATTTTTTTATTTTTATTCAGTTAACCCATTTTGTACTGGAAACCCCATTGTATACCAGTGAACTCTTCCATTGCTATTGTTGGACAAGTCCATTTGTCATATAAGGGGTGTCAGACCTTTTTTTTTTCGTTTTTATTCTGTTTTTGACGGACAATTCTGTTAGCAGATAGTGCAGGCTCTGATCAGACTCTCCGTTCTGGTGGCTGCTTTTATCATCTCAACCACTGTGGCCGATGGACCCGGTGCTTTGTCGGCCTTCATTCTTAACCATATCAATAGTGATTGAGATGGGCAGCCCTTCCACTGATGTTTCATCAGACAGGTGGTCTGGGCCCCGGTGAAACCTGCGTCATTCTGGACTGGTTTGTCACTTACAACATCAGCACCCTATCTCTCTCTCTCTCTCTCTCTCTCTCTCTCTCTCTCTCTCTCTCTCTCTCTCTCTCTCTCTCTCTCTCTCTGACAGTGCGTTTGCCAAAATGTCTTATCCGCCTTTCTGCCTTAGAAGCTTGCTGCTTGCTGCAATGACCTTATCAATGTGCTCATTCCATCACCAGGTTTCACGATGACGCCAATAGCGGGACCGGGTTGTGCCGCGACCTCCACAGTTATCTTTAGCAGGGCTGTCTTGATATTATTCCAATATTCCTAGTGGTAGCATCAGCTACACCTGCAGACACATTCATATGCATGTTGAATACCTGGAATTAAGGCGTAACTATACCAAATTTAGTGACACAGGGGCCTTTCTGATATTTTCATCAGTGTGTCTCAACCCCAAAGTTTTGAAACCGAATCGGATGATGAAAATGACAACACAGTACACCCCCCTCCGAGCACACACCGACCGACGTAGCTCATGAGACAGGTCAACTGGAGGCATCAGGCAAGAGGCGTCCACCCTAGGACTTATAGGCGTCCCCCACCGAGCCAACATCAGCAAACACGGCACACACTCCACGGAAGTCCCGGGCATCAGGAAGGAGACGTCTAAAGTAGCGAGACTTGGAAAGTTTTAAAATACAACAAAAAGTGGCAACCAAATCCGCTAAGATTCGTGTCTCACCTGACGAGTCCGGTTTTAGAAAAATTAGAATTTTATTCTGCAGAAATAAAAGTTTAAATCAGTACTTCAGTACTGACGTCAACACCGCAGTATCAACCTCAGCACTATGGAACTGATACTGAGCTGATGATACCCTCGGGGATGAACGAATCATCCACCAGCAGAGATACCGACCCAGTGGTTGCAATTAAGGCGTAAATGAAATAACTTCATGTCTGAGGGTCGTAAAAGTATGGGGTGAGCTTGCACTTGGGTTTATGTGGCACATCAGTCCTCATGCCGCATACAAGAAGCCGATGTTGCAGGGCTACTTTTCACTTTTATACGGCCGTTTTGTAAAAACGGTCGTATTATGGTATGTGGTCGGCGTCCGTCCTTCCGTCCGTCTGTAAACTAGAAGCCTCCGTGGTCTAGTGGTTAAGCTACTCGCCTTGTAAACCAGGAGTCGCAGGATCGATCCCGGGCTCCTCCAGACTTTCGGACGAGTCTTTAAACCGTGGTACCGTCTCCATATGACCTTATCTGTTGGTGAGACGTAAAAGTCAAACACTCACTCACTCCGTCTGTAAACGTTTTCGTTTTCGACAGGTAGTAAGACCATACTTGGTGTAGAGCATATCGAGGTTATGGTTCACTAAATATTTACATATTTATGCTCCTTTGAAAAGAAAATTAAACTTTGTCGTTTCCGGATAACTCGTCCTTTAGTTTTCATCCGATCAAGCTGAAAGTTGTCAGATAGTAAGACAATGACCTGATGTAGCGTATATCGTTTCATGGTTAAGGTTCACCAAATATTTACTGAGTTATGTCCCTTTGAACATTTTTGTAAACTTTCGTTTGCGTATACCTCCTCCTACAGTTTTCATTCGATCAAGCTGAAACTTGGTAGATAGTAAGACCATCACCTGGTGTAGCGCATAGCACTTCGAGGTTACGGTCCACCAATTATTCAGAGGAATGCCTCTTTGAAACTTTTTTCGTTTGCGGAAAACTCCTCCTACAGTTTTATCTGGTCAAGCTGAAGCGTAGTAGGTAGTAAGACCATGACCTGATGTAGCGCATTTTGTTTCGAGGTTATAGTCCACCAAATATTTACAGATTTATGCCCCTATGAGTATTTCTGTAAATAGTTCGTTTCCGTATAACTCCTCCTACAACTAACATTAGGTCGAGCTGAAACTTGATATATAGTTAGACCATAATGTGGAGCAGTGTATCAATTAGGACACCACACTGGCTACAACTATATTGCTGTTGTCCGTATGTTTGTAATGCCTCAATCAAAAAAAGAAACAACGTAACGTCGGTCATAACTTTAAAAGGATGTGCCCTACTCTCATGAAACTTCACACACATTCTCACCATCACAAGACCTGTATTCTGACAAAGGACCAAGCGTATATTGCTTTTGTCCGTGTGTTTGTCTTGCCTTAATGAAACAACTTAAACTAGGTCATAACTTTAAAAGTGTTTGCCTTTCTCTCTTGAAAATGCACACAAGTACTTACCAATACACGACCTTCATTCTGACAAAAACTTGAACCTCGCCTCTTTGATAGTTCTATGTGGGACCCTTTCTGACGTAGTCAGTTATCCGGTTTTGAGGGTATGGTTCAACAAATAAAAACAAAGTTATGCTCCTTTACAAGTTTCTGTAAGCAATTTTGCCTGCAATCTATCTATCGATCGATCGATCGATCGATTCGATCTATCTATCTCAGATAATGACCAATTTTGCTTTAGAGGTTGTGTTTCAATATCATACTTTTTTACTCTATAAATTCGATTTATATATTTATTCTTTTGACTGGAAATGATTTCAAACCAAAACTTTATTAGTTTTAGATAACTAGGTGTTTGGTAATACCTTCTTCCCAATTCGTCATATACAAAATCATTTTGTGTGGACTGCTTTACACCTAACACATTTGTACAAAACTGTAAATGATTTGTTTCGATTGCGGATGCTTGTAGAACCCTCACACTTCACTGGCATAATTCAAGATGGGTGAAACTAGTTTGTTGAATAAATCCAGCATATGTGATGGTCTAATGGGCGTAGACTTATGCAAATATCTGTTAAGCGTAAATACTGCTTTTAGTGCCTGTCAAGCAAGTGTTTTTGTGTTTATTTTTAGTTTCGAAACTGGAGCCTCCAGCAGTAAAGACAGCCCCTAGATAAAATAATTATTTACGATTTCAGTTTGTGAACCCCTGTAATATAAGTTATTCTGTAGTCGTCCCCCTTTTTCGAAAAAAAAAAACAACAACATTATTTTTGTCTTTCTTGTATTTACTGTTAACTTCCTTCTAGAGCAGTAATCTTCCAAAATCAGCAAGGTATTTTGTAAGTCTTCTGGAGTTTTTTCCGAAAAGTACAATGACATCAGCACAGAATAACAGACACAAGTTTAACCTACCAACATCAAGTACAGACACCGACTTTGAAGCTAATTCTTCCTGTACATGTCGTTCAAGTACAGGGAGAACAGAAAAGGCGAGAGACACTCTCCCTGACGGACTCCAATGTCTAAGGTCTGATGTATTGGCCCGAGGCATTCCTCGGTCCATTCATAATGAAAGCATGCCTATACCAATTCACTGTAACCTTTATCGCCGAAAAAAATGAAAATTTTAAGAGGAAAAAATGCTACAGAAATAAGATTTTTTTCATCTTAAAATTTTCACTTTTTCGGGTATAAAAAGCTACAATGTATTTGTATAGGGTTGTGTTCGTAATGGCTTACCAAGGACCTGTAACTGGGCAACCAAGGACCTGTAACTAGGCAACCAAGGACCTGTAACTGGGCAACCAAGGATCTGTAACTAGGCAACCAAGGACCTGTAACTGGGCAACTACGAAATTACTGTTTACCTGTAACTGGGCAACTACGATATTACTGTTTACCTGTAACTGGGCAACTACGAAATTACTGTTTACCTGTAACTGGGCAACTACGAAATTACTGTTTACCTGTAACTGGGCAACTACGAAATTACTGTTTACCTGTAACTGGGCAACTACGAAATTACTGTTTACCTGTAACTGGGCAACTACGAAATTACTGTTTACCTGTAACTGGGCAACTACGAAATTACTGTTTACCTGTAACTGGGCAACTACGAAATTACTGTTTACCTGTACCTGGGCAACTACGAAATTACTGTTTACCTGTACCTGGGCAACTACGAAATTACTGTTTACCTGTAACTGGGCACTACGAAATTACTGTTTACCTGTAACTGGGCAACTACGAAATTACTGTTTCGACAACTGAGTCACCCTCTTTAAACAAGGTCTTTACTTACAGACTGACTGACTGACTGACTGACTGACTCACTCACTCACTCACTCACTCACTCACTCACTCACTCACTCACTTACTGACTGACTGACTCACTCACTCACTGACTCACTCACTGACTCACTCACTCACTCATTTACTCACTCACTCACTCACTCACTCACTCACTCACTTACTTACTTACTTACTTACTTACTTGACTAATGGCAAGTTTATTAATTGACACAAGCAAAAAAAACATTATTTTTTATTTTTGACCACAGCGTAATATCACTTGACCTCAAGTTAATATTGGTTTACCTGCAATCAATATAGGACAGTCAAGTATTATCGTACTGTTTCAGAGGGCGTTGAGACAAAGCAGGCCACAAGCACCAAGTAGTACTGTGTCACCCGACCTTGTGAGGATACCTGATAATGATACTATAAATTCAATGAATGAAAACGAGCATATGCAGTTGTATCAAAAGTAAGAAATATTTTTGCATCTTCTATACAAATTTTAGAGTCATACGCTGTTAGTTTCTACAAAAGCCTAGTAGGTTCATGTAAGAGAAAATATAATAATTTAAAGGCGTAATAACGCGAATAAAGGTGTAATAACGCTAAAAAGGCATAGTAACGCAAAGTAAACGCGTAGTAAAGCGAAAAAAGGCGTACTAATGCAAAAGAAATAAGTTCTGAAGTTAGATCCTTTGGAAGCAAGGAATACCCCAAATAAACGAAAATAGCAGACTCGGTTTTATTGAGTCTGTTCATGACCAACACTGAAATGTGCAACACCGGCCACGCCCTCTAGCACCAGCTTAAGCAGAACTCTATTTTCAAAATGATACCAAATGAACTCAATGATCCGAAAGGACCAGAAAATATAATCTGCACTATGATGATGTACGGGGATACGTTTTACGGCCGCCACACGGCACAACACCAGCTACAGTGAAAATAAATACGTTCTGAAGTTAGATTCTTTGGAAGCAAGGAATACCCCAAACAAACGAAAATAGCAGACTCGGTCTTATTGAGTCTGTTCATGACCAGTACTGAAATGTGCAACACCGGCCACGCCCTTTAGCACCGGCTTAAGCAGAACTCTATTTTCAAAATGATACCAAATGAACCCAATGTTACGCGAAAAAAAGCGTAATAACGGGAAAAAGGCGTAGTAATGTAAAAGTAGGGCGTTGTAACGGAAGAGGAATGGGTAGTTTGCGAATCAGAAGGCTCAGTAACGCAAAAAGGCTTAATAAAGCAAATCAAAAGGCGTAGTGCACGATAAAAGGCGTGATAACGCGAGACGAAAGGCGTAGTAACGCAAATCAAAATGCGTAGTAACCCAAAAGAAAGGCGTAGTAACGTAAAAAAGGCGTACTAACGCAAAAGAAATGCTTTTTGACCAATGGCCCCGCCAATGAACCTTCTTGTTTTATTAAGACTTTTAGAGGAAAGGCCTTTAAAATATTCCTGTCTATAACTAGAAGGCCCTGGCCTTTGATATTTGGCACACAGCTTCGCCTTGTGGACCTCTATCATGAGTTTTCAAATGACAGCCCTGGGGCCAAAAATTGCCTCGCCAAGTGGCCCACGTGTTTTACATAGGCTAATGTAGGGAAAACTTTTAAAATCTTCTTGTCCGCTGAAAACAGACAGCCCATTCATTTGATATTTGGAACGCAACTTTGTCTAGTGGATATCTCCCAAGATTATTTAAATTTTAGATCTAGGGTCGCTTATTTTTACATAGAACTAGATAGGGACAAACTTTAAAATCTTCTTTTCGTTAACCAGAAAGCCCAGGCCTTTCATATTTGGGACATAGTTAGATCTAGTGAACTTCTACCACGAATGTTTTAATTAAAAACCTTGGCTAAATACTAGAACTATAAAAAATAAGTCTTAAAGCTTCAATAAGAAACTTCCATATTCAGACAGTATGTAAATCGTTCAGCTCAGATAAGCGATAAAGGGTCGCCACGAATCTCTTGTTTCGCGTCAATACGCCTTTTGGTTCGCGTTACTACGCCTTTCGATTAGTATTACAACGCCTTTCGTTTGCGTTTCTACGCCTATCTTTTGCGTTTCTTCGCCATTCTTTTGCGTTACTACGCTTTTTGAGAGTAACTACGTCTATAACGCCTTTTGATTCGCATTAATACATCTTTGTTTTGCGTTTCTACGCTTTTTTCACGTTACTACGCCTTTTGATTCGCGTCAATACGCCTTTCTTTTGCGTTACTACGCTTTTTTGCGTTTCTACGCCCTTTTAAGTGTCACTACGCCTTTTGCCCTGTGCTTCGCGTTACTTAGCATTTCTTTTGCGTTTCTACGCCTTTTGTAACGCATTACTATGCTTTTCTTTTGTGTTACTACACCTTTTTCGCGTTACTACGCCGTTTGCGTCGCGTTACTACGCCTCTCTTTTGCGTTATTACGCTTTTTTTCGGGTTACTACGCCTTACCCTTTGCGTTACCACACCTTTTTGCATTTCTGCACCTTTGCATTACTACACCTTTTGATGGCGTTAATACGCCTTTATTTCGGTTACTACGCCTTTTTGCGTTTCCACGCCTTTCGTGTGCGTTACTACGCGTTTTTTTTTTCGCGTAACTATGCCGTTTTTCGCGTTTCTACGCCTTTTGAATCGCATTACTATGCCTTATGAGTCGCGTTACAACGCCTTACCCTTTGCGTTACCACACCTTTTTACATTACTTCACCTTTTGATGGCGTTAATACGCCTTTATTTTGCGTTACTACACCTTTCGTGTGCGTTACTACGCCTTTTTTCGCGTAACTATGCCGTTTTTCACGTTACTACATCCTTATTTTGCGTCACTACCCATTTGGTTTGCGTTTTATTACGCCCATTGATTTGCGTTACTTCGCATTTCTATTGCATTATTATACATTTTAAGTCACCTAAGCCTGGCTAAGCAGTGATCTTATAGTATGGCAAGAGTCCGTTGTCTGTCGTGTGTCTGTATTTCATATGTTTCTCTGTCTGTCTACATTTTCAATTATCTCTGAATGGGGGGACGTCAGTTTATTCGTGGGGTCTCGGTCAAATGACCAAGATGGCCACCATGCCAATATAAACAACCTTCTTCTTGGCCGATTTGCATGGGTTATGGTTACAGTATTGGAGACTCGGGCCAATTGTAGTTTGTTCAAATGATGAAACCCCTGGATCATCTTGATTTATTTTACGCCAAGGTCAAATTTGGTCGTTTAATTACTAAATTAAGAGATGCCGTGTAACTCTCTTTGAATAGCTCGCAGGCTATACAAGGTACTTGCGATCAGCGAAGGCTCTGATCTGACTGCGCAAATGCGCAGGCTGATCTGAGTCTTCGCTGGTCGCACGAGCCTTAACGTAGATTTTGTTGTGCGCTGGCTTATATATAAGTATTTTTCTTTTTCAGATTTTTAATTATTTAATTAGCTTATTATTTATATTGTTAACATTATTGGGGTTACGTTTACAGCAATTTATTTACATGTATTTATTTATTTTGCATTTACATTTTTAACCTTTATTTATTTACTGTTTTACGGCCTATTCAAGATTATTCCACTTATACTGAGCCGAAATAATCTGGGGCCACGAAGGCCCATTCTTATGTTTTTATTTTTTTTTTATCAAGCACGACCCAATATGTGTCCGTTGCAGTAGATAATGTCACTGTAAGATTATTTAGTAGTAAATTTATATTATTACTGATTTATTTATTCATTTATGTATTAAGCCATCGATGCTGTGGGGAGTTAATGTGGTAGGTACCGCTTGTGTCTTTGAAAGGCATTGCCAATGTTTGTGACGTCGTGCCAAATGTTGCATGGAGTTTTTGACGCCGTGATGTCATGACGTCATGGCATTGCTTACTCAGACATTGGAAGGCCATATTGGAAAGTCATGTAAAATGTAGAGTGTGGTGTCCATTGTGAAGAGGGTAGACCCTCGAAAATTTGGTAAAGAGCTGAAGTAAAACAAGGGGTAAAAGATATTTGTTTCTCATAAACAGCCAAACCATTTGTAATCAAATTTTATATTACGAGCTTTTAGGAACATGGAAATGAAATGGATTGATTTGAGCTAGGTGACATGACCAATGTGGACGCCATGCCCATATATGGTAATATGGTAATATCACTTCAAATCTGTTTTTTTTTTAGACACCATGGCCCGATTTCTTTGAAACTTAGTATGTAGCATTTGGGTATCACGACCATTAAAATTTAATCTGACAATGACTCTAACTTGACCTTGACCCAATTGACCTCAAGGTCATAATTGGTTGAATATGTCTTTTATATGGGAAAAGTAGACATTTTTTTTATTATTAAACTATTATTCCATGTGAACTTAAATTTGCACACGCAATCAGCCTGGTTATCAAAGACCAAGATCATTGATTGACCTTGGACCAAGCTCACTCAGATATCAAAATTGAAGTCTAATATCCACCAGAAACTGCTGGGTAAACTGTCATCAAAATTCATATGAAGCTTTCATGGGATGAACTAACCAAATTTCGTTTAACAGACCAAGATGGCAGCCATGACCATATATTGCAAACAATGTTCAAAACTCCAGTGGGCCTGTTGACTTGACACTTGAACCTTAGAGACTTCTATTCTATCTAAATGATTGGCCTGGATTGACCTGGCCAATCTTTCACCAAGGTCAAATTTTGTCAGTGGTGCTTTTGTATAGGAAAAATATGGAAATAAAAAATTTTCAGAAACTATTATTGCCTTTGAACTTGAATGGTATATGTAATCAGCTAAATAAATCTAAAATAAGGCTCGGCAAATTCGAGCCCAATTTTATATTAAGGTTCCATGAGGTGGAGGGGCAAATGTTGGTTTAAATGGTTTCGGTCAGCTGACCAATATAGTAAAAACCCTTAAAAATTTCTTCCCATCACGTGAATAAGTCCGTGAAATGAACATCCCCTTACACAACACTTTGTATGGAGAAAACTGGAGTTTATGGGGATAAATCTTATTTTTCTTATTTCTGCTCTAAATTAAAAATTGTGGGTACTCGTTAGAACCGCCTCATAGGCGGTTCTAACGAGTACCCAAAGTCTATATTTTGAGCAGAAATTAGAAACTTAATTACAATTTTCATCTAAAAAATCTTTTTCGGCGATAAAGGTTACAATGTATTTGCATACGCGTGTTTTCGTAATGAAATGCTCATACAGGCAGCTTCAGGACCACCGGTTCTCCGGTTACGCGTAGCGACACCTTTCAATTCGCGTTACTACGACTTTCGATTAGTATTACAACGCCTTTCGTTTGCGTTTCTACGCCTATCTTTTGCGTTTCTTCGCCATTCTTTTGCGTTACTACGCTTTTTGAGAGTAACTACGTCTATAACGCCTTTTGATTCGCATTAATACATCTTTGTTTTGCGTTTCTACGCTTTTTTCACGTTACTACGCCTTTTGATTCGCGTCAATACGCCTTTCTTTTGCGTTACTACGCTTTTTTGCGTTTCTACGCCCTTTTAAGTGTCACTACGCCTTTTGCCCTGTGCTTCGCGTTACTTAGCATTTCTTTTGCGTTTCTACGCCTTTTGTAACGCATTACTATGCTTTTCTTTTGTGTTACTACACCTTTTTCGCGTTACTACGCCGTTTGCGTCGCGTTACTACGCCTCTCTTTTGCGTTATTACGCTTTTTTAGGGTTACTACGCCTTACCCTTTGCGTTACCACACCTTTTTGCATTTCTGCACCTTTGCATTACTACACCTTTTGATGGCGTTAATACGCCTTTATTTCGGTTACTACGCCTTTTTGCGTTACCACGTCTTTCGTGTGCGTTACTACGCGTTTTTTTTTTCGCGTAACTATGCCGTTTTTCGCGTTTCTACGCCTTTTGAATCGCATTACTATGCCTTATGAGTCGCGTTACAACGCCTTACCCTTTGCGTTACCACACCTTTTTGCATTACTTCACCTTTTGATGGCGTTAATACGCCTTTATTTTGCGTTACTACACCTTTCGTGTGCGTTACTACGCCTTTTTTTGCGTAACTATGCCGTTTTTCACGTTACTACATCCTTATTTTGCGTCACTACCCATTTGGTTTGCGTTTTATTACGCCCATTGATTTGCGTTACTTCGCATTTCTATTGCATTATTATACATTTTAAGTCACCTAAGCCTGGCTAAGCAGTGATCTTATAGTATGGCAAGAGTCCGTTGTCTGTCGTGTGTCTGTATTTCATATGTTTCTCTGTCTGTCTACATTTTCAATTATCTCTGAATGGGGGGACGTCAGTTTATTCGTGGGGTCTCGGTCAAATGACCAAGATGGCCACCATGCCAATATAAACAACCTTCTTCTTGGCCGATTTGCATGGGTTATGGTTACAGTATTGGAGACTCGGGCCAATTGTAGTTTGTTCAAATGATGAAACCCCTGGATCATCTTGATTTATTTTACGCCAAGGTCAAATTTGGTCGTTTAATTACTAAATTAAGAGATGCCGTGTAACTCTCTTTGAATAGCTCGCAGGCTATACAAGGTACTTGCGATCAGCGAAGGCTCTGATCTGACTGCGCAAATGCGCAGGCTGATCTGAGTCTTCGCTGGTCGCACGAGCCTTAACGTAGATTTTGTTGTGCGCTGGCTTATATATAAGTATTTTTCTTTTTCAGATTTTTAATTATTTAATTAGCTTATTATTTATATTGTTAACATTATTGGGGTTACGTTTACAGCAATTTATTTACATGTATTTATTTATTTTGCATTTACATTTTTAACCTTTATTTATTTACTGTTTTACGGCCTATTCAAGATTATTCCACTTATACTGAGCCGAAATAATCTGGGGCCACGAAGGCCCATTCTTATGTTTTTATTTTTTTTTATCAAGCACGACCCAATATGTGTCCGTTGCAGTAGATAATGTCACTGTAAGATTATTTAGTAGTAAATTTATATTATTACTGATTTATTTATTCATTTATGTATTAAGCCATCGATGCTGTGGGTAGTTAATGTGGTAGGTACCGCTTGTGTCTTTGAAAGGCATTGCCAATGTTTGTGACGTCGTGCCAAATGTTGCATGGAGTTTTTGACGCCGTGATGTCATGACGTCATGGCATTGCTTACTCAGACATTGGAAGGCCATATTGGAAAGTCATGTAAAATGTAGAGTGTGGTGTCCATTGTGAAGAGGGTAGACCCTCGAAAATTTGGTAAAGAGCTGAAGTAAAACAAGGGGTAAAAGATATTTGTTTCTCATAAACAGCCAAACCATTTGTAATCAAATTTTATATTACGAGCTTTTAGGAACATGGAAATGAAATGGATTGATTTGAGCTAGGTGACATGACCAATGTGGACGCCATGCCCATATATGGTAATATGGTAATATCACTTCAAATCTGTTTTTTTTTTAGACACCATGGCCCGATTTCTTTGAAACTTAGTATGTAGCATTTGGGTATCACGACCATTAAAATTTAATCTGACAATGACTCTAACTTGACCTTGACCCAATTGACCTCAAGGTCATAATTGGTTGAATATGTCTTTTATATGGGAAAAGTAGACATTTTTTTTATTATTAAACTATTATTCCATGTGAACTTAAATTTGCACACGCAATCAGCCTGGTTATCAAAGACCAAGATCATTGATTGACCTTGGACCAAGCTCACTCAGATATCAAAATTGAAGTCTAATATCCACCAGAAACTGCTGGGTAAACTGTCATCAAAATTCATATGAAGCTTTCATGGGATGAACTAACCAAATTTCGTTTAACAGACCAAGATGGCAGCCATGACCATATATTGCAAACAATGTTCAAAACTCCAGTGGGCCTGTTGACTTGACACTTGAACCTTAGAGACTTCTATTCTATCTAAATGATTGGCCTGGATTGACCTGGCCAATCTTTCACCAAGGTCAAATTTTGTCAGTGGTGCTTTTGTATAGGAAAAATATGGAAATAAAAAATTTTCAGAAACTATTATTGCCTTTGAACTTGAATGGTATATGTAATCAGCTAAATAAATCTAAAATAAGGCTCGGCAAATTCGAGCCCAATTTTATATTAAGGTTCCATGAGGTGGAGGGGCAAATGTTGGTTTAAATGGTTTCGGTCAGCTGACCAATATAGTAAAAACCCTTAAAAATTTCTTCCCATCACGTGAATAAGTCCGTGAAATGAACATCCCCTTACACAACACTTTGTATGGAGAAAACTGGAGTTTATGGGGATAAATCTTATTTTTCTTATTTCTGCTCTAAATTAAAAATTGTGGGTACTCGTTAGAACCGCCTCATAGGCGGTTCTAACGAGTACCCAAAGTCTATATTTTGAGCAGAAATTAGAAACTTAATTACAATTTTCATCTAAAAAATCTTTTTCGGCGATAAAGGTTACAATGTATTTGCATACGCGTGTTTTCGTAATGAAATGCTCATACAGGCAGCTTCAGGACCACCGGTTCTCCGGTTACGCGTAGCGACACCTTTCAATTCGCGTTACTACGACTTTTGACTCGCGTCAATACGCCTTTGTTGTACGTTACTACGCTTATTCGCGTTACTACTCCCTTTCTCTTTGCGTTACTACGCCTTTTTTTGCGTTACTACGTCTTTTGCTTCTTGCTACTATGCTACTATGCCTTTCTTTTGCGTTACTACGCCTTTTTTTCGCGTTACTACGCCTTTTGGATTCGCGTTCAACGCCTTTCTTTTGCATTACTACGATCTTTTTCGCGTAATTACGTCTTTTTCGCGTTACCACCCTTTTGATTCGCATTACTATGCCTTTTGATTCGCGTTACTACGCCTTTCCCTTTGCGTTACCACACCTTTTTTATCGTTACTACACCTTTCTTTTGTTCTACTACGCCTTTCTTTTGCGTTACTTCGCCTTTTGGCGTTACTACGCCTTTCGTTTGCGTTACTACGCCTTTTTACGCATAACTATGCCTTTGTCGCGCCACTATGCCTTTCTTGCGTTAATACGCCTTTTGTTTTGCGTTCTTACGCCTTTCCAGTATTTTTTTTTCTCTTACATGAGCCTACAAGGCTTTATTTGTTCGTATTGATGTTTAACGGCCGAGTCAACACTACAAGGTCATTTTTGAGCCGGTCAGTTTACCTATCCACACTTTTCCTGGGAAGGCTTATACGTTAGCGGTTAACCAGAACAGTGCACATTCTTTCGCCAGAAACTTACATCTGCTTTACTTGAATCAGCGGAAGGGAGAAAATGACCATAGAATTGATTTCGTGATCAATCTCCACGAACGAATGCTGCCGACCCCGGCAGGTATCGAACCCGCGTCCTCCTGATCACCAGTCAGACGCGCATCAGACTGAGCTACCAAGGCCGGCACTAGGTTTTCGTACGTTTCAACGTTTTTATACTGAGTGCCAAAAGAAACACCCACAGTAATTTTTATAACGATAAATTTAATCCCAACAAGAGCAATAAAATCTCCATCGTTTGATTTGGCAGTAAATTCTTTTTATATCAAGTCTATCGTTTATTCATGGTCATAATTCTATTTTTATTCTCCCATGTGACACAACTAAGTTCACACATACATACAGGTGACCTCCATTACCGGCAATACAAGCGCGACACAGCGTCTTCGCATGGATCGGATCAGCGCATTGATCTTATACTGCGGTAAAGCGTTCCACATTGCTCGAACGACTAGACGTAGGTCAGCGAGGTTAAGCGGCCGATGAGGTCGAGCGTTGATCCTCTGCCCGAGCTGATCCCACAAACGTTCGATCGGACTCAGATCAGGAGACATGGAAAGTCATGGCAGAAGATCAATGTTATTCTGCTGTAGAAACTGTTTAGTGATTTTCACAGTATGCGGTCGTGAACATCATCCCTGGATGAGCTGCCATAAAAGGAAGGACAACAGGACGAAGAACAGTGTCGATATAGGGTTGAGCTGTAACTCCATGTCCGTGCCCAGGTCGAACATCAAAGATGACAAAGGTTGTCCTTTGTTGATAACTTAGCCCACCCCATACCATTACACTAGGACCACTTCAACGATTACGTTCTACGATACACGCATCAGTATAGCGCTCCCCAGTTCTTCGCCATACCCTGACACCACCATCGCTCCCTTCTAGCTAGAACCGACTTTCGTCGCTGAACAAAACGTTGAACCCAGCGATGATGTTGACGAGACCACTGAAGGCGTGCACGTCGATGTCCGGCAGAAAGTGGCGCGGCTCTGAAAGGCTTCGCAGATTATCTGCACGCAGACGTCGCCTGCCGGTAGAAGCGCTTATCCTTGGTTTATGTCGACCGGGTGTCATGCGTGCTGTCAGATTGGCAGGTCGACATCGTTGGCGAAGGTGTGTCAGTCGGATTTGCCTATCTTGGTTGGCGGTCGTCACCCTCGGTCTGCCGCTTCGTGGATAGTCGTTAACGCTGTGTGTCTGGTGGTAACGAGATACCAGACGCCTGACAGTTCAAGGATCCACTCCATAATTGGCAGCGCCTCCAACGTCTAGTTGTCCTAACGCACGGTGGCGCTGGTTTACGTTCAACCGTGGCAAAAATTAGACGTTTTGATTCGAATTCTGTTACGTGCCCAAATTGCTGTTGATTCATATTGATTTTTTAACCATGTGGCTGCATAAGGTCAGTGCACGTGGAAAATCTGTTTACCATACATATGTAGCTACGCTTGAGGGGAGTGTATCGTATAGGTCAATACAGTGACTGGCCGTAGTGAGACGACAGGGAAGTTCAGTAAAGGAACATTTGAAACGAAATTTTAACTGATTGCAGAAATATCAAAAGTTGAATTTGTGGGCGTTTCTTTTGGCGTTCAGTATATTTCACAAACAAGACCTACACGTATATACAGGATTGGAACGTATAGAGTTTCTTTCCAAATGCAAGATTATACTTATGAAATCGTGGCAGATCTACATAAGTCAAGTTCCGTGACTGTAAGCGTCTGTAAACATCAAATTAACCCATACATCACAATGGATTCTTCCGACTAGTAAATTTGGAGTGGTCCATTTGAAATTATAGGGGGGGGGATTTTCAGGTTGGTTTTTGTTTATAATAAATACTACAAAAATGAATGTTCTTTAAGCAAATAGTGTAGACCCGATCGGACGCCGCGTTCTATTGCGTCTTATCTGGATCTGCACTGTTTGCTAAGGTCCCAGAAAAGGGCCGCTAGGCATATATGGGTCAAAATATGCATAAGAATTGGGACAGACAGGCCAAAGCAAACGGTGCAGACTTGAAGAAGGAATGCCATCTCTTGAGATTTGAGACTTCATTTTAGCACATAGTGAATTATAATGTATTTATTTATTTATTTATTTATTTATTTCAACAGATACATAAACACGCTACAAGCTCTATGTAGAAATGTTGTGAGAATTGGTTCTTTGAAAGATGGTGGCAAGGAAATCTGTGTTGACGAGGCCGATAAACCAAGGCCACCTTGTCTAGTGTACTCCTTTGGGTAAGTAGAGCCGAGCAATTATTCGCGAGTGATATGCAGTCAAACTCCAGTGGCTCGAACAAGATAAAGTCTGGGTACTCATTAGAATCACCTCATTGATGTCTATTGACATTTTGATATACATTTTATAATGACATCATCGGGCTTATTTTATTGAAAGTTTTATATGCAGCCCTAGGACTGTGCAAATGTGCTCGGATGGTTTAGGTCACATGACCAAGATGGCTGCCATTTGTAAATATGGTGAAAACCCTAAAACTCTTTCTTCTCCAAAACTACTGGTTCGATTTTCTCGAAACTTTAGGTGACTGAGTACTTCCAACATTGCAAAAATGATGACCCTAGGTTGCCTTGGCATACTTAATGCTAAAGTCAGATTTGGTTCCAATACGGAAACAGGCCTTTTCTAATACATTGTAAACTTTACCGCCGAAAAAATGAATATTTTAATATGAAAAATTGAGATATTTTTTCTTATTTCTGCTCAAAATAGCAGAAATAAGAGTAATATGGTTTACCCCTGTAAACCCTAGTTTTACAATATAAAGGTGGGGTTCACGGGGGTCAAATTATATAGGCGGGTTTGCGTGATTCCTAGGCTATTCAATAGGGAAAAGGTAAATGAGCGCATCTTTTGAAACATATTGTGGTCTCTGACATGAGAATAGGTACAAAATGAATGTCAAGGTCATTTGAATGTCAAGGTCAAGGTTAGTTGGTGGACTTGGCCCAAGGTTGCATGGATTGCAGGTCCAATGACATTTCAAAATTATTTTTTCTCTAAAATCACTGGGCTAATTTCATTTAACTTTTACATGTAGCTTTGTGAAAGTGAGGGAATGAACATTTGTTCAAATGGTCCAGGTAACAAGGCCAAGATGGCTTCCATGCCCAAATATGGTAAACACCTACAAAATTAAATCTCCAGAACCACTTTGCTGATTTCCTTGAAATTTGGTATGTTGCTTTGGGTAACTAAATACACTCCAGTTTGCAAACATGATGACCATAGGTTCACCTTGACATACTTTACCGCAAGGTCAAATATGATTCCTTAGTCTCGTTGATTGGGAATAATGCATTTTTCAAAATCTATTGAGGTCTTTGACGTGAGAGTAGATACAAAATGAATATATATGAATTCCAAAGGTCAAGATCATTCAAAGAACTTGGCGCAAGTTCGTTTGGATTAGTTTATACCAATTTATTTTAGTTCGATTGCGACGAATGCTTCAAGCTTATTGAATCGCTCTCGAACATTCATTCCGTGTATTTTTACGCGGGCGAGAGAGAAAGACGGTGGCTTTTACACCACTGCTACCCATTTACACCTGGGTGGAGTGGGGCAGTGTCATTACGTGTCTTGCCCAAGGACACACCTCGACACCGGTGGCCGGTCCGAACGCACAACCTCTCGATCATAAGTCGAACGCGTTAACCACTGCGCTATCGAGGCTGTGGTCACCATCGTTTGGATTGCAGGTCCATCAACATTTTCTCTTAAACATCTGTGCCAGTTTTAGTTTTATTTTATATGCCACCTCTGACAGTTAAACGGGGAATAAAATCTTGCTTGAGTGGTCCAGGACACATGGCCAAGATGGCCCCAACAAGCCCAAATATGATAAAAACCTGTAAAAATTCTTCTTCGGATGTAATGGGCCAATTGTCTTGAAACTTTTAATGTTGCTAAAGTGTTGTTACCCCCTGCATAAAATACAAAGATGCCCTTGTATTAGGAGGAAGATATGGGGGACAGGCATTTACAATTTCCACTGCTCACTTGTCGCCAGCTGTTGCCAGAATTCACTTGAAAAACCCGGGCGGAAGTACCCTCCTTCTAATACTAATTCTCCGTACTTACCGAACGGTACATTCTGTTGTACAGTACAGGAGAGATTTCACTACATTGCATTAGGTAACTGAGTACTACCAAATTCCTTTAAGAAAAAAAAATACCACTAGTCGTCCTTGACCAGTTTTTCAGCAAGGTCAAATTTGGTATTTTGGCTTTTTAATTGGAAAATGGTAAAGCAATGCAGTTGTAGAAACCTATTGTGCTTTATGACATGAGAGTTGTTTTAATATGAGATTCTTTATATTTTAAAGGTCAATGTCATTCGATGGTCTTTGCCCCAGGTTACTTGGATTGCAGGTGCATTGACAGTCAAAATGACATATTTTCTAAATTTGCAGAGCCAATTTCAGTTATATATCCTGACAATGCCCCATCTCATGATAGAATCAATGAACGTTGGTCAAAATTGGTACAGTATATCAATGCAACCAACCAAAGATTTGATCAGAATTTGGTGACCCTGACTTCATGTCCAAGGACACAAGTCCCTAAAGCTCAATTTTGTCTTGTCTGCACTCTTTCTCTTGAATGAATAAATGACATTTTGTTAAACTTGGTACAAGTTTATGGCTCGTTGAACATTGAAAGTAACGGTTTCTGTGATCTATTTGTATCTACTCTGTAAACATGGAATTATTTTGAGATATTTTCCGCGAACTTCACATAAACGTTAAGCACAATGAGGGGTTCTGCAGAAAATAAGAACTGTAATTCTGATTTACTTCCTTTTTGAAGCTTTTAAACAGTTAAAATAGTCATCTCAGTTATGTATTCATGTCAACTTATTCAGGAAAAAGACTAATGTACATTCACTTTGCATTCCATTTCGACAGTGTTATGGCACTTGAGTTACATGTGGGTTTACGGCGTCCCGCAAACCCCCATGCTGACAAGACAACCGAGCGTGATCTCCGACAGGTGGACGGGCAGCTGTGGGGTAAGGCACAAGAAAGATATTAGATGAATGACATGCAATATTTACAGTATCTATATACAACATTTACTAACACAAAACATCACAATTTGTTGCTTCTGTAGCCAACTCACGACGTCCGCCCCGAAGGCAAAACAATGTTCTGTGCTCGGAACGGGTGACGTGAATGCCTACAGAAGCAAACAACAAAACAACAACAAAATAATAATAAAAAAAGAAACAACACAAGACGCGACTGGCCAGTTTATAACTTAGGGTGAATCCCCCACTCGCATGAATCCCCCTCTCGCGCACTAGTGTAAACTAGTTTGTCGACATTGTTGCCGACCACAGGTTGATATGTACTATTTAGCGATCGCGCACTAGCTTGATTCGCCTGAATGGCCTGCAGGTTATTTATTGGACCTCTTCCATTTGAATGGTCTCACATTCGCTTCACATTGCTACGAGCTGTTTATGTTGGTTCGTCCGCCCTTGCTGGACCCTAACCCAAAGCGTCGTACCAGTACCTGCTGCTATATTGCAGGGAGCAGCAGGTCACCACACATTGTTGTGTCTGCAATTTACGATAATTGGACTAAGATACAGTTCACAAAACATACATGCTATATCATGATCCCCCTCCCGGAGAAGTAAGAATATGTTCATGCATATACCGTTATTGCGCATGCGCCGACCAGACACACAGGCTGATTAGTGCATGTGACAAATAACCGTACAGCAGAACTCAACTTAACTGTGCATCAAATTATCAGCACCCAGCGCTTGACACAATAATACTCAAAGTTCATGTTTCCTTACTGAGCACTACAGAAATCAATTAATGCTCACTACTACTGAGCATAATACTTATCAAATTTGTGCTCACTACATTATCACAAGTAAGAGGCAATTGAACAGACCACGCCTTTGCGCTACCTGGTCAGCCGCCAATTACAGGGAACATAACAAACTCTATTCCATATCCTTCTCCGCGACACGGCTCACAAATATAGCTATTCACAAATTCATTACATTTACAACAGATAGAAACTACAAACAGAAGATTTTCATCTATAATCCACAACATTTGTTAGTGTCTCATAAGGGCCAACACTGTCTGCCGTAAATTTTCTCTGTATTTGGTAGGCACCCCGTCATAACCGTCCTCGCGACGCCGATGACGCAGCTGACGTCATCCCCGCCGCTCAGGCCGTTATGACGTGTGGCGACCAAATACTCCCACTTATCATCATCACGTTCTTTATATGTACATACATGCACAAACTGAGTTATCAGACAGAAACGGCATCATTACAAAATGAACTTACAATTCTTGTTGAACAAAATTATTTCTACTCAACATGAACGTAAGCCCCCGCCCATAGGGGCTTGAAGAAATATATGGGCTGCATGATGCTTCCACGCAGAGCTGAATCCGGCCCGCACACTAGTACTGGTAAACCGCTTAGAGGATCTAAGCCTGTCCAGGAACCGCGGTGCGAGGCGGACCGTCCATGCTAAACCCTATTGGTTTCATTGGGCAACAGGGCTTGAGATGTCATTTCATCTCAATGTCGGGTAAAAGTCCCACAAAATTGGAAGCAACGTCTCCAAAATGACCTTTACAGTGTTGACGGGGACGTTAAACCTCAAATCAAACAAACAAACAAATCAACATGAACGTTTGTAAAATCCGATTCATCATGGTTCATCATCACGGATAACCCGACAGGCTCTTGTAAGAGTTTGCCCTGATGATGAAGATATGGTTAAACCCGTCTTAAGTTTACGTCCCCTCTACACCTAATATCATATAGAGACGGGACCACAGTTTTCTAACCACAGCTAGTCAAAAGTCATGGATCAAACAAGTGACCCGGCGTTTATTAATTACATTCTACAAAAGGGGTCTAAAAGCCTAAATAAATCTAGAATGAGCGGGTGTCCAAACTTTACGTCTCACCAACATCTAGGGTCAGAATGAGACAGGACCTCACTTAGAAAGACTCATTCAACTACCGGAGAAGCCTGGGATCGATCCTGCGACCTCTAGCTGGCAAAGCTAGTAGCCTAATCACTACAGGCTTCAACAGTGAATTCAGAAAAGGCTTCAGAAAGTTGGGGTATACTAGTCGTAAACCCCTCCAAAACCTACAAGCATGTTCATACAAAAGTAATACTAAACATAGATTTAACATACCTTTCAATATACCTTCACTTTCCCGTAACAATGTTGTGGGTACACGTTACAACTTGACCTGCTGCTAAAGAGTGATCGTTTTTTCAGGGTTTTTATATCTATGAATACTACCGGAAAATCATGCATACTCATATTAGCTTGCTAAAATCGTGGCGAGACGGATATACCGTCCACAATTAAAGCCAGATAGCAAAAATCGAGTAGATAATTTGTTTGTTTGTTTGATTTGAGGTTTAACGTCCCCGTCAACACTGTAAAGGTCATTTTGGAGACGTTGCTTCCCATTTTGTGGGACTTTTACCCGACATTGAGATGAAATGACATCTCAAGCCCTGTCGCCCAATGAAACCAATAGGGTTTATTAGCATGGACGGTCCGCCTCGCACCGCGGTTCCTGGACAGGCTTAGATCCTCTAAGCGGTTTACCAGTAATAGTGTGCGGGCCAGATTCAGCTCTGCGTGGAAGCATCATGCAGCCCATATATCTCTGCAAGCCCCTATGGGCGGGGGCCGTCGAGTAGATAATGGATTTGCGTTCAAATAGTATATTTCCCCATAGGAGAAAAAAATTGATGAAACGACCCTATAAGTCAATGCCATGACTCCTGTCAAAACGAACACCCATACAACACGTGACGGGAATGAAAATCATATATGGCACAATTTGGCGGTTGGCGATATTTAGGCAAATTTTATAGAACTCAGCCTTATAGCGGCCCCCTGTATTGTAAAAACAGATCTCCACAAACCACTCATGCATACATCGTATGATATGTGCATGACTTGTGCGTGGAGCAGCACATTTTGCCTACCATATTTCACCTAAAATATTTCACTCGCACCGCCCTACCATATATGTACTAAAATAATTTAGATGTGCATAAGCACCAGAGAGGTTTCCTATTCCACCTCGTAACAACTTGCTTACTGTACGTGGAGTGGCGGGGCATGATGCAGTGCTTGCAGCGCTTTTATTTAAGGGGAATGGGAACAACTTCAGGAGAGGCAACTCTTGCAATAGTATTTTTGTCTGCCATGTCAATAGGGGTCATCTCTTAAAGGAAAGAATTTGCTCCTTAGGAGCAAATTCTTTCCTTTAAGAGAAGACTCCTTTTTTAATGTGACAGGTCTTATAGAAAAGCGAACAGGAAGTCCAAAGAGTTGCCTCCTTTAAAAAATGGCGGCAAAACTGTCAGGTGTTCTTTTCCCCTTAAACGATGAAACTCGTAACGCTGTTTGTGTCAATCTTGTTGCAGTACGACAATACATCCGTGTGATAAAGTGTTTTTTTTTTTCGAACCTCCGAAATGGTCATTTTTCTCATGAAAATTTATGGTAACTCCAAGCATATGTTATGGGTGCTCGTTACTGACCATAAATTTATGGTCTTTTTCTTATTTATACTCCAAACATATGTTATTGGTGCTCGTTACTGACCATAAATTTATGGTCTTTTTCTTATTTATACTCCAAACATATGTTATGGGTGCTCGTTCGTACCGCCGTATTGACTGACCATAAATATTACATGAACTTGATCAAATCTAAACAGTACAGAGATCAAAAGCCAAACGGAACTTCCGTCATTCTCCCCGCTCAACCAAATCAAGAAGAGAAGATGTCAGTTTCTGGCGAAAGATAGGGCACTGACCTGATTACCGCTTTCGTATTAGCTGGGATAGGTAAACTGACCGGCTCAAAAATTACCTAATTAATTTACGTTAAACTCAAATACAAAAAAAAAAACAATACCGTAATGATCCTAAGTATTGGGACAGAATGGCCTAAGCAAACAGTGCAGACCCATTTCATCTGCACTTCTTAAGACTCCTTGCTGGATTGTGAAACAAATTTGTTAAAATTTGTGAAGAATTACAGCAAGTCCTCAATGTGTCCCCACTAGGTAAGTACACTTTCACATGACCTTGCTCATATTTACGTCGTTGGTCTCAACTTCCCATTTCTTGTTTCCACTTTCAGATACAGTAACATTCTGCTATTAAGTCCATCAAAAATTAAGACTAATTCTGCTTCAAAAAGCTTATTTAGAATGGTGTAGTTCTTTTTTCTTCGTGTTTTCTGCACACAGTGTCCCCCGGTAAGGGACCACCTTTGGGACTGTTCAAAAGTGGTCTGTAAGACCACTTTTTAGCAGTTCCAAAGGTGGTCTTAATATAGGAATTTTACTGTATTTTGTATTTTGTAGGAGCTCCTGATACCCGTATTATAGAGAGGTGGGGAACCATTACGGTAACACACCTGTGTGACAAAGTGTATTCTTTCATATCTCTCAAATGGTCAATTTTCTGAAGAAAATTTGCGATACTCCAAACATACGGTGTGGGTTCTCCTGAGAACGGCCTCATTGAGGAGGTTCTAACAAGTACCCTTAACCCATACCATGGAGCAATGATAAATAAAAGTGTCGCTAAAACTGCATGATACCCCACCACTGCTGGCCAATATGGTTTGATCCATGACCACAATAGGCTTCCTTGAGTGTTCTATGTATCTGTAAAATTTTATCAGGGTATTCCATATAATTAAGCAGCTATGGGCCAAAAACAATTCTTGCATAGAAAATAAATACATGAATAAAAGTCCAAAAACTAATTAATGGAAATTGTTAAAAACCCTAACTCTGCCAAATGTTAACTCATTTGTCCCACTAACCATCCCAACCATGCTTCTATAAATGGTCTATATATCTTTGGATTTTTATCCAAATATTCCACTAAGTAAAGGAATAAAAAAAAATAAACCCATTTAATTATTAACGACCAAAACTCTGACAAAGACGTTAACATATTTTGGCCAATTAACATTCTTTAATAGTACATATATGTGAAGTTTCATCCATATATTCCATTAAGTTACCGAATAAGAGCCCAAAAAGCATTTAATGGGACTTTTACACGGCCAAAACTGTTGAATATGTTACCGTATTTTGTCAATTAACAGTACTAAACATTTTTCCTATAGTGGTCTATATATCTGGGAAGTTTCATCCATATATTTCACTTAGTAATGGAATAAGTGTTCAAAACCATTTAATGGAAATGACAATAACTCTGTCAAAGTATTTGTGCCATGAGCAATTCCCAAATCACACATTCCCAATACCAATATATATACAAAATTTCATCCAATTATTCCATAAAATAAACGAATAAGAGTCCAAAAAGCATTAAATGGAAATTGTCAACGGCATGGCCATAACTGTCGAATATGTTAACGTATTTTGCCAGTTAATAATACTAAACATTGTTCCTATAGTGGTCTATATATCTGTGGCGTTTCATCCATATATTCCATTTAGTAATGGAATAAGTGTACAAAAATCATTCAATGGAAATTGTTCACGACTCTTGCAAATGTTAACATATTTATGCCATAAGCCATTCCCAAACCACACAATCCCAACACGAATATATATATATATATATATATATATATATATATATATATATATATATATATATATATATATATATATATATATATATATATATATATATATATATATATATACAAAATTTCATCCAATTATTCCATAAAATAAACGAATAAGTCCAAGAACCATTAAATGGAAATTGTTAACGACTCAGTCAAATGTTAACGTATTTATGCCATGGGCCATTCCCAAACCACACATTCCCAATACCAATATATATACAAATTTTCATCAAATTGTTCTATAAAATAAACGAATAAGAGTCCAAAAATCATTAAATGGAAATTGTTAACGACAATAACCCTGTCAAATGTTAATGCATTTTGCATTTAAACAATGCAAAACCTGCTTCTTATAGTGGTCTATATATCAAAGACTTACCATACATATATTCCATTTAGAAAAGGAAACAGTGCACGAAAACTATATTATGGAAATTGTTAACGGCCATAACTACATTAAATGTTAACGTATTTTGCCCATTAACAATCAGAAACCACTCGTACCCAATACCAATGTATGTACAAAATTTGAAGAAAATCCGTGATAAAATGTTCATGTTATTGATCGGAAATGCCCAGAAACCCCTTATTTTGAACTAAAAGGGCCGTAACTCTGTCAAATGTTAACGGATTTTGCCCATTAACAATCCCATTGTGGAATTTTGAAAATATTTGAGGGTCACTGATGAGGCCTAAATGGCCGAAACTAGCTAATCTGGCCCAGAAAACATGTTCACTCAATATTTTCCAGTTCTGTGGTGTATTCCTTGCTTCCAAAGGATAACGCTTTCTAGAACATATATAGAGCGGTTTTCATCATACGGACTCGTTAACATGATGCAGACATTGCAATGACACATCCGTGTGGCTTATTGCATATTTTCATATTTCCCAAATGGTTACTTTTCTTGCGAAACTTTATGATATTTGTCTTATTTATTATGTAAATATAGGTTTTGGGTGCTCTTTAAAACCGCTTCATTGAGGCTGTTCTTACGACTACCCACAACCTATGTCTTGGAGCAGGAATAAGAAAAAAAATATATGCCCTGTAAACCCTAGTTTTTCTCAATATAAAATGGGGTTTAGGGGGTGTTCATTACACGGACTTGTTAACATGATAGGCTGTTTAAATGAAACCCCAAAGTCTAGACTTAAACCCGAAGACACGTTTTTGTCATGCCGCAACTCGTGTTGCTTACGAATGCATATTTATTTTTCCGCAGGATCAACAATCAATGGGACTTTGACAAAATGGTTGTAGATGAGTTTGGCTGCGAAGTCCACTGTTTCGATCCCAGGTAAAGTGCATGCTTTTACCGAACGTGGTAGTCCATTAATTCTTATCCTGCTGAATAAATTTATTTAGCAACATCTATTTCTGACTATCAGCCATTTAAACTTGATACAATGTAGTCGCTCAATTCACAAACTGAATGACAGTGTAGATCCTGATCAGATGGCTCAGAAGCCATCTTATCTGGATCTACACTATTTGCAGAGATAGGGTTTGGTAATGGCTGACTCATAAGGATATAAGACCTCTGTGAGATAAACATATCCTTCTGCAACGAATATTGTTTATTATAGCACGAAATTTTAATGTCTCCGTCCTACGAGGCTTGGAGAAATAATAATTATAATAATAATAATAATAAAAAAAATCTGAATCATCGATTTTTTCGTTACTCATTTTAGCCCCTACATCACTATGGGAAAGTTTTAGACCTCACTCTCCGCCGATTTCTCCAGCAAGTCGCATGCCTCTGCGACAGCTAGGAAAGGCTGTGATTATTTGGAGAAAATTGCAAAATCTATATTTTCTTTCACAGACTAAGACATTCTGACAGACCATATATAGAAGTGATTACTGCTCTTGTACATTACAAGGGCGTCTATGTTTTACTAGACATTTTTCACGAAGACGGAGAACGGACTTAGGAGATGGAAATGGACTTTATCAGCTGGGATCATCTCAAAGTTATTTGTTCCTATATCTAAAATCCGTATCCAGTTGAATAAAAGCCAATGACGAAATATTTTGTTTTTATTATTTCTACGACCCTTTCAAGATTATTTCCCAAGTTTAGAGCCGATCGTCAACCAAAAACAAGGGCGAAAACCGGAGTACCCGGAGTAAGCCGCCTAACCTTTCGTTGTAGAACTGGGCGTCTGACATGAGACTCGAGGGAGGCTCGAAACTATAAGGATGATATAGAGGATCTTACATGAGTACTCATGTATTAATGAAATTATTAAAAGAGTTGAAGAAAAGGGATAAAATGCGAGGCTCTGCCGAGCATTTTATCGCTTTTCCTCAACGAATTTAATAAATTCAATAATACATAAGCACGAATGCAAGATTCTATTTATCATATGGCATTTAAAACGCATTTTATTCACGATTGTTTACAAAAATGTCAATATTCCGCCACTAGGAAACACGACGTCGTAAAGGACGTCGTACATGTAACGTTACGGGACTTATCTACCTAATTTGCATATTTAATCCACTAGTGAATTATCGAAAATATTACATGGCGTTATTACACTCTCAGACGCGACGTCATATGATAAAGACCTTTCTTGCACACCGGACAAGGAAATCGGTAAGTTTACCCTGGGATAGAAATTTATGTTCTGACCCTGGTGTTACAACCCAAAATCGAATATAATCGCGTGTTTGATAAATGCACTGGTTGGTTACGACCTCGTATGCGCCGTCGTTAAGGTTGCCGTCACAGCAACGTCACTAAACATTCCTGCAGTGTAAACACAATATGGCGGACGTTGGTAACCGAAGTGAAGTGACTGCAGCATTAAAAATCCGCTTTAAGAAATGGAAGGTATGCAAGAAAAAGAATCCAATATGGGTGTGAGGGGTGGATAGAAAAATCCGTCACTCGGGATCACTGTCCGGCATCACTCGGCAAGCCTCGTGATGCCGGACAGTGTCTCTTGGGACGGATTTTTCCATCCACCCCTCACACCCATATACGATTCTTATAATATTATACAGCTATGACAGACCTAATGATAAAGAGGCAGTACTTGTGTGTTTGTTTGAGTTGAAGTTTAACGTTCTCGTCAAGACTGTAAAGGTCGTTTTGGAGACGTTGCTTCCAATTTTGTGGGACTTTTACCCAACATTGAGATGAAATGACATCTCAGGCCCTGCCGCTCAATTAAACAAAAAGGAGTTATAAGCATGGGCGGTCCGACTCGCACTGCTTTGCCTGGGCAGGCTTATATCATCTAAGCGATTTACCAGTTATCGTGACATACGATTCTGTTCCCAGATCCATTGTGATTCTGTCAAACTATCGAACTTCAAGACGATTTTCCCGGTTTGCCTCTGACTCTGACTCAAATAAAATCCCCGAAATAGTAGATTGGGAGGATAACCGGTTGCTAGACCGTGACATAATTATTTCGACCACAATCAGTGCAATACCAACCGAGTCGTTAGCATTGCATAGAACTTGCAGACAACGCACACTGTTTGTTTGTTTAATTTGAGGTTTACCGTCCCCGTCAACACTGTATAAGTCATTTTGGAGACATTGCTTCCAATTTTGTGGGGCTTTTACATGACACTTTAGATGAAATGACATCTCAAGCCCTGTCGGCCAATGAAACCAAAAGGGTGTATAAGCATGAAGGTCCGACTCGCGCCGCTTTGCCTGGACAGGCTTATTTGCTCTTAAGCAGTTTATCAGTACTTCTGTGCGGGCGGTTTAAACTCTGCCTGGACGCATAATACAGCTCATCTATTTCTTCAATCCCCGATGGATGGGGGACGACAACGTACGATGTCCAGCAACTATAGCGATTAAACTTATTTCGTTGATCTCGATCGGAGTGAAATGCTTTCACTCTTTGATATATCAGACATTTTGTTACAAATCGAGTAGACAATCACTCAGATCCGAATGCCAGAGCAGTGCGGATAGATTCGAAACTTTCTACTACGTGGCTACCAAGCTTTGACAAAAGTTGGTATCATAATATCCATAATGTGAAGCACACTCACAATCCGTCACTATAAATTTCTGTATTTATTATATTTAAGACAGAGAGAGAGAACGAGAGAGAGAGAGAGAGAGAGAGAGAGAGAGAGAGAGAGAGAGAGAGAGAGAGAGAGAGAGAGAGAGAGAGAGAGGAAGTGTAGTAACGTAAGAACACACTTAAACTTAAATGCGCTGTTTTATTATGGTCTTTGATTATGTTTGTAATTATCTCGTTGAAACCAATAGAGTTTATATGCTCGCAACACTTTTCCTGTGCAGGCTTAACTGAGTCTAACTGTTGGTTTTCTTTTGCTCCAGCATTTCAGTGGTTTCTTGCTGTCGAGTCCTCACCGTTGTCTCACCTCTGTGGTTCTTTGATTTTTGTGTTCACGGAGATGTTGCACTGATGAGTTAGGAGGCCTTCATGCGGACTGAACAAATTATTTGTCTAAATCGCGAAGGAAGTAAGGGCGAGGATTGTGGCCACGTAAAATCGATTTAAGCCCCCCAGTGGAAATCTTCCACTGACCGTTCCAAGGCGGCTCTTCTGTGGCGATTTATTTATGTTGTTTGTTACTTACTGTGTGTATCACTTGTGTCTTTTAATTTTGGATGGCCATATGGCCATTTTGTGGGAAAGTAACTGTCCTTATGGCCTTCCTTTGTTTAGGTTTCCATTATGGTCTGGTCGCTTAATGTTTGTATTTCTTTCCCTTTGGTGTCTTTTATGGGTGGAGTAAGTTAATTGTATCAATTCCTGATCTTTGTTTTACTTCTACTTAGAATCTCTAAGCAGTTTACCAGTACTCATGTGCGGTCGGTTTCAGCTCTGCGTGGCAACATCATGCACCCCAATCTATTTCTTCCAGCCCCGATGGGCGGGGGGCATGTACCATTCTGTTTCAAACAATGACTTTTTAAGTAACCAACGGACGACAGAGCAAACGACAGTTGTTTTGACTGGAATCTTAAGGGCTAATGGTTTTGACTTAGCCCCTACAAACAAAAATGTGTCATCATTGACCCTCAAATATGTTCAAAACTTAGCACTAAAATAAATGATCCAAGTTGACAAGAAAATATAAACTGGGGTTTACGGGGGTAAATAAACGTTATTTTTCTTTCTTTTTTCTACTATCAAACGTAGACTCAAGGTACTCGTGAGAACCGCGGAATCGAGGCGGTTTAAAAAGTACCCATAGTTTGTGTGTTTGTGCCGTAATAGGGAAAACATTGATTTGTTTGTTGTTTTTTTGTTTTTTTTTTTGTTGTTGTTTGTTTTTTTCATTTGAAAACGTTCGGGTTTACGGGTTAAAATTACATTCTATTTGCATAGGTGTATTTTCGTAATGATGACCTCTCCGGTCGACAAGGTGAAATATCATTATACTAATCATCATAATATGTGTCAGCACATATACTGTGATTTGTATTAGCTATTAGTTTTTCAGGATCGTAATCATAAAGCAGCGAATATGCTCCCATTACGAAAACATGTCTATATCATTTTGACCCCTTTAAACCATCTCCCTTAAACCGCCCGTATTTGCAGTAAAACTGGGGTTTACAGGGGTATACATTAATTTTCTTGTTTCTGCTCAAAAACATAGATTGTGGGTACTTGTTAGGATCGCTTTGCCAAGGCAGTTCTAACGTGTACCCACAATCTATGTTTTAGTGGTAGCATGAAAAATATCAGGATTTTTATCTAACAAAATCAGTTTTTGGTTGTAAAACTTTACACATATATTTGAATTGGCGTGTTGTCATAATGAAAAGTCTTTTGGAAAACCCTAGCCAGCAATTGAAAAATCTCAGTAAAAACATAGCAAATACGTATAGTATTTTGTAGTAAATATGATAAACTGGTTAATTGCATGATAGAAGCGCCGTAATATTAGATTACTTCATTCCATTTTGGCTCCCACCCATCGGGGCTTGAAGAAATAGATTTGGCTGCATGATGCTTTCACGCAAGAGCTGTAACCGACCGCACATTGGTACTGGTAAACTACTTAGAGGTTCTAAGCCTGCCCAGGAAAAGTGGTGCGAGTCGGTACGTCGATGCATATTATCCCACTTGGTTCAATTCGGCGGCAGGGATCTCATTGTCGGGTAAAATCCCTAAAAAATTGGAAGCAACGTCTCCAAAATGACGTTTACGGTGTTGACTCGGACGTTAAACCTCAAATCGAACAAACAAACAAAACTCCATTCCATTCTTCTTTTTTTATTATTTTAAGAGAATATTTAATTTTGAGTCAGCATAACTGAAACAATGAAAAATAGGACAAAGCAACCCAGATTCATTTTTGTATGTTTTCGCATCAGGTGATCAGTAGTGGTTAAGCTACTCGCCTTGTATACCAGGGGTCGCAGGATCGATCCCGGGCTTCTCCAGACTTTCGGATGAGTCTTTAAACCGAGGTCCCGTCTCCGTATGACCTTAGCTGTTGATGGGACGTAAAACTCAAACACTCACTCACTCTCATCAGGTGAGTTCCATTGTAAAATGTTCAGGCAAGTTCTTTCGCCCCCGCCCATAGGGGCTTGAAGAAATAGATGGGCTGCATGATGCTTCCACGCAGAGCTGAAACCGACCCACAAACGAGTACTGGTAAACTGCTTAGAGGATCTAAGCCTGTCCAGGCAAAGCAGTGCGAGTCGGCCCGTCCATGCTTATAAACCATGTTGGTTTCATTGGGCGGCAGGGCTTAAGATGTCATTTCATCTCCGTGTCGGGTAAAAGTCCCACAAAATTGGAAGCAACGTCTCCAAAATGACCTTTACAGTGTTGACGGGGACGTTAAACCTCAAATCAAACAAAACAAAATCAGGCAAGTTCTCTTGGGTCACTACACTGATTTTCTACGCTTTGCTAGATACGTCTTTTATAACGGGTAAATTATAGTTAAAGGTCGCGTTGAGAATATCCCAGCGTGTATACTCCGTTCTCGATCTTCGAAGTCCTAATTCGGTCTTCGTGAAAAATGTCTATTTGCACGATCACTCCATGGAAAATCATGAGCTGTGACACCACATCAGATATCGGTATAATACATTTTGACGACTGTTGACTGCACATCGCGCTAGTGACTCCCATTCCTAGTGAGCCTCTATCTAGCCATTCGAATATGAGGTGTGTCGCAACTGCATGTCTATTTATAAAGTTCGTCACATGGATTTAAATATTTATTACTTTTACCTGACAATAATCGTCAAATGGACTTAGTCTGTGCGGCCTCGGTGGCTCAGTCGGATGCGCGTCTGACTGGTGATCAGGAGGACGCGGGTTCGACTCCCGCCGGGGTCGGCAACATTCTTTCGTGGAGATTGATCATGAAATCTTTTCTACGGTCAATCTCTCCCGCTGATTCAAGAAGGGCAGTTGTCAGTTTCTAGCGAAAGAATGTGCACTGTACTGGCTAACTGCTTACGTATAAGCCTGCCCAGGAAAGTGTTGATAGGTAAACTGACCGGCTCACAAATGACCTAAATAGTGTTGACTGGGTCGTTAAACTCCAATACGAACAAACAAACAAACTTAGTCTGTGCTCTCATTTCTTTGTTTTGCAATTTTCTCCAAATCATCACAGCCTTTCCTGACTGTCGCAGAGGCATACGACTTGCTGGAGAAATCGGCGGAGGGTGAGGTCTAAAACTTTCCCACACAGTGATGTATAGGCTAAAATGAGTATTAAAAGGAAGAAACGAAATAATCGATGATTCAGATTTTCTGAACGGAGTTTAGATTAAGCTGTAAAGTGCATGCACGCAGAGTTGAAATCAGCGGCCTCTTAGAAGTCTAAGCCTCTCCAGGCAAAGTGATGTGAGTCGGACCGTCGTTCCATATAAACCTTATTGGATTCATTGGGTGGCAAGTCTTAAGATATCATTTCATCTCAATGTCGGGTAAAATTGCAAGCCACGTCTCCAAAATGACATTAATAGTGTTGACGGGGATGTTCAACCTCAAATCAAATAGTCACAAAGCACTAAATATTAAACGAGTACAAGTAAAACTCGGAGCGTCCATGCTTATAAATCCTATTGGTTTCATTGTACCACAGGGCTTGAGACGTCATTTCATCCAAATGTCTGGTAAAAGTCCCACAGAATTGGAAGCAACGTTTCCAAAATGACAGGGACGGAAAACATCAATTCAAACAAACAAAATCATTTTACACCACGTGAGTCACAGAAGAAATCCTGTCACTCGAATGACACACACACACACACACACACACACACACACACACACACACACACACACACACACACACACACACACACACACACACACACACACACACACACACACACACAAGGGAGAGAGAGAGACAGAAAGAGAGAGAGAAGCTTTTGCATTTATCTTCGTCGTCTCCCGAAGATTGCGACACTGTTATTCAATACATAGAGGTCGGGAAATGGGTCGCAATTCACGAGATGCCGAAAATTCACGAGAAGTTTACGAAAGCCGACGTATTAGGCGACAGCGGCAGTAACTAATTTACTCCTTGCATAAAGATCAGTATCATGTAAAATTGTTCGAACTATGGTACGCAATCAATGAAAAAACAAAGCATCACGTAAACAGGTCCATATAATTTTGACCCGCTTGAACCCCTTTTATGTAGTAAAACTGGGTTTTGCAGGGGTAAACATTATTTTTCTTATTTCCGCTCTAAAATATAGATTTTGATTACTCGTTAGAACCGCCTCAACGATTTTGAAAAGAAATAAAACAAAACAAAAAACAAAAAAAAAATTTCATCTTAAAATTTTAGTTTTTGTTTCGGCGGTAAAGTTTACAATGTATTTGTATAGGCGTGTTTTCATAATGTTTGATTCAAAAGGTTAAATGCAGACTATAGAAAGCATTACAAATTGCAATCGTCGATTCCGTTCTGAGCACTAACCAGCGGCTCTAATCTTGTAGTTCAAGCTGATCTAAGTCGGGTTCATTCTTGTCAGAGCCACAGATAAGATAAGAGAGAGTGCGTGTTTGAGTTTAACGTCTCTGCAACAGCTAATGTCACACGGAGACCGGATCCCGGTTTAAAGACTCACCCGAAAGACTGTAGAAGCCCAATGATAAGGTAATTGGAGAATAGTTTTTGTCAATTCTCCATAAAATCCTGTTATAGTATTCATTAGAATCGCATAGTCCAGGCAGCTCTAATGAGTACGGACAACATAGATAGTACAACTGTCATTCAGTTATCACAAAATACTGACCTCATCTATCGCTATGATAACAATATGATTTGTCAGCGACATGCATAACATTTATAAAGCATATGGAAATTTTGTCGAAAACTCCGAAAAATGTCTAGACCTGTTAACGTTTTGATTCTTATTGTTGTTGTTGTTGATGATGATGGTGATGATGATGATGATGATCACGATGATGATGATATTCATGTTTTTCGGGTACAAAAATGGTTACTGAAACTAGGTTAACAATTTGCTACTCCCAAACAGCAACGGATAAGCTCAGTGTTTTGTGATAACTGAAGGATGGTTATGTCCCCAACTTCGGGACATATTGCTTCTGGGGCGTATGTCCGTCCGTTCGGCCGTCCGCCCGTTCGTTACCCTTTTGGTTGCACACCATAACTTTAGAACCGGGGTTCCTTAGTTATGATCCTTTGAAAAAATCTGGATGACATTTTGTCAACAGAATAACTTCAAAATATTAAAGTTTATTAGGGGATTGCTAGTGATGAGTAGGTGACCTGATTAACTTCTGAAGAACATTACGAAAACACGCCTATAACTCTACTTTGTCAATTTTACCGCTGAAAATACGATCATTTAAAGATGAAAATTTGTGATATTTTTCTTATTTCTGCTCAAAATATAGATTTTTGATACTCGTTAGAACCGCCTCATCGAGGCGGTTCCAACGGGTACCCACAATCCATATTTTAGAGCAGAAATAAGAGAAAAAGGTTTACCCCTGTTAATCCCAGATTTACAGTACAACAGTGATGTTCAAGCGGGTCAAAATTATATAGGCGTGTTTTCGTGATAAAATTCGGAAAAAATCTTATACTTATATACTTATATATACTAATGAATTATGGCCCTTTGTAACTTTGGGCATTTGTATACTGCCTGCTGTGTGATGCATAGCATGGTCCTTTGGAAAAATGGAATGAAATCTTGTCAGCAGAATATCTCAATAACTATTGAACGTTGGTGAATAGGTTGGTATTCTCAGTCATTTTCCCTAAAAACGTTTTCGAAAATATTCAGGACTGACATCCCTAATTTTTATCATAGGGCTCTATTGTATACAAGGCCGGAGATTCTATTCACAATAAAATGGGTAACTGTGCATGGCCATATATTAATCATACATACTGAACACCTAAACACCATAAATGAGCATTTCTGATAATTTTATATGTCTGCAAAAACATAGATTGTGTGTAGAAGCGAGGCGGTTCTAGTGAGTACCCAACCCTAACCCACACAACCTTTGTTTTTGAGCAGAAATAAGAAACATAATGTGCACCAATGTTAACCACAGTTTTACTATATACGGGGTCAATATTACAAAGCCGCGTATTCGTGATGATTCCAGCATGAAAAGAGAGTCGGGTCAGGCCTCAGACAAGATATGGTTTTATAATCTTGGACTTGGCGCCAAGGACATGGTCAACAAAAACCGATGGAAAATTCGAACACTTCAGACGATACGGAGAGAGCTGAAACATTTTTGAAAGAGTTACACCTAAATGTTTATGACTGTCTACAAATTGGACTGCAGTTCTGTTAAAATTAAGTGCCGGTAAATTTGGTATAGATCTTAGGGAAAATAAGATCGCTTCAGTCTTTTCTGGGTGGAAGTCCACCAACCATCTTGATGCCCATGCAGAGATAATAGCTAGGTCATGGTTCATGATACCTTCGATGTCATGAATGTCTGATGCAGAACAAAAGAGAGAACTATCATCAGCAAAAAGTCGAACTAGACTTAAAAGGTTCTCAGTTATGTCATTAATGTATGTAAGAAATAACAAAGGACCAAGTACAGAACCCTGTGGGACTCCTGCTGAGACATGAAGAACTTTGGAAGAAGTAGAATTGATTTGTACTATTTGTCTTCTGGACGAAAGATAGTCAGATAACCATTTTAATAGCTTTCCTTTGATTCCATTTTGTCGTAATTTGAACAGTAGTCCACGGTGCCAAACTTTGTCGAAAGCCTTCGAAATGTCACAAAATATCATGCATGAAAACTGTTTTTCATCGAAGGACTGGCATATATGATGATAGATGTCGATGAGTTGGTATGTTGTCGAATGTCCTGGCCGCTAAAAAAGAAACTTTTAAGATGAAAAATTGTGACATTTTTCTTATTTCCGCTCACATATAGATTGTGGGTACTCGTTAGAACCGCCTCAACGAGGCGGTTCTAAAGAGTACCCTCAATCTATATTTGGAGCAGAAATAAGAAAATAAGGTCTACCAGCGGTTTACTGTATAAAAGTGGGGTTCAAGGAGGTCAAAATTGTATAGCGTGTTTTCGTAATACGTAAAAGGCAAACACAGAATCACATATTTATAAAAGCTGGACTTTAATCAAGCCTTGTGTACATATGCCCTGTGATATTCTCGTTCACCGGTACGGACAACTGTTTAACAGACTATCACGTACTGTCACTTATTAAATAATGGATATTTTGGTAACACTGGTCTACATATGGGAGAAAGATGAATGAGATAACAGATTGGTATATAAGCCGACATAGCCTATTGGCTCTTGCACGATGCAAGTCGTCATGTTAATATACTCTGCCAGGTCTGAGGCTTCTAGATTTTATGACCCTTTAGATATCGTCGAAAATAATTTAAGTTTATCGGAAGGACGGACGAATGGATGGACAGAATGACAGATGTAAACGAATATGCCTTCATGTTTGCAAACCGGAAATAAAAAAGAATGTGCACAGTACTGGTTAACAATTAATGTATAACCTGCCTAGAAAAAAATGGAAATAACAAGAGCCTAGCGTGCAATGAAGCCTCATGCGGACACCGAGGGCTCTGATAAGACTGTATGATTTTTCAAAGTTTCTTTTCTTTTTTTTTCTTAAAAAAATAATACATACTTTAAAAAAGCAATGTCCTGGCGGGCGAGCATCGTCCAAGTTTACCTTTTGGTTAACCTATTTTCAAGGTGATATTTTCAAAGTGTTGTAGTACCCTTATCCGTGAGTAGATTGCTTTCATATATAAGGACTTGCTTCATTGGAGGGTGGAGGGCCCCCTTTCATATACAATCCATTTATGACACCAAGACACAAATTTTGGTGAAGATTGTCATTTTTCGAACATACTTTTTTTCGGTTTACCTTTTGGTTAACGTAGTGACATGGTGAGCTTTTGTGACCGCTCGATGTCCGTCGTGCGTCATCCGTCTGTCAACAATTTAATTAAAAGAAATCTCCCTCATTAACCGGTGAACGGATTTTCATATAATTTTACAGAAATATTCCTTGGATGATTTCTGTTAAAATTGCCGAAGTGGTTCCGGTCCGCCGACAAAGATGAGAAAATGTTTTCTATTTTAAGCTTTGGTGACCATCTTGTTCATCTGAGCACAACAGTTTGGGCAATTTTGGTTAAACATTCCTATGAAATTATTTTGAAATTGGGCCAGTGACCTAGGAGTTGATGATTTTTTAAGGTTGATGCTGATTATTTGTTCATCCTATCAATAATATACTTAAAAGACACCTTCCCTTAAAAGGATGAACGGATTTTTAAATAATTTTACAGGAATGTTCCTTGGATGACCATCTATCCAAATTGTCTAAAAGGTTTTGCTCCGCGAAACAAGATGGCCGCCAGAGCTAAAAATAGCAAAACATCGACCAAAAAGCTTACAATGTCATCTTTTCCTAGACCACCGGCCAAATTTAAAAATTATTTCACAGATACATTCCTTGGGTGACCCTCTCCCAAAATTGCGCAAATCGTTCCGCTTGGATGAAGAAGAACTTAAAATAGAAACCCTTTAAATGAACTTGGCCCCTAAACCAGTGAATAGATTTTGAAATAATTTCACAGGAAAATTCCTTGGGTGATCCTCTACCACAATTGCTTAAACCGTTCTGCTTTGATAAATGATTTTAAAGGAATGTTCTTTTGGTGACCATACCATCTGTCAAAATTGTTGCAATTGTCCGACTCTGCTGAACAAGATGGGCACAAGAACTTAAAAAAGAAAACTGTTTAAAAGACCAGTTTTATAGGAATGTGGTGGCCTTCTAACAAAATTGCTCAAAATAGTTTGCTTCACTGAGCATGATGGCCATCAGAGCTAAAAAATATCAAACCGCAAAATACACATCTCAAAATGACTTCTACTTCAAGATAGCCAGACTGATTTTGAAATAGGTTCACAGAAATGTTCCTTGGGTCAACCAAAATTACTCAAACCCTCTGCTCCACTATATATTACCTACAATTTCATTTGTACAAAATGGATCGTATCAGCGATCCAGCTCTTGTTACAAAAAAAAAGAACTTTGCTATAGCTCTAGTGCCTACTTTTATTGATGGATTTTAATATAACAGGGTGTGATAAGATATTGAGCAAGTTCCACTTTCAGGGTCCTGGGCTGAAGGTCAAGGTCACTGTGGCTATTTTTAGAAAAACCAAATTCCATCGCTTTCTAGTGCCTACATTTATTGATTGTTGTAACTGTAACCACACACACACAAATGTTTGGTTTTGATAATATCTCGTGCATGTTTAACTTTCTGGGTCCTGACACAGTGACTACTTTTAGAAAAACTTTGTCATCACACAACTGCCTACATTTATGTTTCGAGTTCAGTGTAACTTCACACTTATGTTGGGTATGATGATATCTTTTGTGTGAAGTTATATTAAAATGCGTTAATAAATGTAGGTACTGCAGCCATGACAAAGTTTACTAATAATCATCACAGTGACCTTTCGGATTAGTCTTTAAACCGAGGTCCCGTCTCCTATTGGCCTTAGCTGTTGGTGGGACGTGAAACTCAAAACTCACTCACATTGATTCTGTAGAATTTGTAACTGCGGACGCTGGGTTTATGTGCAATATCACTTTGTTTAGTGCTGTACAGATGCTAAGTTTTGGTTTGGAGTTCATTGACTCAAACAACACTGTTAAGGTGATATGGACGTAATTCCTTCGAAAGGCTTTAAGGTAACCTGTTGACAGTAAACAGTATGTTCTTTTGCCAGAAACTGATTACTAACCTTCTCGAATCAGCAGAAGGGAAATTTTGACAGTAGAAAGTATTGCATAATCCATGTTGCCGAACCTGGCTAGCATGGAACCCATGACCTGCTAAAGTCGAATGCGCAAATAGAGCACGCATAACGATTAGTTTCAATGACACGTCACTACATGGAAGTATATGTAATTGTCACGTCACGTGACACCAGTTTGTGTTCAATTACATGTACTTCCATGTATCTTACGTCGCATATGGGCCGAAAATGCATTATTTCATTCTGAACTTTAATTATTTAAATAATTAATTAACTTCTCAAGATTCCATTAACTAAAGCTTCACAATAGAAATAAATACTAAATTAAACACACAAAAAAAACATTTAATCATTTCTATTTTGTCCCGATTCTCACTTTGCGCAGGGAAATTCTGAAATTGTCTTGTGCAAGGTAAGAATTCTCACTTAGCGCAACAAACTACGGAACAACCTCGGAATTGTACCGAATCCTACTTTAAGCAGCCACGCAACCAACAGTTTAGTAATAAGACTTCTCCATGTCGCACGTTTGATGTTGTTTGCAACGAAAATCAACGACGCTTAAAAAGGTTTGTCGCAGCGTGTTGAACTTTCCATCATGTGCTTCTCAAAAGTTTCCGACAACACATAGAGGATATTTGATTTTTTCATTGTAAAATCGAATTTTATATCATCGAATGAACACCAAAACTGGTATTTTCACGAGTGGCTAGGCCACTCGTGAAAGGTTTCTTTGTATTTTGACAAACATGTCACTTGTGACGAAATTATTGTTGTACGTGTCATTGTTTAATGACGTAATTTCACTTTACTGAACCGACGACAAATGTCGTATTGCTGAACTGCTAGTTGCGTGGATGTAGTTATAATGCATGCATATTTTTATTTACTTTCAGCGGACAATAGATATTCTGAAAATAGACATAGAAGGCGATGAATGGGCGTCAATACCCCAGATGAAAAAATCTGGCGCCTTAGATGACGTCAGGCAAATTGCTATGGAAACACATTTCTCAAAGACTAGGTCTCCCGGACAACTGTACTGGGGACATGTTCGGCCTAAAGTCCAGCTACTCGCATTACGTGATTTGTTTGACGCAGGATTTAGGATAGTAATGAGAGAAAGAAATTTAGGAGGTGCACAAAGCTGGCCATCATTTAAATACCAAATATCAAATGTTTATGAAATAACTCTTGTTCGAACAAAATGATTAAACAATAAGCATAATTCTGTCATGTTTATTTATTACTTTTATTTTTACCTTAGCCAATATTAACCCCTATCTTGCTGTTCACGACAATCTCTATCTTTGCAAACAGTGTAGATCCAGATCAGATGGTTTCTGAAGAAGCCATCAGATCAGGATCTAGACTATTTGGCATTCAGTTTATGAATTTGTAGCAATAAATAACATCAAGTAATTTGATTGGTTGATAGACAGAAATGGGTGTGGCTTAAATGAATATTCAGTAAGAAAAGGGTTAAACTTATATGATGAAAGAAGCAACTAGGAAATTATACCTATGCAATATAATGGTGTCTTTCTTGGCATTAGGGAGGCCCTCCCAGGTATGACGGGGCTATAATATTATACTGTGCCCTGAAAACAATTGGCAGTGCTCCCTTTCCCAAAAATGATTTTCCATGGTCCCTGTATTCCAAAATGTGTTTTATCAGTCACGACCCCTTAAAGGCTTTGTTCCATCGCCCAAAGCACTAGATAGCCTCCACCAGCACAGACGTTTATCAGATTATCCGAATGTGTGTGGGCGCTCAATAATAAGAGTCATTATACGTAGAACTCTTACTTCGGTGGCAATATTTGGTACTAACAGCCCGTGGTTTTGAACAGGAAAAGTAATATATACACCTGCCACTCTCGATTTTCTCAATCATAACTCTTATCCTGCCGAATATGATAAGCCACACTCAATACCAGCTGTCAGCAAATCAGATTACTCGATAAATTATATTCATTCAGTTCACAAACCGCCAGACAAACAGTGTAGATCCTGGTCAGATGGCGCTTTCAGTTGTCGCAATGGTAGGATGTGAACAGAAGGATAAGGGTTAAGTTGGTCTGCTGGTTATAAAGATGTAATATTGATGGTAACATTAGTCCCGTTGACAAATCCCTGTAATAATTGATACCGTTCGACCTGGACGGAATTGGAAAAAAATAGCTCAATAAAAGAGAAGTTTTTTTCTTGGATATCTGTTTGGATTCTTGTCTGATTCATAACAGACAAGCGTAAACCAGCAACATTTTATTGCTGGTTACCCTAGATTGTGATTTGTTTGTCTTGTAGATTGAAAAAATTGCTGACATTCTTTCCCGCCATTACCTCACTAGTGGGTGGGGTAACGTAAACTGAAATTCTTAGGATCGAAATTAGGTCGCTTGTCACATTCATTTTTCTGGAGAGCCTGTGTGTTGTCAGATATTTGAGTGTGCTGAGCTGTATATAATTGGACCAGTATACTGACTAGTCCTTTGTAGCTGTCAGTGTGCTGGCTGTGACAAACTCAGAATCAGGATTGTTGATTGACACCCCATAATAAATCATTAGAAATCATCAAATCACTACCCGGTATATTAAAATGAAGGTCTCCCTATTTCCCATGGTCTTAATTCTTGGGTTCACTCTTTGGAAAACAACTTATAGAATGCACCCAGATGATGGAAATCAGGAGTGCAAGATTACAATTAAGGAGAGTAGTAGTAGAATTTCCCAGTACTTGGCATTTACAAGGAAGAATGGGAACAGAAGGTGTTCGGAGGGCTTGCGAAACTTCAAGTCCTCGCGCGGTACAAACTTGGCTTTACTTCTAATCTTGGCCGGAGACAGCGAAAGTAACCCCGGCCCAAGGTTTCGCTGCGGACTCTGCAAAAAATATTGCAAAGGTTCCGAGAAATGGATAGAATGTGAGGACTGTAACAAGCGCTTTCACTCCTCATGTTCTGATTTGGATAACAGTCAATTGTTAGAAATTGAATCTAGAGCTGTAACTTGGTATTGCAAAGACTGCAAAGCTGACTGTGGTCTTTGCAGTGGTGCTGTCCTTAATGGCCATAAAGCCGTTCAGTGTGATCAATGTGAAATGTGGATACACACTGACTGTTCCTTCATTTCAGACGCAGAATATGCCACATTGGTAAATTCAAGCTGCCACTGGATATGTCCAAAATGTGAGGTCTGTAACTTTTCAGACTCCTTCTTTGATGAATATGTAGAACTGAGTAAGCCAAACAGGTTTGAACCTCTGTCAGAGGATAAGAGAGGCAAATCTTCGACTCCTGATGAAACTAAGTCAAATTTTGTGAAAGGTTTGAAACTTTGCAGTATAAACATAAATGGAATTAGAGGGAAAATTCTTGAACTTTTAGCTTTCCTCGATACATCTCAACCTCATATTGTTGCTATTCAGGAAACAAAGATTGACAGTTCAATTACTACATCTGAGCTTTTCCCTGAAAATTGTCAGTACTGTGTGTACAGAAAAGATAGGAACTCTCATGGTGGTGGGGTGATGTTGCTCATTCATAGAGACATCCCTCACATGCCGTTCATGGAACTTGAAAATGACACCGAATCGGTCTGGGTTAAGGTTTTTGCAAATAAAACTTCCCACTTTGTAGTAAGTTGGTATCGACCACCAAATGGTACAATCGAAAACTTCCAGTTGTTTAAAGACCAACTGGATTGCATTAAATTGCAGCATAAGGGTGTAAAACTCCCGGCTGTACATGTTCTAGGTGACCTCAACTTCAGAGACATTGCTTGGCCCGACAGGATCAGCAACCAAGGCACAATGCTGAGTCAGTCGGAAGGACAAATATTAATTGACATTATGAACGATCATGGTCTTGAACAAATTGTTAACTTCCCCACTCGTGATAAGAACACATTGGATCTGATCCTTACGACTTTGCCAGGACAATTCGAAGACATTCATTCCCCAGATAAACTAAGTGACCACGATGTTGTCTCCGGATATTTAAATTCACATCCCACCAATAAAGAAACCTCGGAGGAAGGTGTACTCATTTCAGAAAGGTGACTATGAAACTATGAGGAAGGATGCACTCAGATTTGCAAAGGAGAATTACTTGCTCGGTCTGTACAGGACAATTTTGATTTGATAACTTCTTTCATTCATACTTCGGCCGAAAATCATATCCCCTCAAAAACTAGTAGGTCTGTATCTCCTATTCCCTGGATCACTCCAGAGATAAGAAGGAAAATTCGCAGAAGGAATAAGATTCATGCAAAGGCAAAAAAAACGGGAAGTGGTAAACTCCGGACAAAATTTGAAAACTTGAGACGTGAAATCAAGACTGATATAAAAAATCAGCATGATTTGTATGTGAATAACTTGGTAGGTGATGTAAAGGCAAATCCCAGAGACTTCTACAGATATATTAATAGCCAGAAGAAAGACAGGCAAGGTATCCCGCCCCTTAATAAAAGAGGAGGGGACGGGGTTGCTGAATCAGACTCTTAAAGGGCAGAGGAACTAGTTGGTCAATTCAATGATGCGTTTAATAAAACTGAGTTCACGGAGGTTCCATTAACTTGAAGATCGGCCCCATTCATGAATAATATTGTTGTGACAGCTGCAGGAGTGATCAAATTACTTCAAGGCTTAAACCCCAGTAAGGCCTTAGGACCTGATGAGCTTCATCCTAGAGTCCTTAAGGAACTAGCAAATGAGTTGGGTCCAGTTTTTGCACACTTGTTTCAACAGTCACTTGATACGGGTGAAATCCCCAAAGAATGGCTCTTAGCAAACATCTGTCCACTCTTCAAAAAAGGAGATAGGGCTCTTGCCCGTAATTATCGCCCTGTGTCTCTGACTTGTGTTCTGTGTAAATTGCTGGAACATATAGTCTGCTCGAACATCATGGCCCACTTGGACGAACATAAACTTTTGTCAGACAGACAACATGCATTTAGGAAAAGGCACAGTTGTGAAACTCAGCTAAGCACAGTTATTAATGACTGGGCAAAAATCTTGGACAAAGGGGGACAGGTGGACACATTTATTCTGGACTTCGAGAAGGCTTTTGACACCCCTCCTCATGAACTACTTAAATCTAAGTTATTTGGTAATGGAATTGGGGGAAAGACCCTCAAATGGATAGATTCCTTTCTTTGCTACAGAAAACAGCGGGTTGTTATTAATGGTGAATCTTCGGAGTGGGCTCCCGTTTTGTCTGGAGTCCCGCAAGGGACCGTTCTTGGTCCACTTTTGTTCTCCCTGTACATCAATGATATTTCCACTGACATTGACCCAGAAATAAGACTGTTCGCAGATGACTGTGTTTGTTACCGGGAAATTAGAGATACAGATGACTCATTGAAACTTCAGGCTGACATAGATAGATTAGGATGTTGGGAACGTAAATGGGGCATGAGATTTCAGCCAGTTAAATGCAATATTATGCAGATAACTAGGAAGAGATCTAATAAAGTTGAGGCTTCTTACACCTTAGAGGGAACTGTCCTCGAGAATGTGGACTCCATTAAATACCTTGGAGTGACAATCTCACACAACTTGAGATGGAATACTCATATTAGCAACATGTGTACTAAGGCAAATAGAACGCTTGGTTTCCTGAGGCGAAATCTTCATCAGTGCCCTCAGGATGTAAAAGAGGCAGCATATAAAGGTATTGTTCGCCCAATCTTGGAATATGGTAGTTGTATCTGGGACCCCAGTGGTGTGGTCCTTAACGATGAAATTGAGAAAGTTCAGAATAGAGCTGCTAGATTTGTAACAGGCAATTACTGCTTTGAAACTGGGAGCATGACTGGACTACTTGGAAAATTAAAATGGGAGTCTCTCAAGAAAAGGAGAAAAGACAGTAGGCTAATCCTTTTATACAAAGGTCTAAAGGGTGCTGCCAGCATTCCAACAGATGACCTTGTTCTCCCAGCTAGACACTGTAGGAATCACCATTCATTGGCGTTTCAGACCCTTAGCGCAAGAACTGACATTTATAAAGAGTCGTTCTTCCCCAGAACCATTAGAGATTGGAATGCCCTTCCCGATTCGATTATTTCGACAGCTGAAGGTGCTGATGATTGTGTAGCTAAATTTACCTCTTTGGTTAGAGCTAGGGACTAACTTCCCACATCACAGGTCCTGGTGTATGAATGTCATTTGACGTGTCACCAGTAACAATTCTGATTCTGATTCTGAACAATATGATCTTTAAAAGGGTTATCCTTTGGAAGCAAGGACTACACCACAGAACTGAAAAATATGGAGTGTATATGTTTTCTGGGCCAGACTAGCTAGTTTCGGCCAATTAGGCCTCATCAGTGACCCTCAGATATTTTCAAAATTCCACCATGGAATCAATGATCCCAAAGGACAAGAAAAATATAATCTACACTATGATGTAGGGCAGGGAGACGTTTTACCGCCGCCACACATTCCCACACACCAGCTGTAGTGAAGTTAAATATGATCTTTAAAAGGGTTATCCTTTGGAAGCAAGGACTACACCACAGAACTGAAAAATATGGAGTGTACATGTTTTCTGGGCCAGACTAGCTAGTTTCGGATTAACCACGGTAAACGACAAATTCGTGTTTATCGAAGTTTCAATGTACACGTATACGCTTGCTTGATACGCTGTTTCATTTTACTTAAAATGTTATTTTTGTTATTATATATCATAACGAAAGCACGCCGACTCAAATACATGTATATACTACCTCTATTCAAACCAACGACCCCCGCCCATAGGGGCTTGAAGAAATATATGGGCTGCACGACGCTTCCAAGCCTGTCCAGGAACCGCGGTGCGAGGCGGACCGTCCATGCTAATAAACCCTATTGGTTTCATTGGGCGACAGGGCTTGAGATGTCATTTCATCTCAATGTCGGGTAAAAGTCCCACAAAATTGGAAGCAACGTCTCCAAAATGACCTTTACAGTGTTGACGGGGACGTTAAACCTCAAATCAAACAAAACAAAACTATTCAAACCATAGATTTAGGAATTTATTCGAATCGCCCGGCAAGGCGGTTCTAACGAATACCCACAATCTATGTTTATGAGCAGATAAGAAATGATGTATACCCCTGTGAACACCAGTTTTACATCATAGTGTAGTTTATATTTTCTTGTCCTTTGGGGTCATTGATTTCATTGTGGAATCTTCAAAATACTTGAGGGTCACTGATGAGGTCTAATTGGCCAAAACTAGCTAGTCTTGCCCAGAAAACATGTACACTTCATATTTTCCAGTTTTGTGGTGTAGTCCTTGCTTCCAAAGGATAATCCTTTTATAGAACATATTTACTGTATGAAAATAGGGTTTAAGGGGGTCAATATAGGCATGTTTTCGTGATTGAGTCTGCATTTCAACTGAGGGAGAGGGTTCAAATTTCATAAACTTTGGAGTTTAGCCCTCTGTAGTTTCACTGCAAACCCTCCCAAGGCAGTTTTGTGTTGGGGTTCAGGGTTTTCTACATGCCCGTGAACACTAATTAGGGCATTTTGGGGACGTTCCTTCCGATTTCGTGGGACTTGAAAAATAAAGAAGTTACAGCAGTTTATCTACAATTTTTAATCGCGGCAGTTCCGCCGTCACGCGCTGCAAATCAGTCTCCAGTATAGCAAAAAAAATTCTAGAAAATGAGCGTTTTACGGAATCTTTAAACTGCTGTCACTTTGGTTCTAGTAGAGATATTTTCAAAATTTAAACTATTCTGTGCAGCTTTTTGAAAGGTTTATGACAAGGACTTGTTTTATAGACATATTCTGAACTAAAAAAATCAGCTGGGGTTGCTACACTGAGTACCTTCAACGGCAACATATTCGGACAATACCATGGCCTGCGATGAGTCCAGATGTATCTCACATCGAATACGGGAAACGAGTCCAAAGCCGCGATCCGCCCCCAAAGACCCTGACTGAGCTTGGTGCAGCACTTGAAGAGTGGCGAAAGATCCCTCAGTTCAAGATTCGTAGACTAATTGGAAGTATGCGACGACGATTGATTGCCTGTTGTTACAATCGAGGCGATCCAACACGTTATTGAGGGCTTGTGAAAAATGACGTTGACGCTTAGAAGATTGGTCGCCGTGTCGCTGCATAATGACGTGATCACTGGAGTTCATATATGGTTCAATTTATGGATATTTGATAGTTCTTTGAATTAAAATGCATCTTGGCCAGATAACGTTTTATTAATGTCCGATATTCAGCCTGAAAGTTAAATATCCCCTACTTTTTGTGAACAGTATATATCTATAATTTACATTATTGATATCTATAATTATCAGTATTTTTGATATCATAAAACGTTATCTATGATATGTAATATATTTCTTGATATCCATAAGTTTGTTTTATGATATCTATTATTCCTTTGCATATATAGATATCTAAAATAAAATTAAAGATATCTATAATTGTAATCAATGATATCTATATTTCAGTTTATAGATATCTAAAATGTAAAGAGTTATTGATATCTAAAATAAGATATATAATATAATTATATTGATATCTCATATGCAATCCGATTTATGGATGTCAATAATTAGATTTGTTTGTATGAGTTGAGGTTTTACACCCTATCCACACTTTTAGGTAATGTTTGAGACACTGCTTCCAATTTTATGGGACTTTTACTCGACATTGAGATGAAATGACTTCTCAAGCCCTGCGTGCCTAAACAAACCAAAATAATTTATATGCACGGACTTTGCCTGGGCAGGCTTAGTCCCTTCAAGTGGTTTACCGGTACTCTTGTGCGGTCGGTTTCACCTTTGCGAGGATACATGAGGCAGCCCAATCTATTTCTCAAAGCCTCATTGTCACATCGCATGGTGGGGTCGGGCTCTGAATTTTGTCTCCTACACATGTTGGGCCTCGGCATCTAATGGCGGCTTAAATATACCAAGACTGACAATGTACCCCCACAAGTCAAACCTGTGTAACTGCCTAAATGGCCGTGACCTAAAAATAGTTTTCTCTAAAACCAAAAGAGACACTCAAAAATGAAAATCTAAACCATTCAAATATTCCCGGCCCATGAAAAAAAGGAAAATTCACAGTATGCCTCACCTCACATTTTGCCTCACTCACACACTCTGTTCACATCTGGCCAGTTTGTTTGTTTGATTTGAGGTTTAGCATCCCCGTCAGCACTGCATAGATCATTTTGAAGAACTTGCTCTCAATTTTGTGGGACTTTTACCCGACATTGAGATGAAATGACATCTCAAGCCCTGTCGCCTATTGAAACTAATAGTTTATAAGGAGGGACGGTCCGACTCGCACCGCTTTGTCTGTGCAGGTTTAGATCCTCTAAGCGGTTTACCGGTGCTCTTGTGCGGTCCGTTTCAGCTCTGCGTGGAAGCATCATGTAGCCCATCTATTTCTTCAAGCCCCGATGGGCGGGGGAAGTAAAATCTGGCCAGACCATAATCTATAAACTTTATAGGATAGTATAGTTGTGGAATACAGTTTCTATTAATAAATATAATTCAAAATATAAATATCCATATTTCTATTTAATGATATCAATAATTCAGCCCAAGTCATTGCAAGTGTATATTTTTCTGAATTTGTATACTTAGTCATCATAAATTCGGATTTCGATAGACCTTTTAAGTCCAATATTGAATTTTGAAATTAAATCGGAATGACGTCTATTAAATTTTGAAAAGGCTTTGCGTAGTTTATGATACAGACAACCCTGATTAAGAAGTTTAGGAGTTAACAATTTATTACGAGTGTGAAGTCCGTTACATGACTAGACGAATTAATTGCAAAATATAAACGCCAAAGGGTGCCATACGAGGAACATCACAATCCAACAAAGGAAGATTTACAATCTCAAAATCAAAATCATCGCGTTTATCATAAATTTTGCAAGAAACAAATCCATCTACAATAGATAGATGTAAATCGTAAACAAGGCCTCGGTATCAGAAGAATTTGCTTTATTTAACTGAAGTTCTGGGTGAAAATTTGACTGATCAAACCAACGAAAAAGTTATTGTCATAAATCATCCAAATATATAGAAGTCGAGCTAAAGGCTTCAATGATTTCAGATTGGATTTCAACGGAAAGGGATATTATGAAGTCTCTTTCATAACAAAACAAGAACAGATCAGCCACAAAGGGTGCGCAATTTGTACCCATCAGAATACCAACAACTTGTCTCAGTAACTTAGTACCAAATCTTATGTAGATGTTGTCAAGTAAAAGGGTGAAAGCTAAACACACATTCTGACATGACCATAAAGTATACATGGCCAACTATATCTGACATTAGCCCGATGACTTTCAACCGTGACAGTCGCACAGAAAGTCAATTTTGGGTTGTCTCCCTTTGACTGAGGCCTAGATATATACATATCGTGTACCTATCGTGTAATCAATATTGTGTTTTAATCCGGCTATGTGTGAAAATGACCCCGGGGGATATTGAACTATAGATACGTATAATAAATTTAGAACTGCGTGTTTTGGTACTTTAAGCGAGAAAAATTCTCTTTTTGTCAAACGGTTAAAATTGAGCCTTTTTGTACTTAAAATATTAACGGTTCTCATAAATCTATTTTTTTTCTGGAATGTGATCTTCCACATTATTCTTTTGAAAAAAAAAACGTTTATAGTTAGTGGATGACAGATTGCATTATTTAAAATTGCATTGTTTAGAAAAGCAACATGTTCATAAGTCCGTGTAATAAAAACCCATGTAAACCCCACTTTACATTATATATACAGAAAAGAGAGGTTTAGAGGGGTTACAATGTGTGTTATCCGCACCAAGACATTGTATTTTTCATCATAAAAACAGTGTTTTTTTTTTGTTGTTGTTGTTTATTTTTAGATATAAATTAACATTTCGAAGATAAGAAGGAAAACATTGTCATAGGGATATGTTTTCTAAATGGGTTGACAGTTTTGTTTGATTGGAGGCTTAACGTCCCCGTCAACACTGTATAGGTAATTTTGCGGGCGTTGCTTCAAATTTTGAGGGACTTTTACCCGACACCGAAATGACATCTCAAGCCCTAACACCAAATGAAACCAGTAGGGTTTATCTGCATGGACGGTCCAACTCGCACCACTTTTCATGGGCAGGCTTAGAGCACCCATGCAGTTTACTAGTACTCGTGTGCTGTGCAGTCAGTTCAGCTCTGCGTGGAAGCATCATGCAGCCCAATCTATTTCTTCAAGCCCCGATGGGCGGAGGCCGTAATGGGTTGACAGCAAAGGCCCTGATCTAAGCTCGACGTCTGGTCTGAGCATGCACTGTTTCCAGCATAAGTGTCCATGTTTGGGCTTTCCCGTCAAAATGCACTTAAATCTGCTTAACTATCATTATAATATTAACAAGTCCATGTCACTGATGAACACTCCTTCTAAATCCAACTTTATATAGAGAAAACTGTGGTTTGCTGGAACATACATATATATTTTTCTATTACTTTTGTCCCAAACATATGTTGTGGGTATTCGTTAGAAGCGAGGTGGTTCTAACAAGATCCACAACCTATATTTAAAGTAGTAATAAACTGTGACACAATTTTTTTAATAACCGTTTTCTGCAACCTAAAGAATGCATTATTTCACACGGATGTGTTATCATAATGGTCACAATGATCATTCAGTATTGTAAAATATCCATGTAAGGTAATGCTTACTTACACTGTTTGAAATTAACTGTGACTAATCAAAAATATAAAACGAAGCATTAGGTTTTAATTACTCTTTATTTACCTGTAACCATTTTAATTATCTATAATAACATACTGCAAATTCAAACATCAAATATTTATTCTGGAAAGAAAGGTTCATTGATTGTTAATTTGTTTGTTTGATTCGAGGTTTAACGTCCCCTCCAACGTTGTAAAGGTCATTTTGGAGACGTTGCTTCCAATTTTGTGGGTACTCATTATCTAAATAGCACCAATACTTCATATGAATAAAGAATGCACAGTAGTTCCCATGACTCAATCTTACAGGAAATAAGGTAATCCATTATACCTTGCACGCGTGTCCAGTAATCTTCGGGCTTCCTGACGGTCGGTAGCCGGAACGCAATACACAATCCACGTGTCATAAAAGCGATAATTGTCTTCTGCCTGAATACCCGTGATATTTTCCCCTTAGTGTAATAAATCTTTGATTATGGGCACAGAAGCGCCAAATTGAAATCTTTCTACCTATGTTTTTGTTTTTATTAAGTCAAAATCATGCTCAAAACATAGGTTGTGTGTGCTCGTTAGAACCGCCTAACGAGTACCCACAACATATGTCTTTGAGTCGAAATAAGAAAAATAATGAATACCCCCGTAAATCCCTTTTTTCTCTATATAAACTGTGGTTTAAGGGGGTCTTCATTTCACGGACATGTTCACGTGATGCATAGATAAATTAAAAAAAAAATCAGAATGAACTGGTTCTAAATAGTACCATCAATCAACGTACTGAGTAATAAATAAATTTTAAATAAATAAATCGTAAATAAATAAATTACGATAACATATCCGCGCGGCTTAGTAGGGTATTTTGATATCTCAAAAACAGTTAATTTGTTAATAAAAATGTATCAATACTCAAAACCAGTTTTGTATTCTCGTTAGAACCGCCTCATTGAGGAGGCTCTAACGAGCACCCACAACCTATGTTTTGGAGAATAAATAAAAAAATGAATACCACAGTAAACCCCAGTTTTCTTTATATAAAGCATGGTTCAAGGGGATGTTCCTTACACGGCTTGTTGCCATGATGAAAACCCAACATTGACTAAAATAATATAGAAGAATAAGAAGCAAGTACTTTCGAACTATGTTTTTGTGTTATGTTAGAATCATGCTGATCCCTGATTACCCGACTGTTCAATATATAAAGTTGGGATTACATGCATATTCTTTTCCCCGGTATGATGGAAGGAAAACCAGAAAAGGGGTTCACCCTGATCTGAATAAATCATTTAACAGTTGAAATAAATACATAAATATAAAAACAAATAAATCGTAATGAGCTGGTTCTAAATATAACCAACACTCCATGCAGACGGAATTAATAATCAAACGTATGTTACGAAAAGGAAAAAATACAAACATCTCTTCTGTGTTCTTGTATTCAATCAAAACAATGTGCGAACAGCGACATGTCACAAATGCGAAAATGCGAACAGCGAAATGTCAGATTAGCCTGCACATACGGCATCTTTCTTTCTTTCGTTCTTTCTTTCTTTCAATTGTAATCTTATTCCTAGCAATGTTTGTTTAAATTGCTTAGTAAGTATAAAAAATCTAATCGGGTCAAAAAAAAATAAATACATAATTAAATAAGACGCAGATCAGACACCGCATTTTAAATTGATAAATAAATAAATAAATAAATGAGACGCAGAACAGACACCGCATTTTAGATTGATTTACATTCCAAGGAGATGCCCAGGCGAAGATGAGTTCATTTCACGGTCGACGGAGAATGACACGCTTAGGGATTACACGCCTGTGTAGACGATAAAGCCTTTTCTGAATAAGCGCCAACTTTAATCGCAAAATGCCGTTATTAAATATAAATTTGAAATATTATAGTTGCTATCAAAATGCACAAAATTGTAACCACATTGCGTCTGATACAGACGATTGTTAGCAATATTAACAGAAAGTGAAACCTTCAGCCGTTAAAGTAGGGTACTGTCGTTGTTGTTCCACAGTTTTGTATGCTTCATATAAGGATTACGGGTTGTTAATTTGAAAATAAAAATGCAGCCATCTAATTAAATAAAAGTTTCACTTATTTGACATCTTTTTGAAGGTATTTAAAAGGACAATTAGATTAAATCGGATCATGTTTGTCAAATTGAAAAATAAATAAGTTATATTTGTTTGAAAATTATTTTCCATTAAAGCACCTGCTATTTCCAACAAGACATTCTGTACAGGTAAGCCGAGAAGGTCAGCGCACAGTAAAAGGCTTAATCCTTTGCGCCAACGGCATAAATGTCAATAATAGTTGCGGATGATTTTTATGTTCTTCTGAAGTGTAAAAAATACAAAAATCATTTCTTACATTACATGCAAGATAGAGGAGTCTTCTCCATGAAATGTCTATTCAGTTAAATCATTAAGTTTTCTTTCATAAGATTATGAGGAAGAGTGGTGAAAAGGTTGGTCAAATCGAACGTTGACAAACTTGAAGCACGAAAACTTCTGAATTTCAATATATTTAAAACTTCATTAGAATTTTTAGCTCACCTGGAATGAAGGCTCCAGGGGAGCTTAAAGTATAGTGGGTCATCCGTCGTCCGCCCGTCGTCCGTCCGGCCGTCCACACCTTTGACACGTTATATCTGGCATTAGCTTTTTTTTGAAAATCAAACGAAGACTTCGGTTGCTATGGCAACCACAAGGTCCCATAACAATGGGAAAATGTGTCATCACCGTAGTTTTGATCGGATCTTTCTGGAAGATATATGTAAGGTGACTGGCGATAAAAAACTCGGATGAGTTCGAAAACAGGCAAAGTCGACCCATTAATCATAGTTACGACCCTTTGATCGCTGAAAATGCATATGTTTGACATTGTCATACCGTAAATCTTTCAGTTTTGATCAGATCTTCCTGAAACTTACAAACAAGTAAGTCAGGATTAAAAGCTCGGATAAAGTCAAAAACTAGCGATGTCGGTTAATTACTTACGGAGTTAAGTCCCCTACTTTGCTGAAAATGCTTATTTGTGACCTTATCATAACCGTAGCCCCTTCATTTTTTATCGTATCTTCTTGAAACTTACAAATAAGTAAGTCAGGGATAAAAGCTCGGATGAGTTCGAAAACTGGTGAGGTCAGTCTATCTATCATAGAGTTACGCCCTCTTGATTGCTGAAAATGCCTATTTTGACATTATCACTGTAGCCCCTTCAGTTTTCATCGAAGCTTCTTGGAACAAACATGTAAGTAAGTAAGGGATAAAACCACGGTAGCGTTTAAAAATGGGTGCGTTTGGCCTATATTTCAGTGTAATGCCCAACCTTGATTTCAGAAAATGCATATTTTGTCTTGTTCGTACGTCCATACGCAATCACTCTAGCGTCTACATTTCTCGACCGATTTTAATATAACTTCAAACAAATGTTCCGCATGACAATATCTCGAGCTAGTTTGACCCTCAAGATCTTGGCCTTAAGGTCAAGGTCACGGTGGCAATTTTTAGAAAAAACATTGTCATCAGTCTAGTGCCTACATTTCTTCACATATATGTTTCTTATGACAATATCTCGAGCGAGCATGACTTTAAAGGACATGGCCTCAAGGTCAAGGTCACTGTGCCTATTTTTAGAAAAAAAACTTTGTCATCGCTCTAGCGCCTACAATTCTTCACTGAATTCAATATAACTTCACACAAATGATCCTGATGACAACATCTCGAATGAATTAAACTTTCTTGTATCTGTTCTTGTATTGTTATGAAAGAGATTTCATTTTGTCGCTTTCCATTGATAACCAATCTGAAATTATTGAAGCTTTTAGCTCTACTTCTAGATATTTAGATGATTTATTAAATATTGATAATACCTATTTTGATGGTTTGATCAGTCAGATTTACCCCTAGTACTTCAGTTAAATAAAGCAAATTCTTCTGATACTGAGGCCCCGTTTTTCGATTTACATCTATCTATTGTAGATGGATTTGTTTCGTGCAAAATTTATGATAAACGCGATGACTTTAATTTTGAGATTGTAAATTTTCCTTTTTAGGATGGTGATGTTCCTCGTGCGCCATCCTATGGCGTTTATATTTCGCAATTAATTCGATTTGCTAGAGTGTGTAGTCATGTAACTGACTTCAACACTCGTAATAAATTATTAACGGCTAAACTCCTTAATCATGATTATCGGTACCATAAACTACGCAAAGCCTTTTCAAAATTTTATATACGCCATTCTGATTTAATTTCAAAATTCAATATTGGACTTAAATCTCTTCTGCAACATGGTCTATCGGAACCCGATTTTTATGGTGACTTAGTATATAAATTCAGAAAAATATATAACCGCAATGACTTCAGCACCCAATTTCATAAAATCATTCTTCGATATAAAAAGATTGGGTACAACATGGATATTATACGACAGTCTGCATGCATGGTAGTTAACCCAATCACGGTTGGCAACTTTGACAATATTTATATTAGATTCGGTACTAAGTTATTTAGACAAATTGTGGGTATTCCGATGGGTACTAATTGCGCACCTCTTGTGGCTGATCTGTTCTTGTATTGTTATGAAAGAGACTTCATTTTGTCGCTTTCCATTGATAACCAATCTGAAATTATTGAAGCTTTTAGCTCTACTTCTAGATATTTAGATGATTTATTAAATATTGATAATACCTATTTTGATGGTTTGATCAGTCAGATTTACCCCCTTGAACTTCAGTTAAATAAAGCAAATTCTTCTGATACCGAGGCCCCGTTTTTGGATTTACATCTGTCTATTGTAGATGGATTTGTTTCGTGCAAAATTTATGATAAACGCGATGACTTTGATTTTGAGATTGTAAATTTTCCTTTTTTGGATGGTGATGTTCCTCGTGCGCCATCCTATGGCGTTTATATTTCGCAATTAATTCGATTTGCTAGAGTGTGTAGTCATGTAACTGACTTCAACACTCGTAATAAATTATTAACGGCTAAACTCCTTAATCAGGGTTATCGGTACCATAAACTACGCAAAGCCTTTTCAAAATTTTATAGACGCCATTCTGATTTAATTTCAAAATTCAATATTGGACTTAAATCTCTTCTGCAACAAGGTCTATCGGAACCCGAATTTTATGGTGACTTAGCATATAAATTCAGAAAAATATATAACCGCAATGACTTCAGCACCCAATTTCGTAAAATCATTCTTCGATATAAAAAGATTGGGTACAACATGGATATTATACGACAGACTGCATGCATGGTAGTTAACCCAATCACGGTTGGCAACTTTGCTTCCCTCTTTAATTGCACGCCGGTGGGTCAGGCCTCAGATTCTATGACGGCTCCAACGTAAAGGCTTATTGAGAATTAGAGAGATCTAATTCAAGGTAATGTTGGTTGGTGCCTGATGCTCTGTCTCTGGTCGGGCTCATCGGAGTCTAACTGTTGGTTTTCTTTTGCTCCAGCATTTCAGTGGTTTCTTGCTGTCGAGTCCTCACCGTTGTCTCACCTCTGTGGTTCTTTGATTTTTGTGTTCACGGAGATGTTGCACTGATGAGTTAGGAGGCCTTCATGCGGACTGAACAAATTATTTGTCTAAATCGCGACGGAAGTAAGGGCGAGGATTGTGGCCACGTAAAATCGATTTAAGCCCCCCAGTGGAAATCTTCCACTGACCGTTCCAAGGCGGCTCTTCTGTGGCGATTTATTTATGTTGTTGTTTGTTACTTACTGTGTGTATCACTTGTGTCTTTTGGTTTTGGATGGCCATATGGCCATTTTGTGGGAAAGTAACTGTCCTTATGGCCTTCCTTTGTTTGGGTTTCCATTATGGTCTGGTCGCTTAATGTTTGTATTTCTTTCCCTTTGGTGTCTTTTATGGGTGGAGTAAGTTAATTGTATCAATTCCTGATCTTTGTTTTACTTCTACTTTGCTTCCCTCTTTAATTGCACGCCGGTGGGTCAGGCCTCAGATTCTATGACGGCTCCAACGTAAACGTAAAAGGCTTATCGAGAATTAGAGAGATAATGTTGGTTGGTGCCTGATGCTCTGTCTCTGGTCGGGCTCATCGGAGTCTAACTGTTGGTTTTCTTTTGCTCCAGCATTTCAGTGGTTTCTTGCTGTCGAGTCCTCACCGTTGTCTCACCTCTGTGGTTCTTTGATTTTTGTGTTCACGGAGATGTTGCACTGATGAGTTAGGAGGCCTTCATGCGGACTGAACAAATTATTTGTCTAAATCGCGACGGAAGTAAGGGCGAGGATTGTGGCCACGTAAAATCGATTTAAGCCCCCCAGTGGAAATCTTCCACTGACCGTTCCAAGGTTGCTCTTCTGTGGCGATTTATTTATGTTGTTGTTTGTTACTTACTGTGTGTATCACTTGTGTCTTTTGGTTTTGGATGGCCATATGGCCATTTTGTGGGAAAGTAACTGTCCTTATGGCCTTCCTTTGTTTAGGTTTCCATTATGGTCTGGTCGCTTAATGTTTGTATTTCTTTCCCTTTGGTGTCTTTTATGGGTGGAGTAAGTTAATTGTATCAATTCCTGATCTTTGTTTTACTTCTACTTTACATGGAATTGGTTGCAGTTGACTGCTGAAAAATTGTTGCAGGGAAAATGTTGCAGGGAATTGGATGCAGGGTATTGGGTGAAGGGAATAGGGTGAAGGGAATAGGATGCAGGGAATAGGATGCAGGGAATTGGATGCAGGGTATTGGGTGAAGGGAACTGGATGCAGGAAATTTGCATCCCCCCTTTTATACTTCTATTGAGGGATTTGAAGTTTAGATTTCTTTTCTCTTGATCCTTTTGGAAATTTCTAAAAGTGTCAGAATAATTTCGCGGTGATGAATTACTCAAGAATGTGCTACCAAGAGTATCTTAAATATCTTTTTCAGTTGAAGCTTTTGTGTCAAAACCAGTCAAAATTTTTATAGACGCCATTCTGATTTAATTTCAAAATTCAATATTGGACTTAAATCTCTTCTGCAACAAGGTCTATCGGAACCCGAATTTTATGGTGACTTAGTATATAAATTCAGAAAAATATATAACCGCAATGACTTCAGCACCCAATTTCGTAAAATCATTCTTCGATATAAAAAGATTGGGTACAATATGGATGTTATACGACAGACTGCATGCATGGTAGTTAACCCAATCACGGTTGGCAACTTTGCTTCCCTCTTTAATTGCACGCCGTAGGGTCAGGCCTCAGATTCTATGACGGCTCCAACGTAAAGGCTTATTGAGAATTAAAGAGATCTAATTCAAGGTAATGTTGGTTGGTGCCTGATGCTCTGTCTCTGGTCTGGCCCATCGGAGTCTAACTGTTGGTTTTCTTTTGCTCCAGCATTTCAGTGGTTTCTTGCTGTCGAGTCCTCACCGTTGTCTCACCTCTGTGGTTCTTTGATTTTTAGTGTTCACGGAGATGTTGCACTGATGAGTTAGGAGGCCTTCATGCGGATTGAACAAATTATTTGTCTAAATCGCGATGGAAGTAAGGGCGAAGATTATGGCCACGTAAAATCGATTTAAGCCCCCCAGTGGAAATCTTCCACTGACCGTTCCAAGGCGGCTCTTCTCTGGCGATTTATTTATGTTGTTGTTTGTTACTTACTGTGTGTATCATTTGTGTCTTTTAATTTTGGATGGCCATATGGCCATTTTGTGGGAAAGTAACTGTCCTTATGGCCTTCCTTTGTTTAGGTTTCCATTATGGTCTGGTCGCTTAATGTTTGTATTTCTTTCCCTTTGGTGTCTTTTATGGGTGGAGTAAGTTAATTGTATCAATTCCTGATCTTTGTTTTACTTCTACTTTTCAATGTCGTGGACTCTTGGTTAAGGTCACTGTGGCTAGTTTTAGAAAAAAACAAAACAAAACATTGTTATCGTTCTAGAACCTACATTTCTTGACAGATTTCAATATACCATCACAAAAATGTTCCTCATGACAATATCTCAAGCGAGTTCGACTTTCAAGGTCGTGGCCTTAAGATCAAGTTCACTGTGGCTGTTTTTTAGACAAACTTTGTCATCGCTCTAACGCCTACATTTCTTGACCGATTCCAATATAATTTAACACAAATGTTCCTTATGACAATATCTCAAGTGAGTTAAACTTTCAAAGTTGTGGCCTTAAGGTCAAGGTCACTGTGGCTAATTTAGAAAAACTTGTCATCGCTCATGCGCCTACATTTCTTCACCGATTGCAATATAACTTCTCTTAAATGATCCTTAGGTCAATATCATGAGCGAGTCGACTTTCAAGGGAGACAACTCTATTTGTGTATTACTTCTAGCTGTTAACTTAATACTTTACACATGTGCACTTCATCATCAAATATAATCAAAATTACAAAGTCAACATATTTCAAAATATGATGAGCTTTCAGTGTATCGCTCTAATCGGGTATTCTGTGGTCCGGAACAAGGGAACATGCCCATTTATTTTCAGGGAAAGGGCATCATTGGTAAATATTCAAAGGGAACAAGGAAATAAAATTAAAACTAATGTTATGGAAGCAATTTTTAGCAAAATTAAACGCGCAAACAGTGTCGACTGGGACCAACCTGTGCATCGGCACAGTTTGGTAAGAGTCTTTGCTGTTCGCATGAGCCTTCTCTAGCAAAGGGATATATGCATAGTTTGGGAAACATGGAGTTTGGAAAACACTGTTAGCACAATGAAACGTACGACCAGTGAAGACTCGGATCAACCTGCACATCCGCACAGTCTGATCATAGTTTTAGCTGTTCTATGTGTTCTGGGCTATTCAAGGAGGATCACATGGATTTTTAGCCTCATTGGCTAGATGCACAGGCTGACCTGATACTTCTGGAGTTGAAAAAAAATTCTTTGCTCAGTGGAATTGTAAAATAAACGACGGTGGAATGCGTTGTTACCTCTTGTTTATGCGGCCCCCGCCCATTGGGGCTTGAAGAAATAGATCGGTTGCAGGATGCTTCAACGCAGAGCTGAATCCAACAGCTTACGAGTATTGGTAAACCGCTAAGAGTATCTAAGCCTGCCAAGGTAAAGCAATGCAGTCGGCCCTTCCATGCTTATAAACCCTATTTGTTTCATTGGGCGACAGGGCTTAGATATCATTTAATCTCAATGTCTGGAAAAGACCCACAAAATTGGAAGCAATGTCTCCAAAATAACATATGGGCGTAAAACTTCAAAGCAAACAAAAAAAAAACTCTTGTATATGAAGCTCTACTCTACTCTTGAATATAAAACTGTGACGGGTGAAGATTCAGATCAGCCTGCGCAGTCTAATCAGAGCATTCGCTCTTTGTATATGCCTTCTAAGGCCTCTTGAATATTCAATAGCTAGCGAGCGAAGAATATGGCCACATTGGCTGTATGCACAAGTTGATCCGACGCTTCGTTTGAGAATTTTTTCCGCCAGCACATTTACATGTAAATGTACAAGAAACATAGATATTATCTTTTCAACGTCGTCCACATGCGGCCATTTCCGCGACCGACATTAATGTTCGCAAAAACAAGCTGCTACAGTTTCATGTAGGTGCAAAAAGGATTGGTGATTTGACGTCGCGACGTCGTAATGCTGTGACTACAGTGCTTGAATGAACGAATGAACAAAAGAGAAATAGCAAACACCTCTTATGTTAGCATCTAGTATAATTACATTTTTTTTGCATATTAAGCGTGACACATCAGTGAAAACAAAACTTGTTCATATTAGAAAGTTTTGCCATGGTAATTGTGTTGTATATTAGGATTTAACCAAATAGCAAACTTATGAAAGGAACATTGGTCATCTACAAAAACTAAACATAAAATTGTTATCGAATTTCCCTATAAGAATGAGATAAGGAGGGTGGGGAGTGATTCGATTTGCCTTAAGATTTTTTATTTGCTCATATTTTGTAGATTGAAGTCTCTGCTTTCTTTTTCCCGGTATAAAAATATACTTTGATTTTTGTCTGTTCCATCTCTCCTTTACCCTTTGATAGATTTTCATTAAACTTTGGTCAAATGTCCCCCTCAGTTATCTGATGTGCAGAACACCAAAATAGACCATGTCGAATCAAGGTCAAGGTCACAGTTGAAGGTTACAAGTTTGAAACTTCGAATTTTGTGTCCGTTCCATATTTCCCTTACCCCTGGAAGGATTTGGTCGGGACGTAAAACCTCAATGGAAACAAAATATACTCATACTGCCATTGGCAAGAGTGTTACATGGCATAAGTGTACGTTTCTAATCATACTTTATAGCCGGCCTCGGTAGCTCAGTCGGATGCGCGTCTGACTGGTGATCAGGAGGACGCGGGTTCGATACCTGCCGGGGTCGGAAACATTCTTTCCTGGACATTGATCATGAAATCTTTTCTACGGTCTTTCCCTTCCTTCCGCAGATTCAAGAAGGGCAGTTGTCAGTTTCTTGCGAAAGAATGTGCACTTTACTGGTTAACAACTTACGTATAAGCCTTCCAGGAAAGTGTGGATAGGTAAACCGACCGGTTCAAAAATAACCTTAAATAGTGTTGACTGGGCCGTTAAACTCCAATACAAACAAACAATCATACTTTATATATATACATACTCGGATTTACCAGCTTTCTTGCTTTCTTTTTTTCTTGAACATGATGAGTTACTGTCATTTCTAAGATTTCATGCTTGTTATGCAAAATTGTATTAAAATCCTTACAATGTGCCGGTTATTTTTGAAGAAAGATGCACCACCCTACGACTTCACCTACAATAAGATCTGTGTGAGACACAAGAACTTCTCCACATCAACCCAATATTTTAATAATAATAATAATAATAATAATAATAATAATAATAATAATAATAATAATCGATCTTATTTATAGAGGGTAACACATTTAGTACTAGAACTAATCTTCAATGTGGCCCTCTTTTCCTGGGCAGAAACCAGTACTGAGCAATGTGGATAAAGTCTTTTGCTCAAGGAAACAACACATGGCACATGTGAGGATCGAACCCGGTACCTCTCGATCTCAAAGCCGATGCTTTACCACTGCACCACTGCGCTCCATATCCTCCAAATATATCATCAATATGACACAGTTCTCCACATCTACTCAATATGACACAGTTCTCCACATCTACTCAATATGACACAGTTCTCCACATCTACTCAATATGACACAGTTCTCCACATCTACTCAATATGAAACAGTTCTCCACATCTACTCAATATGACACAGTTCTCCACATCTAATCAATATGACACAGTTCTCCACATCTCCTCAATATGACACAGTTTTCCACATCTACTCAATATGACACAGTTCTCCACATCTACTCAATATGACACAGTTCCCCACATCTACTCAATATGACACAGTTCTCCATGTTTACCCAATATGATAGTTCTCCACGTTCACCCAATATGACATAGTTCTCTACAACCAGCCAATATGGCACAGTTCTCCTCATCCACCCAATATGACACAGTTCTCCACAATCAACTAATATGGCGCAGTTCTCATCCACCCAATATTACAGTTTTCGACTATTTCTGAGTGGATAGCCCGTATGCTGCAGTAGGTTCGTGTGATCAGCGACGACTAATCAGACTGTGTGGGTACCAGGGCAGATCTGTGTCACAAATTTGTTTAGTTTTGTTGTGCACCAGTTCATTAAATAACGTAGTACACTTTTTTGTAACCGCCTGTTATCATGTATACGCCAAACTGTCGTCTGCAAATACTGTCTACTCGAAATAAACATCACAGCATGAAAGCGTGTTAATATGTAATGTACACCCCGACTTTGGTCCACATAAAGCCACTGAATAGGCATCAGGGGACAGTTAATCGCAGCACTTTTTTGTCCGTGCCACACCAAGTTTTTGAATCGTTATCGACAACTCCTGGAGAAAGCGATAACTTCTGTTTTTGGTTTCAAAGTGCTCCACACATCCATGAAATCAAAACAGAATACCAAAGAAACACTTCTCTGTTTGCATAGGCTGATAGCAGCATCATTTCACTTACCCCCCCCCCCCCCACACACACACTATTTTTTACATACAAAAAAGCATGACTCCACCTCACTTTGACAGATCCTGTGAATTTACTCCCAAAAACACCAGTACTTGGCACCTGTTGAAATGTCATCTACACTCAGCCACATGCAAAGAAATAGACAGAAAAGTATACCACAGCCAGTAAACTTTTTCAAGAATCCTCTGTGAAAAACAGCCCCTTTTTAGTGCCAAAGCTACCTTCGTGAATTCAGATATGCCGCTGCACCTTGAACTTGCACAGCATCAGGACAGCTGGTGTGTTAGTTTCGTATTCTATTTCATAAAAGTACAGATACTCAGCAAATAAGCCCACATTGGCAAAAAATATCCACATATCACAATTTCTATGAGCAGCCATGCCATTATTGACCCCCTACTATAATATTTTGAAAAACCGTCCACCCTCAAATGCGAAACTGTCTCCTGATGCCATACAAAGAATATATGTCTACAGGCGAAAACATTTTATATATCTCATAGAGTTATGTCTAATTATTAACCAAATCCAGGTTGTTGTGTATTTCTGGAACTAGTGGATAGATTGGTTAGGACATCACAATACTGAAAAGCAAACGTGAGCGACCATCAACTGTGAGACACATCCGCGCAGTATGTAGCGACCATCAACTGTGAGACACGTCAGCGCAGTATGTAGCGACCATCAACTGTGAGACACATCCGCGCAGTATGTAGCGACCATCAACTGTGAGACACGTCAGCGCAGTATGTAGCGACCATCAACTGTGTGACACATCCGCGCAGTATGTAGCGACCATCAACTGTGAGACACGTCAGCGCAGTCTCATCAGAGTCATTATTGTTTATAATGTCATGCATATTTAAAGAGAGATAAATGGAGATTCTAGCCAGATGGGCAGAGACTGATTCTAGTCTCTGTTGGTCAATTCTTCTATTGTTTTCTCGATCTGTGGTGGTTGCAAAATAGCGTTGACAATGGACTCCATGGAACACCCCACTTTAATACTCTGAACACGCAACGTTTGTATGGATTTGCATTATCTTTCTTTTATTTCTTTCTTTCTTTATTTATTTTTATTTCAGTTCAATGTTTATTTTTTTATTATTTAAAAATGTTGCTGTTGAAGTTGTTATTTCTCAAAACATACCAAAAAGCATCCGTAAAAGTAATAACTTTAGAACCATTAATACCTTATGCATGTTACCTTACTGTTCTGATACATAGTAGTAATCCCGTGAACAGTTCCATGCAGTGAAAATTCTACTAAAATGTGCTATTTATCGAAAACTAAGGTTTACAAGGTCATTTCTCGTTTATTTTCTTTATTATTTCTGCTTCAAGGCATATATTGTGGGTTCACTAACATCCTATGGTTGCAGCATAACTTAAAAAAGTAACCAAAACACGTAACTATAAAGCATGCAAGATTGAATTATCCGACATGGCCGTAACACAAGTATCGCCACGAGAGAAAAGGTATCTTCAGGCATGTGCATACAACAACTTTTCAAGTCAGCCTGTTTACCAACGGATTAAGAATGCAGCTCGCGCAGTAAAATGATGCCCCACACGCAGTTAGAATTACCTCACGCCGTTAGAATTTAGCTCACACAGTAAGAATGTAGTCCACGCAGTTAAAATGTAGCTCACGTAGTTGAAATGTAGCCCAAATAGATAGAATGTATCTCACGCAATTAGAATGTAACTCACGCAGTTACGATGAAGCTCACACAGAATCTAGCTAACACAGATAGAATGTAACCCACACAGTTAGAATGTAACTCACACAGTTAAAATGCAGCTCACACGGTTAGTATGTAGCTCACACAGTTAAAGTATGGCTCACGTCGTTAGAATATACATGTAGATCATACAATTAGACTGTGGCTCACACAGTGAGAATGTAGTTCATGCAGTTAGACTGTAGCTCACGCAGTTGGAATGAAGCTCACGCAGTTACAAAGAAGTTCATGCAGTAACAATGTAACTTACACAGTAAGAATTTAGCTCACGCAGTTAGTATGTAGCTCATACAGTAAGGATGTAGCTCACGCAGGTACGATGCAGATTACGCTTTTAGAATACAACTCATGCAGTCAGAATGTAACTCGCACAGTCAGAATGTAGCACACACAGTTAGAATGTAGCTCGTGCATTTAGAATGTAGCTCACATAGAATGTAGATCATGCAGCTAGAATGTCGCTCACAAAGAATATAGCTCATACAGTAATAATGCACCTCACACAGTTAGAATGTAGCTCACATAGTGAGAAAGTAGCTCACGCAGTTACGGTGTAGCTCGAGTCGTTAGAATGTAACACATGCAGTTAGAATGTAGCTCACACAGTTACAATGCAACCCCAACAGTTGGAATTTAGCTCATACAGAAAGAATATATCTCAAGTAGTTAGAATGTGGCTCAGCAATTATAATGTAGCCCACGCGGTTAGACTATGGCATACACAGTATGCATGTAGCTTACATAATTAGAATGCATTTCACGCAGTTAGAATGCAGCTCGTTCATTAAGAATGTAGCACTTGCAATTAGAATGTGCCTCATGCAGTTAGAATGTAGCTATCGCAGTTAGTATGCAGCTCAACAAAATATAGATCTTACAGTTAGAATGTTGCTCACACAGAATGCAGCACACACATTTAGAATACACAATATGTAGATAGAATCTAGCTAACACAGTACGAATGTAGTTCTAAAAGAATGTAGATCATGCAGATAGAATATAGCATATACAGAATGTAGTTCACACAGTTATTTAGTAGCTCAGGCAGTTAGAATGTAACCAACGCAGTTAGAATGTGACACATAGTTTGAATGTAGCCAACGCAGTTAGAATGTAACTCACACAGTTAGAATGTAGCTCGTACAGTCAGAATGTAGGTCACGCAGTTAGAATATACCTAACATAGCTGGAATGTACATCGCACCGTTAGAATGTAGCTCACACAGTTAGAATATACCTCACACCTTTAGAATGTACCTCGCACCGTTAGAATGTATATAAATAAAAATAAAAAAAAGAGTTCCTTTAAGAGCAATGGAAACATTCGTAAGAAAGAAGATGGGTCATACGACCTAGTTTCGGCTAATAAAGCCTCATCAGTGACCCTATAAAGCCTCATCAGTGACCCTGTAATGATCCGACAACGAAAGTCAGAGAAAACAGACTGCACTTTTACGAATTTCGAATAGGCAGTCGATACAAAGATTAACCAATAATTTATTTCTGATTTCTCAGAATATTCACGCTGATTGCCACACGGCACAACACCAGCTGCAGTGAAGGCAAATAAAAATAAAAAATGAGTTCCTTTAAGAGCAATTAAAACATTCATAAGAAAGCCGTTAGCATGAAGCGCACATAGTTATATGAATTTCACGCGGTTAGAATATACCTCTCACAGTTAGAATACACCTCGCACCGTTTGAATGTAGCTCACGCATTTAGAATATCTATCACGTAGTTAGAATATACCTCGCACCGTTTGAATGTAGCTCACACAGTTAGAATATCTATCACGTAGTTAGAATGTAGCTCAATCAGTCAGAATGTAGCTCACGCAGTTATAATGTAGCTAACGCATTTACGATGTAACTCATGTCGTTAAATGTGGCTCATGCATTAAGAATGTAGCTTACTCAGAAGAATGCTCACGTATTTCGAATGCAGCTCACACAGTTAGAATGCAGCCAACGCAGTTAGATTGTAGCTCACACAAGTAGAATATAGCTCACACATATTGACTGTAGCACACGCAGTTGGAATGAAGCTCACATAGTTAGAATGTAGCCCACGTAGTTAGAATGTCACCCAATTATAATGAAGCTCATTCAGGTAGGATGTAGCGCACATAGTTACTATGTAGCTCACATAGTGGGAATGTAGCCCACACAATTTGTCTCGAGTGCGTGCAGTTAGAATGTAGCTCGCGCAGTATGAATGAATCTTACGGAGTAAGAATGTGCCCAAGCAGTACGAATGTAGCTCATGGAGTTAGAATGTAGCTCATGCAGACACCATGTAGCTGATGCAGTTAAAATGTAGTTTATAAAGTTAGAATGCATCTCAAACAATCAATGTAGCGCAGGCAGTAAAATGTAATCCAGGCAGTTGCAATGTAGCTCACATAGTTAGAATATAATCCACGCAGTTAGAATGTAGCTCGCACAGTTAGAATGTAGCTCACACAGTTTAAATTTAGCTTAAACAATTAGAGAATATGGCTCACACAGTTAGAATGCATTACACACAGTTAGAATGTAGCCCCCACAGTTAAAATGCAGCTCACACTGTTAGAATTTAGCTCTCACATTTAAAATATAGCCCACACTTTTCAATCAGACTGTAGCTCATGCTGTTAAAATGCAGCTCACACAGTAAGAATAAAGCTCTCACAGTAATATATCTCACACGGATAGAATATAGCTCATGAAGTTAAATGTAGCTGTAGCAGTAAAAATGTAGCTCACGCAGTTAGAATGTAGCTCAATCATATAGAATATAGCGCACGCAGTTACGATGTAGCTTGCGCTGTTGGAATGGACTTCACGAATTTAGAATGTAGCCCACACTGTGAAAATGTAAACCACGCAATAAGAATGTAGCTCACGCAGTTAGAAGAAGGTAGCTCACACAATTGTATGCAGCTCACACAGGTATAATATAGCTCATACAGTTACAATGTGGCTCATGCCTTTCTAATGTAGCTCGCGCAGTAAGAATGTAGCTCTCACAATTAGAATTTAGCTCACATAGAAAAAATGTAGCTTACATAGTAAAACTATAGCTCACATGTGATAACAAGTTAGAAGGTTGCTCACACAGTTAGCATGTAGCTCACGCAATTAGAATGTATCTGACACAGTTACGATGCAGCTTAAGCGGTTAGAATATAGCTCACACATTTAGAATGTAGCTGACAAAGTTAGAATGTAGCTCCTACTATTAAAATGTAACCCACGTCATCAAAATGTAGCCCAGGTAGTTGAAAGGTAGATCACACAGTTGTAATATAGCTCACACGGTGAGAATGTGTCTGACACAGTTTGAATGTAGCACATACAGTTATAATGTAGCTCATACAGTTATAATGTAGCTCATACAGTTATAATGTAGCTCATACAGTTAGAATGTAGCTCACGCATGTAGAATGTAGCCCGAACAGTTAGAATATAGCTCACACAGGTAAGATGTACCTCACGCATTTCAAATGTAGCTCACGCAGTAAGAATATAGCTCTCACAGTGAAAATGTAGCTCACGCAGCTAGAATGTTGTTCTCACAGTGAGAATGTAGCTCACGCATGTAGAATGTAGCCCAAACAGTTAGAATAAAGCTCGCACAGGTAAGATGTACCTCACGCATTTCGAATGTAGCTCACGCAGTAAGAATATAGCTCTCACAGTGAGAATGTAGCTCACGCAGCTAGAATGTAGCTCGCATAGTGAGAATGTAGCTCATGCATGTAAAATGTAGCCCAAACAGTTAGAATATAGCTCAAACAGGTAAGATGGCCTCACGCATTTCAAATGTTGATCACGCAGTAAGAATATAGCTCTCACAATGAGAATGTAGCTCACGCAGCTAGAATGTAGCTCTCACAGTGAGAATGTAGCTCATGCATGTAGAATGTAGCCCAAGCAGTTTGAATATATCTCACACAGGTAAGATGTACCTCACGCATCGAATGTAGCTCGCGCAGTAAGAATATAGCCCTCGCAGTGAGAATGTAGCTCACGCAGCTAGAAGGTAGCTCACGCAGTGAGAATGTAGCTCACGCAGCTAGAATGTAGCTCTCGTAGTAAGAATATAGCTCTCACAGTAAGAATGTAGCACACGCAGCTAGAATGTAGCTCATGCATTGAGAATGTAGCTCACGCAGCTAGAATGTAGCTCACGCAGTAGGATTATAGCTCTCGCAGTGAGAATGTAGCTCACACAGCTAGAATGTAGCTCACGCAGTTAGAATGTTGCTCACGGTTAGAATGTACCTTACACAGTTTGAATGTAGTTCACGCCGTTGGAAGTTTGCTCACACAGTTAGAATGTAGCTCACACAGTAAGAATGTAACTCACGCAGTTGGAATTATGCTCACACAGTATGAATGTAGTTCCTATCTGCATGAAGACGCTTATGATTACTGAACATTCATTTTGCTTACAACGAACACTCTGATCAAACTGCACATATGCACTGGCTGATGTGAGTCTTTATTGGGAGCGTATGCTCAAAGAAATTCCGGCGCGTGTCGCGGACCAATGTGAAGGAGAACAAGAAGATATTGTAATATTAGCCTGTGTAATTTATTTCGGAAGAGGAACTTGTTCAAATTTATTTCAAAAATCGTCGTAATAAGAAAGAAAAACATTTCACACTCAAAGGTTGCCAGGTCAGAAGGAAAATAGTCCAAATTATTTAATCTAAAATTTTCTGACACAAATCTAAACCGATAAGGCAGGATGGATGCAAATTTAATGTTCATATCCTACTGCATATTTATTATCGTACTTGACTATTTATCAAGCTACTGATAATACACATTCATTTTGTCCACTTTTCTTATTCAAACATGCATAAACCAAGGCTTATTGGCAACAATACGATTCTATTGGCCCAGTAAAGGACAAAAGATCACCGGCATATGGTCTTATTCAGGAACTAACTTCAAATTACAAACATTATCTGACAGTTTAAATTGTAAAGGCATATTTTATGGCGTCTGTTGTGTAAACATTTAACTATAAAACAACCTGGTATAGCCTTTTCCTTCATATGTTAAGTCCCCGTCAGCTGGGAATCTTCTAAGATGGGTTCGGTGTGTCTTCTTATTCTGTGGCTAGTTTTTGTTCAGAGCTCATACGAGGTTTGTGCAGTTAAAACGATTAAACTTTTACCATGATGATTTTTATTTTAGAAATAAGGCTAACTAATATTTTGCTGAAGAAAAAATGTGAATAACTTCTGTATTTCGGCCCGAATATTAAAGTAGTAAAACCTGTATTCAAAATAAAATGACGCTAATGTGGTAGCTACTGGACTAAGTAGTCTCACAAACTGCAGTCTCGCAACGGAACTGAGCAGCCTCACAAACTGTCGTGTCGCTACGGCACTAAACATTTCACAAACTGTAGTCTCGCTACGGGACTAAGGAGTCTCATAAACTGTAGTCTTGCTACAAACTGTAATCACCCTACGGAACTAAGCAGTCTCACAAATTGCAGTCTCCCTTAGGGACTAAGCAGTATCACAAACTGTGGTCTGGCTACCGGACTAAGCAGTATCACAAACCGTAGTCCCGCTACCGGACTAAGCAGTATCACAAACTGTAGTCTCGCTACCGGACTAAGCAGTATCACAAACCGTAGTCCCGCTACCGGACTAAGCAGTATCACAAACTGTGGTCTCGCTACCGGACTAAGCAGTATCACAAACTGTGTAGTCTCGCTACGGGACTAATGAGTCTCATAAACTGTAGTCTTGCTTCAAACTGTAATCAACCTACGGGACTAAGCAGTATCACAAACTGTAGCATCGCTACGGGACTAATGAGTCTCATAAACTGTAGTCTTGCTACAAACTGTAATCACCCTACGGGACTAAGCAGTATCACAAACTGTAGTCTCGCTACGGGACTAAGCATTCTCACAAACTGTAGTCTCGCTACGGAACTAAGCAGTCTCACAAATTGTAGTCTCGCTAAGGGACTAAGCATTCTCACAAACTGTAGTCTCGCTATGGAACTAAGCAGTCTCACAAACTGCAGTCTCGCTAGTCGACTAAGACGTCTTACGAGCATGGTGCTGCATATAAACAGTTTCAATAAAACAAGACCCACAGTTCATTTTTGTAATGTGTTTTTGTTTCCAAAGGCAACACAGTTTGGGTACAACATAAACGTTATACGACAGGCTGCATGGTAGTTAACCCTATAAGGGTTAATAACCTCGTTGCCCTCTTTTTTATTTTTGATTCTTTACTTATTTATTTATTTATTTATTTATTTATTTATTTTTTTTTTTTTTTGGATTTTACGGCCTTTTCAAGATTAGTTCATATATATCGAGCCAATCGTTAATCAGAGGCGGGTATAAATCAAAGTACCCAGAGATAAACCACCTCGCCCTTCCGTTGCAGAACTTGGCGCCTCACTCATACCGGGTGTTTTTATGTGCGCGCGCGAGAGAGAATCATTTACTCCTGGGTGGAGTGGGGCAGTGTCAGAACGTGTCTTGCCCAAGGACACACCTCGATACCGGTGGCCGGATTCGAATGCACAACCTCTCGATCATAAGTCGAACGCGATAACCACTGCGCTATCGAGGCTGACGTGATCGGTTTAAGCCCCCAGTATTTTTTTACTAAACTTTTTCCTGGCGGTTCCAAGGCGGCTCTTCTGTTGTGGTTTATTAATGTTAAAGTTCGTCTTTGCATGTATGATTGCTGATATCTTTTTATTTTGGATAGCCGTTTCGCCATTTTTGGAAAAGTAACTGTCCTTTTGGCTTTCCGTTTGTGAAATTTCACCATATTGAAGTTGTAAATTTGTGTTTCTTTCCCTTTGGTGTCTTAGTTGTGGTTGCCTTCTCTTCTGTTTTTAACAGTATTATTTTACTGCACTGTACCTGATGTCAAGTTTTTGTGATCAAATACCTTGTGATGGCGATAGATCGTTTCAGCGTACTTTTTCATAATGCATGTTTTATTTATTTTCTGTAAAGATAAAGATAAAGAAGCTTTATTTAACGTCACATAAAGCTTCTTTATCTTTATCTTTACAGAAAATAAATAAAGAAGCTGTATTTAACGTCGCATATCCTAAACACATAACATAAGCTCTGTAGAGCTTTTATTGCGACAAACAAAGTATCCTTTAATAAATACTTACCTGCCTTCATTTATCTTCCTAAGACTACCCCTGATAATGCGAGCGTCAGCCAAGGGAGCGCCTAATACCATTTTTACGCCTTTGCTATGGCACGGCCGGGGACCGAACCCACGACCTCCCATTCCCGATGCGGACGCTCTACCACTGAGCTATAGGGGCCGGTTGAGGTTAGGGTTGATTCCATTTCATTGTTGGAAATGAAGACCGCTATTTAAAAGCGCAATGACTTGGAAACTACAGTGTTGTATTTGAAATCTCTCTGAAATATCCATTTTTTATTCCCCATAACAACCATAAAACATCTTTATTTTGCGAGTGCCCAGTTTGTCAAAAGCTCTGTTAGAATATTTAGATTTCGACAATTACGCTGTCATTTTTTGCTGAAAATGTGAGTATTTGTTTAGGAAAATACCAGTATAATAGATATTGATAAGTGTAAGAAGAAATTTCCGTTAAATGTATCTTTTTGGTAAACTTAGGTATCGACTTTGAATCTAGAATCATTTATGTAATTTTATTCCTAAGTTATGTAGAGGCAGTTCGATCACGAACCGTAATTGTTAAACGAAGAGTGATCGAAATCAGACTTGTTGTGTGGCGGGAAAGGCGTGACGCCACTCTGGTCCAACCAGACTTAAGCGTTGGTTTCTCTTGTAATCGGTGTACAAAATGGCGGCGAAAAGTAAGAAAATATGTTGGCACAAGGGACAATACACAATTTAAGGGTTGTTAAAGCATATTTATGACTGGCCTCCGTGGCCTAGTGGATAAGAGCGCTGATTCTTAATCATTAGGTCTCTCATCGCTGTAGGTTCGAGCCTCGCTCTGGTCACATGTGAGACGCCAAGTTCTGCAATGGAAGGTCAGGTGGTTTTTCTCCGGGTACTCGGCTTTTTGCCCTTCTCTGATTAACGATCGGCTCGATATGAGTGAAATAATCTTGAAAGAGCCGTAAAACCAAAACAACAAAATTTTGGTGATCTTCCTCGTCCAAAAATTCCAATCGTGACATGGGGGCTGCCACGTTTGTTTACCAAAGTTCTACCAGAGGTTGTTCGATTACACCGGTGAAAGAACATGCGCAGTTTGACTTCCTGTACCATAGTACGGTCGATGATCGAACTGGCTCGTACGGCGCTTATGCACTCAAAATCTTCACGCGAACTTCCGGCCATGACTTACGAGACCTCTGTCAACAAATAGGTGAGTATTCCCGATTTATGATTTTTAGTCAACTTCGTAATCATTTTCAGCTACTCGGGCTATGCAAAACGTATCTAACATGTCAATTAAGACGTCCGCGATGAAATATATTAACTGCTAAATTTCCGCATGATTTGATCCAGGGCTCCAAATATTTGTGCCGACTATGACTGACGAGGCCCCAATAACCCTTAGGAGACTATTATCCCGTGCAGGGACAGGAAAAGCTAACTGATGGGTGTCTGATTACAAGTCGCTTCATCATTCAAGAACCCACACAAACAGTTACTTAAAGCCCTGAAACCACTGCAAGTTTTTGGTATGACTGAAAATATTGTTAATTCTATTGAGAACAATATTGCCTGCTGTCAGTTGAGATTAGTAATTCATGCGCTCGTACGAATTCCTCAAAATCTGAATTTATTACATTTTAAATGTATTTATCTGATATGCTCGTCAACAAAACAGAATAGCTAATTGTAATCAGATACCCAACAGTTGCTTTTTCCTATCCCCGTAGGGGTAATCGGGCCTCGTAGGTCGTATTCGACACTTGTAAATATTTCAGTCCATGGGACAAATTTTCAGCGTATGTATTTCAACATAGAAGCAGCTTCAAATACGTCTTATTTGACATGTTAGATAAGTTTTGCATTGCCCGGGTACCTGAAAATGCCTTCATTCGGCACTAGACAGCATGTAAAACTCAAAATATCTGACGTCCTCCTTCCGGGAAAAAAACGAATTAAAAATCGACCAATTGCATTTTCATGTCCACACCTATTTTTTCTAATGTAAAAATGAAAGTTCCTGAAACTACCATTGTCCAGTTTTTGAATGTTTTACAAAGTTGACTAAAATCATAAATCGGGAACACACACCTATTTGTTGACACTTTTGAAGTCTTCAAATTATTTATCAGGACCGGAAGTTCCCGTACTGAATTTGAGTGCATAATTGCCGACTACCCCTTTCCAAGAGTGTTATAATTGCTTGAAATATTACACAATCGAATGATTTGTTTGTTTGATTTGAGGTTTAACGTCCCCGTCAACGCTGTTAAGATCATTTTGGAGACGTTGCTTCCAATTTTGTGGGACTTTTACCCAACATTGAGATGAAATGACATCTCAAGCCCTGTCGCCCAATCAAACCAATAAGGTTTTCAAGCATGGACGGTCCTACTCGTGCGCACCGCTTTGCCTGGGCAGGCTTAGACCCTCTAAGCGGTTTACCAGTACTCGTGTGCGGGTCGAATTTAGCTATGTGTGGAAGCATCATGCAGCCCATATATTTGTTAAAGCCCCAATGGGCGGGGACCGAACACACAATCTAATGAAAACATGATAATCAGAAAAGCACCCCATTAAGGCTTTTTTTCTTTTCCACCAAGATGAGGGACTCAATTGTATCACTTATGACCCACAAAACAGCGTGCTATATGCACATTACGCAAACGCGCCTATACAAATACATTACCACATTTATCGCCGAAAAAAACGGAAATTTTAAGATGAAAAAATGTGAAACTTTTCTTATTTCTGCTCAAAATATAGATTGTGGGCACTCGTTAGAACCGCCTCATCGAGGCGGTTCTAACGAGTACCCAGAATCTATATTTTCGAGCAGAAATAAGAAAAAATAGGTTTACCTCTGTAAACCCCAGTTTTACTATATAAAACTGGGGCTCAAGCGGGTCACAATTTTATAGGCGTGTTTACGTGATGCAAGTGGAAACTGCGTTGATATCACAGAGGAATGGTTTTCTATAATACGATGGAATTTCGGTCTAATCCGTTCAGTCTTTGAATTTAGTCATATACACTCAACCCATACTGTATGCAAAATGAAATCCAAAACAAGCTTTGAAATTAGGGCCTACAGTAAAGATCGCGTTTGGCTGAATGCTTCATTTTTCACAGAAATACACTGAACTGTATAAGATATTTCGGACTTTTGTTGTCTCTAAAACGTCAATTTTGAGGCGGCATAAAACTTTAAAGGTGATAAAACTGAACTGAAAGATTAGCCCCGTCCCGGCCAGTCAAGAAAAGCTGCTCAAAAAGCAATTGAGATATGGTCAAATAAAATGCAATGTTCACGGTGAAAGAAAGTGCTGCTATTGTTGGTGTTTCATCGGGGACAACACATGGAGCTTGATAGCTCAGTGGTTAGTGCCCTTGCCTCTGATGCTAGCGGTCCCGGCTTCGACCCGAGGCAGCGGCGATACAATTTTGGTGTCCGAAGACGCTCCAATGGCATCATTTTCAGGGATGAATGTCATAAAGTGCAACGATCCGTTAAATGGAGGTTCCCTGTGCATGGAGAGTCATGCCTTGTGCAGGTTAAAGACCCCTATCGTAATTACATGGCTACTGTGTAGGCTTTCATCCTGCAAACCTTGTGTGTATGTAATGTACGTACACCTGCGAGTAATGATCAGATGTGACCGATCGCAGTATCAGGAGAAAGAAAGAATGAAACTCTTTGACTCATGAGTTGAGACTTAGAAAGGTTTGTACACAATTGGTCTCGCATCTCTCGACCAAAGAATAAAAGATTCCCGTTTGAAATGGCGAAAAATCTTTTGAAAAAGTACAAAAACTCGACAAACGTAAGTCTTCTTGAAAAAGGAAAAGGTAGTTTAGCTCTCCCATCCATCTTATTTGCCATACCTTAGTCCATGCAACATTTTCCTGTTTCCTTTACCGATAAATAAAGCCGTTTCTAAGCGTCGTTATGAATCTCTAAGTGCACTTTGTAGTGCTATTTAACAGTGTCTTCAGGGTATTTCTAAAATGGCCTACTTTTCTGCCTTTACAGAATGGATTTCGATACTTGAAAAGTCTATTTCCGTCAAGAAAGTATACTTGGAAGGGTTGAAGTAAACGAAATGTGACTGGGATTTATAAAGCGCCCTGTAGAACCCCAATTTTGTTTGTTTGATTTGAGGTTTAACGTCCCCATCGACACTGTATAGGTCATTTTGGAGACGCTGCTTCCAATTTTGTGGGATTTTTTCCCGAAACTGAGATTAAATGACATCTCAGGCCCTGTCGCCCAACGAAACAAAACGGGCTTATCAGCATGGATGGTCCGACGCGCACCGCTTTGCCTGGGCAGGCTTAGATCGTCTGAGAAGTTTACCAGTACTCGCGTGCGGTCGGTTTCAGCTCTGCTTGGAAGCATCATGCAGTCCATTTATTTCTTCAAGCACCGATGGGCGGGGACGCTAGAACCCCAATGACAGCATTAAATGAACAGCCCTCATACTCAATTACCAGCCACGATCATTAGATAAATTGTTCCCGATCTTAACCGACTCGCATAGAAACTTTGATACTCTTCTAATTTACGACATGTCTGGCCAATAGAAGCAGCTATTAATTGCAGGTTGGGCTTGCAATGATCTAAGCACTGGGTGGTATAAGAGTAATTATAATATACTTTCAAAAATGATATCATATTATTGTATAGTGACAAAGCTATTAACGTACGAGGGCGGCAACAAAACTTTACAACCCGTTTAATCAGATGATATTTAGCCCTTAATGCACATATTTTGAAAGAGAAATCTTGACACAGTTTGTAGTACAGAGAACAGAAATTCTTGCACATCAGACAAGGAAATCCGTGATTTTACCCTGGGATAGAAATTTATGTTCTGACCCTAGGGTTCCGACCCCAAATCGAATATAATCGCGTGTTTGATCATGTGCACTGGTTGATTACAACCTCATGCGCAGCGTCGTCATGCGTGACGTCACTAAACATTCCTGTTGTGTCATCACAAAATGGCGGACGTCGGCAACCGAAGTGACAGCAGCATTAAAAAATCGCAATAGAAATGAAAGGTATGCAAGAAAAAGAATCTAATATGGGTGTGAGGGGTGGATAGAAAAAGCCGTCCCTCGAGATCACTGTAAGCCTCGTGATGCCGGACGGTGTCCCTCGGGACGGATTTTTCAATCCACCCCTCACGCCCATATAAGATTCTTATAATCCCACACGGTGTCTCCCTTGTAGAAATGACAGACAGTAAACAACTCTCTTAGATTAAAGCTCTCATTGTTTTCTCTGCAGTATAACGAGGCTCCCCAGTCTCCGCTGACATTGGACGAGAGACTCCAGATTTTCGGTCAAGCTTCGTCAGAGAAATGTAAGTTTTGTCATAGACAACGTTTAGGAGAACACACCTATATATATACAAAATATGGACTCTTCTACCTAATTATTTTGAACAGGTTCATTTCCAATACCATTAGTGTATGGTTTTTGACAGGTTCATTTCTAATACCAGTGGTGTCAGGCTTTGGGCAGGTCCATTGCTAATACCAGTGGTGTCAGTCAGGCTTTGTGAAGGTTCATTTCTAATACCAATAGTGTCAGGCTTTTGGAAAGTCAATTTCTAATACCTGTGGTGTCAGGCTTTGTCAGATCCATTTCTAATACCAGTGATGTCCGGCTTTGGGCAGGTCCATTTCTAATACAAGTGATGTCCGGCTTTGGGCAAGTCCATTTCTAATACCAGTGGTGTCAGTCAGGCTTTGTGAAGGTTCATTTCTAATACCAGTAGTGTCAGGCTTTTGGAAAGTCAATTTCTAATACCAGTGGTGTCAGGCTTTGGGCAGATCCATTTCTAATACCAGTGGTGTCAGGCTTTGGGCAGGTCAATTTCTAATACCAATGATGTCCGGCTTTGGGCAGGTCCATTTCTACTACCATTGATGTCCGGACTTGGGCAAGTCCATTTATAATACCAGTGGTGTCAGGCTTTGGGCAGGTCCATTTCTAATACCAGTGATATCCGGCATTTGGCAAGTCCATTGCTAATTCAGGGTCTGAGCAGGTCCATTTCTAATACCCGTGGTGTCCGGCTTTGGGCAGGTCCATTTCTATTACCAGTAGTGTCAGTCAGGCTTAGGGCAGGTCCATTTCTAAAACCAGTTGTGTCAGGCTTTGGGCAGGTCCTTTTCTAATACCAGTGATGTCCGACTTTGGGCAGGTCCATTGCTAATTCAGGCTCTGAGCAGGCCCATTTCTAATACCAGTGGTGTCAGGCTTGTTTTATTTGTTGTAAGCTTTACCAGACGTATGTTGCTTATAGCAAGCAGACCCTGTTTAGTCAAGACATTCAGCGTCTGATCTGGGTTTGTCAATGTCCTTTTTGTGGGGCATGATGGGACAGTATGAATAAATGGATTTGAAACAGCGGTTCTTTAGAACAACCTCAATGTGAGACAGTTGTATCGAGTACCCACTATACATGTTTCAAGACAGAAACAGTAATAATGTACTATGCCTTTTTAGTTTTTACAATTAAAGATACATAAAGTAGATCACACGGGCGTATCTACACAATGAAGAGTGACACTGTTGAGAGAGAGAGAAAGAGAGAGAGAGAGAGAGAGAGAGAGAGAGAGAGAGAGAGAGAGAGAGAGAGAGAGAGAGAGAGAGAGAGAATGTAAGCCATCGCTTTGTTATGTCTATGTTTACCTTTGTAATCCACATGCTAGAAATTTATAAAGTTGGGAATTATATGAGTGTACATTGTTACCTAATGCCTGTTCGGAGAAAATAAAGTTTGATACTTCATATGAATTTTATCCCCGCATACGACGATTCATATGAATTATAAAACACTATTTTCTGCCAGCAAGCTATTTGAAAGAAATGTTGAACATAGGTATTGAGAATGGCCTCTATTTGTTACTGGAGTAACGTTGCCGTTGCAGGCTAAGAGTATTATTGCGCGCTGTAAACTAGAAATAGGAATAACAACTAAAGTTCTTTAAGAAAACTCGCTGTAAATTTTATCGTCGGAAAAAATGGAAAATTTAAGATGAAAAATTGTGATATTGTCCTTATTTCTGCTCAAAATATAATATGTGGGTACACGTTAGAACCGCATCGTTGAGGCAGTTCTAACGAGTACACAAAATCTGTATTTTTAGAGCAGAAATGTGGAAATAAAGTTTACAACTGCAACCCCTGTATTACTGTAAAAAGTGGGGTTCAAGGGGGTCAAAACTATATAGGCGTGTTTTCGTGATACAAAGACCAGGCGAAACAGTGTAAGCACGAAGCAAGCCATTAGTTTGTTTGTTTGTTTGGTTTGAGGTTTAACGTCCCCGTCAACACTTTAAAGGTCATTTTGGAGACGTTGCTTCAAATTCTGTGGGACTTTCACCCGACATTGAGATGAAATGAAATCTCAAGCCAACCAATAGGGTTAATAAGCATGCATGGTCCGACGCGCAACGCTTTGCCTTGGCAGAATCATATATGTTGTTGTTTGTAACTTACTGTGTGTATCACTTGTGTCTTTTTATTTTGGATGGTCATTAGGCTATTTTGTGGGAAAGTAACTGTCCTTAAGGCCTTCCTTTGTTTAGGTTTCCATTATGGTCTGGTCGCTTCATGTTTGTGTTTCTTTCCCTTTGGTGTCTTTGATGGGTGGAGTAAGTTAATTGTATCGATTCCTGATCTTTGTTTTACTTCTACCTGAGATCCTATAAGCCGTTTACCAGTACTCGTGTGTGGGTCGGTATCAGCTCTTCGTAGAAGTATCATGCAGCCCATCTATTTCTTCAAGCCCGATGGACGGGGCCGAAAAAAACCCAGCCATTACTGCAAAGAATTTATATATGCGACTTTATTCATATTTCATATAGCTATAATGGTTTATATTGTTTCTAAGTAGTCGCGGCGACAGGGACATATTCCTAAGTGGGAAATAACATTCCATCCTATCCACAGCTTGTTTTCTTAAAGTATGTATATACTTTCTGGGAACTTTACATGCACATGTATAATCTACAAAATTATTAACTGAAAATTTATCACCTGTTTTACCCACTTTACTTACAGTGCGGACGGGTACGATAACAAGAGTAAGATAGGAATTTCTATACCGTGTGGAATATCAGATATTCTTACGTGGGTGCAAGATAATGGTATCTTCCATGTCCCCAAAAGCTTTTCTTCTGATGAAAATTATGACATTTTTCTTATCATTGCTTTAGAAACGGCCATTCTTACGAGTACCTGCCCTCTATGTTTGGAAGCAGAAATTACAAAAGTATATACTTAGCAACCCCAGTTTTCTTAATATAAAGTGGGTTTTGCAAGGGTATGAAATTAACGAACCTTTTTGACGTGATATTTTAATGTTTTCCCAGTACCAAGTTACGAGTACACGTCTTTGGAAAAGGTGAACGTATCAGGATTGAGGCCATTCCGTAAACGCCCACCAACATTCCTACAGTATAGGCTGAAGATTGATGGACAGATAGTAACACTGACTTTAAAGCCTAATACAGATATTCTGGCACCAGGTAATAATTTCAAAAGAGCATAGGTACACATTTTAGCAAAGTAACGATATTATATAATATTTACATCTAATTCACATTGGGAAAGAGAAAAGGGCAGTCGTCAACGTCTCCCTGCCCTTTATCATAGAGTACTTTATATTTTCTTGTCCTTCGGGATCATTGATTCCATTGTGGAACCTTGAAAATATGTGAGGGTCACTGATGAGGCCTGGTCGACCGAAACTAGCCAGTCTGGCCCAGAAAACTCTACACTAAGTCTTCTTACTTGTAAGTTCTGTGATGTATTCTTTGCTTCCAAAGGATACCCCTTTAATAGAGCATTTATCCGTATAGCTGAAGCATTGTATTTTTTATCAATGGAAGACTTTAAGGAAATCAACAGTTAAAACATTAATTCAGAAAGAAAGAGAAAGTTGAAAATTACAACAAAAAAATGTTGTCATAAAGACCTGTTAGTTCCGCAGACATTACTAAGTAAATTTTAGTTTATTGGGCCGCCATGGCTTAGTGGATAAGAGAGCTGAGTCTTAATCATCAGGTCTCTCACCGCTGTGGTTCAAGCCAAAATCGGGTCACATGTGAGGCGCCAAGTTCTGCAACGAAAGGTCCAGTGGTTTTTCTCCGGGTACTCCGGTTTATGCACACCTCTGATTAACGATCGGCTCGAACTAAGTGAAATTATATTGAATGCGCCGTAAAATCAATTTGATTATGAAGTTCAGTTTCCAATTCGATCAAGCAGACAGTTGGAACGAATGTAGTGTTTATTTAGAAAACTTTGATGTATGGATTAATTTATCAAGGAATTTCGTTTTGCTACTGATAGCATGAATAGTTTAACCTCATTCCAAGGGCATTGATACTATTACGCATGTCCTTATTTGAAAGTTTTACAATAAAGAAAATCCGTCTAAATGTTAATTTTAAACTTTGTTAGTATCATGGGGACGGCTGCTCTTACAGCCCTCCCATTGCTTTTAAATTAAGATGAGCCCCCCCCCCCCCCCCCCACCCCAATGTAATTGGAAGCTGATGCTTGCTGGATTTCCCTTGTTCTTTGGCTACGTCAATGTTGATGAACCTACTAGGTGATCTTTGCATCCTTTCAGAATGTGTTGTATACAAGTACGGCCAGAACGGCTCAAGGTCACTTCATCCGTGCAGCAAACAGTCGGAGCAATGTCTGTTCACTGGTAAAAGTGACAATCACAACGATTCATGGGTGGCTGCTAACGTCTGTAATGGTTTGGTAAGAACACCTGAGTAATGATCAGTATACAAATAGCTTTTTAAAAAGAGATCCGTAAAATTCGTAGTTCGGTTTTATTTTTGTCCCATATATAAAAGAGCCAGCGCTTTATTTGTTCTTTTGGAAACATGTTAACTTCAACATACATCTCCACATCACGAAAACACTCCTTTATGATTTTGACCCCCTTGAACCCCACTTTTACATAGTAAAGCTGAGGTTTAAGGGGTATACATTATTTTTCTTATTTCTGCTCCAAGACATAGGTTGTGGGTACTCGTTAGAACCGCCTCAATGAGGCGGTTCTAACGAGTGCCCACAATCTATATTTTGAGCAGAAATAAGAAAAACATCACAATTTTTCATCTTAAAATTTTCATTTTTTCGGCAAATAATGTTTCAATGTAGTTTTATAGGCATGTTTTTCGTAATGACTTGACTGATACTATCGGAACTAGGTAAGATATCCATGGTAAAGTAGCTTTCCCTTTTAAGAGAACGTTGTCATATATCATGGACTGCTTAAAATAATTAATATCCTTAAGCCAAGAGATGAAACCATATTGATAGAGGATTGCTGTTTTGTTTGTTTGATTTGAGTTTTAACGTCCCCGTCAACACAGTATAGGTCATTTTGAAGACGTTGCTTCCAATTTTGTGGGACTTTTACCCGATATTTAGATGAAATGACATCTCAAGCCCTTTCGCCCAATGAAACCAATAGGGTTTATAAGCATTGACGGTCCACCTCGCACCGCGTTTCCTGGACAGGCTTAGATCCTCTAAGCGGTTTACCAGTACTTGTGTGCGGACGGATATCAGCTCTGCGTGGAAGCATCATGCAGCCCATCAATTTCTTCAAGCCCCGATGGGCGGAGGTGGTACTGGTACGCAAATAGGAACTGGTGAAAGTTTCATACTGTCAAAGGAAACGTGTTTTAAGGAAACATACGAAAAATATCGATTTTAACGAGGATTATCTTAAGAAAGCACACAAAAACCTTGTTAATTTTTACAAGGATTATTCTGGGGAAGCATATCCATTTTCATCAGGCGTGTTTTACAGACAACCACATCAAAAGCATACCAAAAAAAACATATCAATTTTCACCAGACAAATGTCACTTTTAGAGGGATGAAAGAGGCCCATTTATCCTAAAAGAATAATTATAATTCAAGTTAGTTGTCTTCGATTCTATAATACATTCTGCATTTTAAAACCGATTTTTAACTTTATTTAATTACACAATTTATAACATCATTTTCGGCTCCCACCCATTGGGGCTTGAAGAAATAAGTGGGTTGGTTGATGCTTCCACGTAAAGAGCTAAATCCGACCACAAACGAGTACTTGTAAACCGCTTAGAGGATCTAAGTAGAAGTGGAGGCAATGGTCAGTAATCGATACAATTAACCCTAAGCTTCCATAAGAGACACCAAAGGGAAAGATACACAAACATGAAAGAACAAACCCTTATGGAAACATCAATAGCGGAAAGCCAAAGGGACAGCTAAGCCTGCCCAGACAAAGCGGGGCGGGTCGGACTGTGCATGCTTATAAACCCTATTGGGTTCATTGGGGACAGGCCTTGAGATGTCATTTCATCTCAATGTTGGGCAAAAATCCCACAAAATTGGACACAACGTCTCCAAAATGACCTTTATAGTGTTGATGGAGACGTTAAATATCAAACCAAACAAACAAAATAACATGGTGGTGCCTGAAGAAGCATGATTTCAACTAAGGTGTAGTGCATTTTGTGCAAATGAATTTTATACCAAAAGTGCAGTATCACTATTCGAATTATAGCTGACAGATTAAAATTCTAATTGATTTCTAGACATTTTTCATGTACACATTTTTGTTAAACTGTGGTAGTGTAGATAGTTATATATTTTCATGTATTTTGGTATTTTGTTTTGTTTCTGAGGACAATATGGTAGATAGGCAAATGTTGAATAAATTGTCCTCAGAAAATAATGACATTATTAATTTGTTGTTGTTGTTGTTATTATTATTATTATTATTTGATGCCTATTCCCAGTGCGGGTTTTTTGTTTTTTAACAGGAAGGAGTTGTAAGCATCTCTAATACAAGCATGTTTATTTCACCGCTGAAATCAAAGAAGATAGTCAGCACTGACAGCAGTTATAGTGACAACAACGTACACGTGATATACCGTTACCGTGGTGATAAACAAGTTTGTGCGACAAATGGTAATACAAACTTATATGTTAGCGAGTAACAAATCTCTTGCCAGCGTTACAAATGAACAAATGAATAAAAAGATAAATAAGTGAATAAAAAAATACATTTTAAACAATGTCATGTCAGAGTAAAATGCATTTATAACCTAGTACAAAAAAGAAGACAGAAGTAAATGATGTATGGTAATAAATAGAACATATATACACAGAGATTAAAACTATGCTAATAAATACAATGTACATTATTTTCTTAATTTTATATAAGAAATATTGAGTTAATAGCGAAAGATAGTTGCATTTATACATTTTATTCATGAAAATCACACGTTATAAAACGATACATGGATAATTGTTTGGCTTTCAAATACATGGCAACACCTGAACAGTGAATAATTATTGCAAGTAAATCTGTATCAGTAAATATAATCAATATTATTGTCAATCATCTTTCTCGATATGTTTTTAATTATAATTCTTGGATATGACTATGTAAGTGTGGGAAGTATGCAGCCGACCCATTACGAAAACACGCCTATACAAATGCATTGTAAACTTTACCGCCGAGAAAACGAAGATTTTATTATGAAAAATTGTTATATTTTCTTATTTCTGCTCAAAATGTAGATTGTGGGTACTCGTTAGAAGAGCCTCGTTGAGGCGGTTCTTACGAGTGCCACAATCCATGTTTTAGAGCAGATATAATAAAAATAAGGTTTAATCCCTGTAAACACCAGTTTTGCATATAAAAGTTGGGTTCAAGGGGGTCGAAATTGTATTGGCGTGCATGCTAAGTGTACATGTATCTCAGAACTTGATGTATGAAACGATTATTACTGCAGCGGGTTGGTCACCACAGATGAATATTTTATCCGCAGAATAATTATTTAAAACCACAGTTTTAAAACATTTCTCCATATGTCAGTCTAAAATGAAGCAAAAATACTTATATAATCAGTTTAAATGAGTAAAACTATTCCAGGAACGTATCGGTCCAGAACCCAAAGCCTATCCAAAAATCAAAGGGAAGACAGACACTTTTTTGTTTGTTTTGAAGTTAAGCGTCCCGGTCAACACTATTTAGGTCATTTTGGAGATGTTCCTTCCAGTTTTGTGGGGATATTGAGATGGAATGACATTTTTCTTTTTTCAAGGAAGCTGTAGTTTTATTTTTCCCGTCACATAAAATCTGTTAGGATCCGGATAATCCCAAAAGGTTCTCCAGTCCGTTCTTGCTTTGTCATTCTTCCATAGCTGTATTCATATGTGCACCACACTCTTGTTCAGTTCACTTTCTGACATTCTGGAACCTGTCTTACAGAAAAAATTGAAGTATATGTACATATTTTTTATTGTTTGTGATGCACATTTCTGACCCAGTGGAATTCGTTTTACTGACTTTTCAAGGCGGTTCTTCTGTCGGGGTTTATTTTTGTTATGGTTTGTCTTTGGGTGTGTGTATCGCTTGTATGTTTTTTTTTTTTTTTTTTTTTTTGGATAGCGAGTTGGCCATTTTGTGGGAAAGTAACTGCCCTTTTGGCTTTCCGCTATTGATGTTTCCAATGGGGTCTAATTATTTCATGTTTTTGTTTCTGTTCCTTTCGTGTCTCTGATGGGAGCTGTGGGTGAACTGTATCGATTACTGATCATTGCCTTCACTTCTATATTCCAATCACACTATATGAGGTTTGTGTCTGGTTCTGGTAGGAGAATATGTAATTTTCAACCATTGTATCTAAACCGAGACTCTCGACATGTATGTCAAAATTATATGAATAAAGCTTGCCTCACATTCTGTTTTGTGGTTCCGCATTGTTTAAATAAATCCTTAAGCTATAATATATAATATCAAGAGAGTCTGGTGCAAATACAGGGCTCTTGAATTGCACGCCGGTGGGTCAGGCCTCAGATTCTATGACGGCTCCAACGTAAAAGCTTATTGAGAATTAGAGAGATCTAATTCTTGGTAATGTTGGTTGGTGCCTGATGCTCTGTCTCTGGTCGGGCTCATCGGAGTCTAACTCTTGGTTTTCTTTTGCTTCAGCATTTCAGTGGTTTCTTGCTGTCGAGTCCTCGCCGTTGTCTCACCTCTGTGGTTCTTTGATTTTTGTGTTCACGGAGATGTTGCACTGATGAGTTAGGAGGCCTTCATGCGGACTGAACAAATTATTTGTCTAAATCGCGACGCAAGTAAGGGCGAGGATTGTGGCCACGTAAAATCGATTTAAACCCCCCCCCCCCCACCACCAGTGGAAATCTTTCGACTGACCGTTCCCAGGCGGTTCTTCTGTGGCGATTTATTTATGTTGTTGTTTGTTACTTACTGTGTGTATCACTTGTGTCTTTTAATTTTGGATGGCCATATGGCCATGTTGTGGGAAAGTAACTGTCCTTATGGCCTTCCTTTGTTTAGGTTTCCATTATGGTCTGGTCGCTTAATGTTTGTTTTTCTTTCCCTTTGGTGTCTTTGGTGGGTGGAGTAAGTTAATTGTATCGATTCCTGATCTTTGTTTTACTTCTACTATCATAATATTATACCTGCTGTGTCTAATGATTTTAGGCCCGGTAGCAATGGCCAATTCAGGGATGTGGTGGTGGATGGGTTGGGTTCGTCCCAAGGCGGCCGTTCTTTTGCGGTGTCTTATTTGTCACTTGGCTGTTGTCCGTTGGTTCATGTTTTGCTTGTTTTTGTGTGTGCATCCGTGTCACTTTCTATAGGTGACTTGAGACGGCTGTGTTCTTAGATTGTGGTCTTTCCCGAATGACCTTTTCTTAATAGTTTTCAGGGTGGTTTTGCAAAGTGACATTATTGCTCTGTTTATTCTTTACTCTGAAGTATTCTAACCACTGTGTTTGACTTCTTGTATCGTTATATATGATATCATTTGTCAATATATATATATATATATATATATATATATATATATATATATATATATATATATATATATATATATATATATATATATATATATACTGACTCCATTTTTTCTGGAGTGTATCAAACACATTGTTTTTTGAAGCAATATATTGGTGCACGTTGTCCATGACTTCAGCCATTCCAATAACCCTTTGGTGTATTCACATTTCCAAAATAGATGCGTTATTGTTATTTTGAAAGTACAAAGTGGGCTATTTCTTAAAATATTGTGTTTAATGCTTACCTGATTAAATGACAGCTCAGTCACTGCCGCCCAATGAAACCACAACGAAAGTACTGCCTTGGGATGGCCAGTGATAATGACTGCGGGAGGTGGGGGTTAAACCGGTTTTACTGGACTCCAAATGTCATCCTTATCTTCGCCGCGGTTTACACACTTTTGTTTACTGCAGTTCAATCAGGAGCACAGCCTCGGAATGACCGAGCCCACCGCCGAGAGCGGTCTGCCACAAGGCGCTACATTGAGACCAGTGTTTTCGTTGATCCTTCAATGGTTAAATTCCATGGCGACCGACTGGAAGCGTACGTACACATGGTTGTAAATGTGGTGAGTTTAGCAAGATCTCATTTTCTCCTGTTAACCTTTAAGATGTAAATTAACACAATTAATAAAAGGCTTGGTCAGTATGGGGTTTGGAAGTATCTATACGCGACTTGCAAAACTGTTCACATGGCGGACAAGGTAATACCGCACTGCGAAGCTGGAACTCCGACCGTTCATTGTGTCTCTCTGATGCTAGGCATTAATGTCATTTGAAACTAAATATCAGTCATACGTAGTTTGACCCATCTTCTTTCTTATGAATATTTTCATTGCTCTTAAAGGAACTCATTTTTGATTTTTATTTGCCTTCACTGCAGCTGGTGTTGTGCCTAGAGGCGGCCGTAAAACGTCTCCCCGTACATCAACCAAAGTGCATTTTATATTTTACTTTTGGTCCTTTGAGATCAGCGTGAATATTCTGAGAAATCAGAAATAAATTATTAGTTGAGACTCAAATTCTAGACAGGTTTTAAAATATTTGGACCTCATTTTGATTTACATCAGTCTTTGAATCGACTGCCTATTCGAAATTCGCAAAATTGCAGTATGCTTCCTCTGGCATTCGTTGCCGGATCATTACAGGGTCACTGATGAGGCTTTATTAGTCGAAACTACGTAGTATGACCCATCTTCTTTCTTATGTATATTTTCATTGCTCTTAAAGGAACTCATTTTTGATTTTTATTTAAAAAGTCCATATATGATCCGTGTCACGACAAAGCCTGTCTTCTATTTGGGTGTTGGGTGGGGGTGGGGGTGTTACCAGGTAAGACACCAATCGATCTACTCAGCTTCACGTGTAGAAGGGTTTTGCAGATTAAGATGTAGAAACTTCGGGTATTTTATTATCCAAAAAGCGAACACAAAGGTGCTGATCAGCATGCGCCTATACGCCTATGCGCTGACTGATCTGCACCTTTGTTGTTTGTGGATACCATAAAATAGGTTTTCTCACAACGCAGCTGATATAATAAAACTGTAAATAGATGCCACATTATTCAGGAAACATAGATGTAAACAGAGCTAACTTCGTACAAAGAGGCGCTTACAACATGTGTAACTATAGCGCCAGACCAGGAGGCGTAATCAGAACAACTAGGTACATATGTTTCGACGCTCCATACAAATTAAAAAGAGAGGCGATCAGAAACTGAGACAATCAGATCCCAAATTCTTCCCACAATATCACTAGGGAAAGAAGTCGAAACATGGAGTGACGACAGTAAACAAAACGGACCACAGGTTAACCGAGTGAGCAACTATTTACCAAACAGGTTTTGACACAGAATATCCAAGCATTTGCTCCAAATGTAAAATGGTCTGTGCTGGGCAAAATAAGTCTTTGGGCATATTTACCAAGTGACGACTTAGATGAGCTTGCCTATCAGTTTTGAATAATTAGTCTTCACTACGCTGAATGGACAAATCCTTTACTCCACCCCCGCAAAGCTTCTTTAAACAAAAACGGGCGACTGTTCTCTAAAGGCAGTTTTGAGTCTTCATCGAGAATTCGCAGACACGTTTTGGAATAATGTACACCCTTTCATGGTCACTTCTTGGCAAAGTATTAACTAACGGCATTATGATGTGGGAATTTTCTTTCTTCCAGGCATCGGAACGATACCAGGATGAAAGTCTTGGGGAAGATGTTAGACTAACACTGAAGGAAATACACGTTATAGAGTCATACGATGTGAGTGCTTATTACGAAAACACGCCTATACAAATACATTATAAACTTTGTCGTCGAAAAAAAATGAAAATCTTAAGATGAAAAAAAATTGTGATTTTTTTTATTTCTGATCAAAATATCGATTGTAGGTAGTCGTTATAGCCGCCTCATTGAGACGATTCTAACGAGTACCCACAATCTATACTTTATAGCAAAAATAAGAAAAAATAGGTTTACCCCTGGAACCCCAGTTTTACTAACTAAAGGTGGGGTTCGAGGGGATCAAATTATATTGGCGTGTTTTCGTGAAGTAACATATTTCATTATGCGAGCATACAGTAGTTTGTAGATAGCGACAAACAAGGTTCATTTTCAACAAGCGAAGATGGAGCTTTTTTTTCAATTTGTCATTTGCAGGAAAACAAGCGTGTAGTATAGCAGAGGCATGCGCTTTGATGCCTCAGACATTTTAATATTTAATATCATCCTGCTGGGGGTAAAAAGATAATACCAAATGGCTAAGAAATAGTACAGTCAAATACCATTGCGAACCAATGTTTTATATTAGAATATTAAATAAATGATAAATATACCGATGTAGGATAGTATATACACACACATGCCCGCACACACACATGAGCTGAAGCATTCTTTCATGGCACTAAAATGATTTTTTCTGATGCAGATTTGTGATATTTAAGCGCTTCTAACAAGAACATACACTCTTTACTTTAAAGCAAAAAATGAAAAAAAAAAAAAAAAAAAACATAATTCACACTCCTTAAAACCACGCATTCCACGAAATAAACCGGTTGACAGATATATTAATTTCACGGGCATATTAACGTTATGACATTTTATGGTTCTTTTTGACAGGTTTTCAATATAGGAATAAGTTACAATGCCAGAGCTACTCTAAGTAACTTCTGTAAATGGCAAGCTGACTTCTTAAAACACCAAGCTGTCGACGCCAGTGTGTTGATTACAAGGTTAGTATCCATGTCCAGTCGACTCCAGTGTTTTTTATATCACGAGTTTAGTATCCATGTCTTGTCGACGCCAGTGTGGGGGTTACAATGCTAGTATCCATGTCAAGTTGACGTCAGTGTGTTGATACGAGATTAGTATCCATGTCCAGTCGACGCCAGTGTGTCGGTTAAAATGTTAGTATCCATGGATACGAGGTTAGTATCCATGTCCAGTGGACGCCAGTGTGTTAATATCGAGGTTAGTATCCCTGTCAAGTCGACGCTAGTGTGCTGATTATAAGGTTAGTATCCATGTCCAGTCGACACTAATATGTTGATTACGAGGTGAGTTTCCATTTCCAGTTGATTGCACGGTTAGTATCCATTTCCACTCGACGCCAGGTTAGTATCCATGTCCAGTCGAAACCAGTTTGTTGATTACAAGGTTAGTATCCATGTCCAGGTGTCGCCAGTGTGTTGATTACAGATTAGTATCCATTTCCTGTCGACGAAAGTTTGTTGATTACAAGGTTACTATTAATTTCCAGTTGACGCCAGTGTGTTGATTACAAGGTTAGTAACCATGTCTAGTCGACGCCAGTGTGTTGATTACGAGGTTAGTATCAATGTCCAGTCGACGCCAGTTTGTTGATTAAAGGTTAGTACCCATGTCCAGTGCACGCTAGTGTGTTGAGTACGAGGTTAGGATCCATGTCCAGTCGACGCCAATGTGTCGATTACGAGTTTAGTATCTATGTCCTGTCGACGCCAGTATGTTGATTGCAGGGTTGGAAGGTTGGAATCCATTTCCAGTTGACCATAGTGTGTTGATAACAAGGTTAATATCCATTTCCAGTCGACGCCAGAGTGTTGATTACGAAGTTAGTATCAATGTCAAGTCGACGCCAGTATGTTGATTACGAGGTTAGTATCGGTGTCCAGCCGAGGCCAGTGTGCTGATTACAAGGTTAGTATCCACGTCCAGGGCACGCCAGTGTGTGAAGTACGAGGTTAGTATCCATGATCAGTCGACACCAGTGTGTTGATTACGAGGTTAGTATCAATGTGTAAAATCTGAAAAATATCTTTAAACACTGGCGAATGGAATGCAAAATCCTCTCGGATAACACCGAAATATACGACGATATATACGCGATATACTGACGGAAACAAAATGAGTAATGATACATCAGAAGCTGCTGGAATCAGAACCCAGAGCCTATCACAAACATCAAAGGGAAAGGCGGACAAACACATCTTTATAGACCACACGATCACAGGCAGCAAGTCGAGTCAGCAGCTCTTGTTAAAACAGATGTCACCCAAACTCAGTTAATTTTACTGAACACAGAGGTGTTTAAAATTAAACAAATTGAACAGAACCGAGCTGAACATTAAACAAATAGAATTAAGGAAAATACTGTCTGGTTCTTCTGCTCGAATGGAAACACTACGTTGTCGTTTGTAACGTATCTTATAACTGGCTAACGTTTGGGTTGACGCTGATGACCGCTCATATATTTTTAAACACATATCAGCCTTCTAGGATAAAGAATATAATTTCTAAAGGACCGAAATATCGGTTTCCTTCTAAAATTGATTTCAGTAAATGTAGAGATGAAATCGCTGCTTCCTTGAATGAATTCGGTAATCGATGGTGTAAGCGAGAGTATGTTGAGCATAAAGCCCTTAAGGACTGGAAACATACCACTTAAAAACTAGTGAATAAACGCATTTCTTTCTATTCTCAAAATACTAACTTATTACCTCCTAAGCCCAAGACGTCTTTACGTCATCTTAAACTAGGTATTCAAGAATTTCATAAGAAGTTTGTTTTGGCCCCTGCAGACAAGGCCGCTAACAACGTCGTCGTTGTGTGACGGCTCAACTATGTTAACACGCTTAAGCAGGAGCTTGGTGGTACTAAGGTCTATGAACTTCAGCCTTTAGCTGAAGAGAGAGTTATAGTAGATAAACATGTTTGTCTTTCAGCCACCAAGTTTGCTGTGTGTGTTACCGAAGGCCAAGACAAGCTTCCTACGCTATACTGGTTACCAAAACTTCATAAACGACCTTACAAAGCACGGTTTATTGCAAATTCAAGCTCTTGCACTACACTGAACTTTCTAAATTATTAACTTCCTGTCTTACTGCTATTAAAACGCATGTAATTAAATATTGTGATAAAGTCTTTGAAAGATCAGGAAGAAATCTGTTTTGGTCTATAAAAAATTCGAATGAGGTTTAAAATAAATTGAAATCCAGACATTTTCGTGCTTCAAGTCTGTCTACTTACGATTTTTCCACTCTTTACACTACACTACATAATCTTATAAAAGAAAAGCTTAATGATTTAATTGAATGGGCTTTTCACAGAGAAGATTCTCTCTATCTTGCATGTAATGTCAGAAATGCATTTTTCACTTCTAAAAAGCATAATAATTATACACTTTGGTCTTGTCAGAAAGTGTGTGATGCCCTCACCTTTCTACTTGACAATATTTATATTAGATTCGGTACTAAGTTATTTAGACAAATTGTGGGTATTCCGATGGGTACGAATTGCGCACCTCTTGTGGCTGATCTGTTCTTGTATTGTTATGAAAGAGACTTCATGTTGTCGCTTTCCATTGATAACCAATCTGAAATTATTGAAGCTTTTAGCTCCACTTCTAGATATTTAGATGATTTATTAAATATTGATAATACCTATTTCGATGCATTGATCAAACAGATTTACCCCCCAGAACTTCAGTTAAATAAAGCAAATTCTTCTGATAACGAGGCCCCGTTTTTGGACTTACATCTATCAATTGTAGATGGATTTGTTTCGTGCAAAATTTATGATAAACGCGATGACTTTGATTTTGAGATTGTAAATTTTCCTTTCTTGGATGGTGATGTTCCTCGTGCGCCATCCTATGGCATTTATATTTCGCAATTAATTCGATTTGCTAGAGTGTGTAGTCATGTAACTGACTTCAATACTCGTAATAAATTATTAACGGCTAAACTCCTTAATCAGGGTTATCGGTACCATAAACTACGCAAAGCCTTTTCAAAATTTTATAGACGCCATTCTGATTTAATTTCAAAATTCAATATTGGACTTAAATCTCTTCTGCAACAATGTCTAGCGGAACCCGAATTTTATGGTGACTTAGTATATAAATTCAGTAAAATTTATAACCGCAATGACTTCAGCACCCAATTTCGTAAAATCATTCTTCGATATAAAAAGATTGGGTACAACATGGATGTTATACGACAGACTGCATGCATGGTGGTTAACCCAATCACGGTTGGCAACTTTGCTTCCCTCTTTAATTGCACGCCGGTGGGTCAGGCCTCAGATTCTATGACGGCTCCAACGCAAAGGCTTACTCCATATTTTTCAGTTCTGTGGTGTATTCCTTGCTTCCAAAGGATAACCCTTTTATAGAACTTATTGAGAATTAGAGAGATCTAATTCAAGGTAATGTTGGTTGGTGCCTGGTGCTCTGTCTCTGGTCGGGCCCATCGGAGTCTAACTCTTGGTTTTCTTTTGCTCCAGCATTTCAGTGGTTACTTGCTGTCGAGTCCTCACCGTTGTCTTACCTTTGTGGTTCTAATTTTTGTGTTTTCGGAGATGTTGCACTGATGAGTTAGGAGGCCTTCATGCGGACTGAACAAATTATTTGTCTAAATCGCGACGGAGGTGGGGGCGAGGATTGTGGCCACGTAAAATCGATTTGGGCCCCCCAGTGGGGGTCATTCCACTGGCCGTTCCGGGGCGGTTCTTCTGTGGCGGTTTATATATGATGTTGTTTGTTACTTACTGTGTGTATCACTTGTGTCTTTTTATTTTGGATGGCCATATGGCCATTTTGTGGGAAAGTAACTGTCCTTATGGTCTCCTTTGTTTGGGTTTCCATTATGGTCTGGTCGCTTGGTGTTTGTGTTTCTTTCCCTTTGGTGTCTTTGTTGGGTGGAGTAAGTTAATTGTATCGATTCCTGAGCTTTGTTTTACTTCTATTTTAAGCATAACAAATCAAACAGTTGAACAGAACAGGAATACCTTTATTGTCAGTTGACATTTGAGAGGTAAATCGTCGGCTTAACGTTGAAAAATTGCATGTTCGGGAGCTGACGCGTCAAAAAAATATAATTTGTGACTAGAAAACCAACGGTTTACCGCCCCGAATGGAATTTCGAAGCCAGGAATTTCCGTATAGAGACATGCGTCGACATTTTATCATTCCTATCGCTTGTAGAATACAGTTGTTTAGACTATGACAGGAATTCGCAATATTTATCCAACTAATTTTGAGATGCAACTCAAAAACAAAACTTGGCAAAGATAAAACCATTTTTTTCTGTTTCTATTGTGTGCTGTAAAACATACAGGAAGTGGACATTTGTATATAGGCTGCTCAGGTAAAGCATATGATATCTTCCAGAGACAACAATAACCATTAAAAATATCTATGTCATTATGCAACTACTTTGCAAAAGCATTTGGCAGATTGTAAGAACTAATTCTTTTGATCTTGTTTATTTTACTCCTTCCTCAATAGGGTACACTTTTAATATTTTGTTATGGTAATTAAAAAATCAGTTGCTTTGTAAGCCATACAGTTCTCGAGTTGAGTGATTGGTTTTCCCATGTAGTAAAGAGACACAAAAGCACATTCATTACAATAACACGCCCTTTGACACACCCTTTAGACAGAGTATGTTCTTTTATACCTGTTAAAGTGACATTTTTCCTGATACAAATGCAGTTTGTTCTGATACAATCAAAGATTGTGGGTAGGCGGTAAAAGCTTCCCCGGTAAAAAACACATCGAGGCGGTCCTAACAAAGACGCACAATTAATGTTTTGAACGTAAATAAGGGAAATAATTAATGTTTTTGCAAACACACCTTCTCTATAAACGAGAGGTTTACATGTTAACGTATTGAACTGTGGTAGCTTGATGGTAGACCGCGTTTTAATTTTGTCATTGTTCCAGGTAAACGCTACAGATGAAAAAAAAATATTTCTCCTCTTTCTCCAGATTATTTTCGCCGCATTCTGAGCCTTCACCCAATCCTTGATTATTGTTATAGGTAGTCTTTTTATGTGTGTATTGCTAATATCTTATTATTTTGGATAGCTATTTGACCATTTTGTGGGAAAGTAACTGACCTTTTTGCTTTCTGCCTGTGACGTTTTCATTGTAGTGATGATAATTTATGTTGGTGTTTCTTTCCCTTTGATGTCTTGGATAGGAGGTTTTAGGTATTTGTATCGATTCCTGATCATTGCCTTTACTTCTTTTTTTTTCATTTTTAGTTAAAGCACAAAATTACGCTCAACATGATAGTCGGGCGATAGCACACAATGGACAACAACACGTGATATATCATTAAAACACAAAGCGGGGATTGAGATGTCGTTTCATCACAATGTCGGGTAAAAGTCCCATAAAATTGGAAGCAACGTCTCTAAAATGACCTAAATAGTGTTGACGGGGGCGTTAAACCTCAAGTGGTTTCGTATTGTCCCATGCAGTTGCAGGTCCTCGGTCAGCTGTATTGGCCTCGGCTTTCGGCCTCGGGCGAATACAGCAGACCTCGGACCTGAAACTGGGCCAATGCGAGGCAACTTGATTGATAACATTATATGATTATATGAATGGAAGATAGTATAATACGGAAACGGGACTCATTACAGCAACACATTTTTCAACTATATTTTGTTGCCGTAATTCTCGGTTTACCGTAAGTTATTATTATTATTATTATTATTAAGTGATCAATCTCCAGGCCTTTTCACCGGCCTTAACATTTTCAGATTGCTGACTCGAAAACAGACCTGAATGTGTGACGCCAAGGCGCAGATGATTTTTCTCCGGGTACTCCGGTTTCGGATTAACTGTTGACTCGTAAAAGGGAAAAAGTTGAGTTGTCCGTAAACCAGCAACGATATTTCCAACAATGACGATCACTATCTTAGCAACTCCACCGGTACAAGATCGTAGAAAACTTGTCGGGCAGACGACGTCTGGTCGGAGTCGCGGTGATGCAATTTCTTGCCGCGACGCTGATGCGACGTTGAAAATACGTGATTGCTATCACCTGGAACATGATAACTTATGCCATTGTATCTTACCGTGCTTATATGACACCTGTGTGTAGCGTTCTGTTCCGTGTTGTATATGATGATATGATATTTATGTTGACCCATCCAGCTATTCACTCTCATGCCATTCTTTACTTATTTGTTTGTATGTATATATGTTGTAACACGATGAGCCGTATATACTTAAGTGAATACATTTGACTGATTGATTGACTGATTTAGGTATAAATACTGTCTGTGCTAATAATATGTTTTGGGTTTTTCCATCATCAGGCTACAGCATAGTAGAATATTGTTAGGTCATTTGTAATTGTTGATGTATGGAGGCCCACCGTTTGCGCTGGCTAAATGGTATATAATACTATGGGGATCAACAGTGTTTTATGTGCATTGGCGTTCGCCGGGTCTCGGGGACGCTGTTTGGGCATAAGGCCGCCAGGCCGACTGTTCAAATATCTTCCGAGGGATCCGGCGAGTGTTGATGCAATGAGATAACCATGGGTGATCGTTGTTCTTGCATGACTTACGATTCCGACAGCAAATCCTCTAAAACGTCCAAAAGCTCCATATAAATTCCATATAAACTCTTCAAATGCGACCGGCGGACCAACATGGCGGCCGGTTCGGAGTGTTGTTTACAGTGACGTTGTTACGCAGGTACCATCTGGGGCCAGTTGTTCAAAACTAACGACGTCGTTGGTTTACGTGTCGTTAAAACTTTGATCGTTTGATATGGAAAATATTCTAAAACTTTTGCTGAAAAAATGTGAGCAGCTTTTGCAGATGCAAGGGCTGCTCACATTTTTGCAGCAAAATACCAAAATTTTCAATTTTGTACCTCCTAGAACAGTTGGCGGTTTAGCCACTGGCGGGCTCGTTGGGCTAGCGATGCTTTGAACAACTGGCCCCTGATGTCATCATGGAGCTCTAAAACGCTACGTTCGGGGCGGTGGCGTTGCGTTGCTCGGCGTGGCGTGAGCGGGGCAGGGCCAGTCTTGTGATGTCGGGGGCTCAGAATCCATGTTCAAACAGCGCGCGAATTTCATGATTTGAACATGGTTTTTGCTGTTTGGGCACGGCTTTCGGTCACTTTGACAATAGCTTCAAGCAATCATGAGCATAGGTATTTATGCAAGAACATATCTTTGTAAAGAACTATCAAAGAGCACTTAACTAGGTCGACTTGGCATTTTGCAGTGTGTCGGTTTCCTATGAACCGGAAGCTATACCTACAATCTGTCTTTATCTTTTCTGACCTTATTTTTTTATTTTATTTTTTTTATTTTTACAAAAGTAAAGGAAAACAACCACAAAAATTGGCTTTCGCTTCGGAACAGAGGTTTTGAGGGGGCGAACATTTTGGTGCGGGTTTTGTGGGGGTTGACCGAGTGGTTTGGGACTTTTTGGACATTTCACAAATTCTGGTTTTGTTAGTCCAGAACGAGGCTGTGAGTAAATGACGTCATAAACTCACACTTGGAAAACTTTGAATTACAGCGATTCTCGTGCAATGAAACAGCAGTAAATAGTTCAGTATGCATTCCATTTATTCAATGCGATGATAATTTACTGTTTTAAGTACAAAATCTGAAAAGTATGCTGTAAATTATTATTTTTCTATTTTGTTCACGTGACTCGATTGGCAAAATGGCGGCCCTCATAGACAGCAATTGTGAAATGTTCAAGGGGTCATGATTTCGGGACCGCTCGACCGATTTTCATAGGATTTGTGCCGGAATGTTCGCCTCATCAGGGGCAATGTTTTAGAGTGACAGTTTGTTTTTATGGGTGTTTCCCTTTAGGTACATGCGCACTTTGATGTCGGTTTTTGTCAATAAAAGAGAGGCTTCCCAGTCGGCACATGGGGTTGTGACGATAGTGTCACAAACCTGTACAAAGTTTGGGAAACTATTTCCAATCTCCTCATTAATCTGAACTGAGCTACAAAGTGATCTTTTGTGTTTATCTTTATGATTGTTCCATTTGACAAGTCTTGGTATTTTTCCAAATTAGTAAGATGATGTTATCCTCATCCCACTTTCATATATATGTATTAACTATGCCGTACCTGATATATCAACATTTTAGAATTGTACGTGTGCTGCTAGTCGGGGACCGGGGCTGTGGGACTTGGCGTAGGGATGGTATCATTCACATTTTTAACGTTCTAGATTTTTTTCGAGACTCCTGTTTTGTTGTGGCAAGACTGTACTTTGAAGCCTCAAAACTATGTCGTTCCGTAATTGATTGTATCACTTAAATGGCTGTAGATCTCGTTGATTACAGGCTTCGTATCGGTCTTCACTACTATCGTCAAAGCAAAGTTAAAGGTGTAAATTTCTTAACAAGTTTTGAATTGGTAATAATGCTATCAATGATAATATTAAGATGCGGGGACGTAGAAAAACATCCGGGTCCAGACCTATACTCATCGACATCTTCAGAAGACCTTAACTCATCGACATCTTCAGAAGGGTCCTCGTTCTCTCATAATAGCTCAGTCTTTGTAAATAACTTCTCTGTGGTGCACTACAACGTTCAAAGCATAGCACAAAAAATTGACCAGTTGGAAACTAAATTACGTAATTTTAATGTTATATGCGTTTCATAGACATGGCTAAGTCCAAGCATAGCTGACGACGAAATTCTATTCCCGGTTACAAACTTTTCAGAAGAGACCGTACTGGAGACACACATGACGGTGTCTGTGTCTATGTAGATCAGAATTATTTTTCTAAAAGACGACTTGACTTAGAAATGAATAATGTTGAATGCATATGGCTTGAATTAACAGTTGACCGTAGACAAATGTTAATTGGGACCTTTTATAGGCCTCCTTATAGTACAAATGAAGTTCTAACATCATTAGAAGATTCGATAGGACTTGCTTTTGATACGAGTATTCAAAATATATTAGTAACAGGGGATTTTAATCTGGATTTATCTAAAGCAATTACCTGTAGAAAAATCGATAACATTTGTCAGTAATTTGGTCGTGAGAACTTAATATTAGAACCAACACACTTTACCGAGAACTCGTCGTACATAATAGATTTATTTCTGACCTCGAAAAAGAACAATGTACTTTTTTTTAGTGGCGTAGGTGAACCCATTCTCAATCAGAACATTAGATATCACTGTCCAATATTTTGTGTGCTCAAGTTTAATAAGAAATCGTGTCCCGTTTTTTACTCGTAATGTATGGTTATATGACAGAGGGGATTACGCATCGTTTGCTCAGGATATAGAATCTACGAATTGGGGCGCATTGAACGATGACGATATTGATATTTATGCAAACAATGTCACCACTTCTATTGCACTTCTAGCAAAAAAAAAACATGTTCCTAACAAGTCGTTAAAATAAGACAATCAGACCCTGAGTGGCTAACCAATAATATAAGGAAACTTATGAGGAAGCAAAAGCGCTATTTCGACAAATTCAAGCGAACAAATAATTTGGCCGATTTTGAAAAATATAAACAGATAAGGAATCAAGTAACACGTGAAACGCGCAAATCTAGAAAGTTACAAACCGATAAATTAGCAAATGATTTGAAAAATAGTAATCATGGACACAAGGATTGGTGGAAAATTTTGAAAAGCTTTATAAAACCTGAACAAAATCTTCTATCCCCCCCCCCCCACTCCAAAGTAATGAAGAAGTATTTTCTGACGAACAAGACAAGGCTGAAATATTGAATGATTTCTTTACATCCCAAACCCATCTTGATGACAGTGGAGCTACCTTACCGAGGTTTAGACGTCGTGTTAATTCCTCGCTCAATAACATATCGGTGTCTCCAAATGAGGTTGAATCTGTATTAAAATCTTTGAAAGTTGGTAAAGCATCTGGACCAGATCTAATAAATAACCGCCTACTGAAAGAGCTTGCACATCCATTATCCTTTCCCCTTTGTAAACTCTTCAATTACTCGCTTTCATGTGGCCAAGTCCCGAACATATGGAAACAGGCAAATGTTACACTTATATTTTAAAAAAGGGAGATCAATCAGACTCATCTAACTATAGACCTATCTCACTTCTCAGTATGATTGGCAAAGTAATGGAAAAGCTTGTCCACAAATATGTTTTTAATTTTCTTATGGAAAACAGAGTCATAACTACATTGCAGTCAGGTTTTATTGCTGGTGATTCCACTATAAACCAACTTACTGATATATATAATACCTTTTGCCAGGCCTTGGACGAAGGCAAAGAAGTACGTGCTGTATTTTTCGATATTAGTAAAGCCTTCGACAGGGTCTGGCATAGGGGCCTTCTTTTTAAACTGCAAACTGTGGGCATCTCCGGTTCTCTAATTGATTGGTTTACGGATTACCTAAATAATAGAAGCCAACGTGTAGTGCTCCCGGGTGTATCCTCGGATTGGACCAGTCTCAAAGCTGGTGTGCCCCAGGGTTCTATCCTGGGACCACTGCTTTTTCTTGTTTACATAAATGATATAGTCGAAAATATAAACTCTACCATACGGCTATTTGCCGATGATACGAGCCTTTATCTTATTGTCGATAATCCAATTACAGCTGCTCAAACTCTTAATGACGATGTAGCGAGAGTCTACTGTTGGGCGGAAAATGGCTTGTAAAATTCAACCCTAACAAGTCAGAAGTTCTCTTAATTTCTAGAAAGCATAATAGACCTTATCACCCTCCCATTTGCATGAATACCCAACCTATATTTGAAGTAAATGCGCATAAACACTTAGGGATTACGCTAAATAGTGACTGTACTTGGCATGTTCATTTTGAAATTTTGAAAACTAAAACTTGGTCGAGAATTAATATTTTGCGGAAATTAAAATTTCAATTAGACAGAAAATCATTGCAAACTATTTATTGTTCATTCATACGTCCTCTTCTTGAATACGGCGACGTCATATGGAATAATTGCGCGCAGTACGAGTCCAACGAATTAGAAAAAAAATCAGCATGAGGCTGCTCGAATCGTATCTGGTGCTACAAAACTTGTTTCGATTAATGCACTTCTTGAAGAGGTCGGGTGGGAAAAACTTTCAGAAAGACGAAAGAAACACAAACTTATCCAATTTTACAAAATGGTGAATGGCCTGTGTCCAAATTATTTGAACGCTTTGGTTCCCCCAACCATTGGTAATACTTCCCGATATAACCTTAGAAATGTTAATAACTTGCAGACTGTTCATGCAAACACGCAACTGTACTATAACTCCTTCCTACCCTCTGTCATACGTGAATGGAACGAGCTTCCTCAAGTTATACGTGAATTACCTACGTTATCGTCTTTGAAATATAGACTCAATACTGGATTGAGAAAGCCTCCGTTGTTTTATTATGAAGGTCAACGTCTAGGACAGATTTACCATTCTCGATTAATAACACAATGCAGCTCCTTGAACCAACATCTATTTTCTAAAAATATTGTAGACAGCTTCCTTTGTGATTGTGGGCCAGTTGAAGACACCAGGCATTATTTCCTTGACTGTGCTAAGTACGTAGGTATCAGACAACAGCTCCTCGATAGTATCTCTGAGTTTTGTGACCCAACTTTGAATACTCTACTATTCGGCGACTCAAACTTGACATACGAACAAAACAAAAACCATTATGTTGTCAGTGCAAGAATTTATCATTCAAAGCCGCAGATTCAAAATTCAAAAGATAGTAAGACATTTAATATAGAAATTTTCACCTGTAGACAAACTTTAGAATAAGGACGATTACCCTACTTGATGTAAATCGAGATGTCTAGTGAGCGTTATACAAGTGTCACCACCGTTGCTCCCTCCTCCGCCCCCCCCCCCCCCCGATCCCCAGCCAAGCAGCAGCATAGCATATCATTTGTTATACATGTATTGATTTTCACTCTAGCAATATTCTCTAAATCCATGTTAGTAACAACTGCTTAATCATGTGTGTACACATATATAGTGATGCTTCAGTCAGAGTACCCAATGGGAAACAGATTACACAAGTCTTATGACTTTCTTCTGAATCCCATTTTGTATATATTGACATGTTTGTGCTTTGTGTATTGTATCACTCATATTACGTGTAATATGTATATACAAAAAGGAATATAGTTTAAACTAAACATCAAATCAGCAAACAAACAAATAAATCAGTTGACAACAAGTATATTATGCTGTAAAACTACGAACTGGTACTTGCAATGTCTACGTTTTATTTGATCAAGCAATTGTGTGTGTGAATTCGGGTTTAACGTCGCTTTCAACAATTTTTCAGTCATATCACGACGGTGTCTGGTTGCGACAGGGAACTCAATGCTCACTTTTATAGTGCTGCTTCACTGAAGTATTATGTCCCAGACACATTACATGAGGCCACACCGAGTCACATTATCCTGACACTGGGTCGACCAGTCCTAGCGCTACCCCGTAAATCTGAGTGCCAAGCGAGGAGCAGCTAGTACCATTCTTAACGACTTTGGTATGTCGCGGCCCGGGATCGAACCCGTGACCTCCCGTTCCCCGGAGCGGACACTCTACCAACTGAGCTATCGGGGCCGGTTTGATCAAGCAAGATAAGTATCATAGTACAACAAATACAAAATGATGACCTGCTCCATAACGACGCCAATCGTTTGAATCCATAACCCTACTACATATATACATTGAGGATAACCAATAATGCTTTCCAACTGCACTTCCGCGGATTTAAGAAAACATTTGTCTTTTACCTTCTTACCATTTCTTACCATCCTCGACGTCAACAGAAGGCCCTATAGGGCTTGTTGGGACGCATTTGAAGAACTGGAGAAATATGGTGCTAAGTACTGATAACCTACTTTGAATATCTATACATGCCTCGAAACTGGCTTTGAGAAACTGAAACTGTCGTTTTCGACTTCTACTTTTGATGTTGTAATTATAATCTTGTAGCTTTCTGTGTGACATTCTGTTCTGTTTGATTCTTTTAGGAAGGTGACATGTAATTGTATCTATATCTGGGCATTATCTTCTCTTCTTATTTACATTGTCATGAATGTTTTCACCTCCACCTCCGCCGATTTAAGAAGATCAAATTGCCCTCTAGAGATGTAAACCATAACATTTCAGTCAAACAAATTACCACGCTTAACATGGTCATAGTACGGCTGATTGAACCAGGACACCTGGACAATTACACTGACTATCAAAGAGAAGGATACGTATAGGCCGAGCCTACATCGCACATAGTATGTGTATATGTTGTCAAGAAATTTTTAATAAATAAATAATAAAACAGACACAAGCTTTAAACAGCCGTTAAAGTGTTTAAGGGGCCATCATTCCCAGATAATTAAACAAACCACGGTTTACATAACCATTATAGTGCTGACAGAGCCATAATACTCAGGCAATTAAGGACAATGTTTAACATGGCCCAAATAGTGTTTCGACGAGCCATAATACCCAAGCAATATTGGACCGTGTTTTGCATGGCCAAAATAGTGTTTCGATGAGCCATAAAACCCAGGCAATGAAGGACCGTGTTTTGCATGGCCAAAATAGTGTTTCGATGAGCCATAATACCACGAGAAATAAACGAACGACTCTTTAAGGAGCCATAATTGTGTTACTGAGCCATGAAATACTGGCAAATAACTAATCTAAATGACATTAAAATATGATGTACTTTTAACGCAGGATTAACATAGAAGACCCTATAGGGGACCCACAAGCAACTGGTCTGTCAAATCCCAAAGGCGTTTGTGATGAGAATCGACGATGTGCAGTTGTTGAGGATACTGGACCTAATATGGGACTCACCATGGCGCATGAAATTGGACATCTGTAAGTGTAACATATTCTATACATCCGATTTCACAACAAAATAGAATGGGAATGGTTTTAAAAAATGTGACTGCCTTCATCCGTATCTCTGCCGAAGGTACACCATGGTTGTTCAACAGCCTTTAATAAAATAAATTTTAGTTAATGGTCAATTTAATATATAAAATATATTACTAAGCTCAAACAGAAATATTTAATACTATAACCGACTGAATATGACGCCACTACCTTTAAACTAACGTCGTTGCTGTTGACGCCAACGTCTTTTACTTCCCTATTGTAATTGTTCGTCTGATGTTCTACCAATTGTAGTGAATATGTTCTATAAAAGGGTTATCCTTTGGAAGCAAGGAATACACCACAAAAGTGAAAAATATGGAGTGTACATGTTTTCTGGGCCAGACTAGCTAGTTTCGGCCAAATAGGCCTCATCAGGGACCCTCAGATATTTTCAAAATTCCAAAGTGGAATCAACGATCCCAAAGGACAAGAAAATATAATCGACACTATGGTGTAGGGCAGGAAGACGTTTTACTGCCGCCACACATTCCCACACACCAGCTGTAGTGAAGTTAAATATGTTCTATAAAAGGGTTATCCTTTGGAAGCAAGGAATACACCACAGAAGTGAAAAATATGGAGTGTACATGTTTTCTGGGCCAGACTAGCTAGTTTCGGTTAAGAAAGTACAGTTTACAAGCAAAGTTTTTCTGTTTTGCTTTAAATTCTGTATACAATAACTTTAGGCTAAACTTAATATTTTAGTATCATTTGTTTCATAGTTTTCGTATTATATGACCGTATTCTAAAGATTTTGTCGCATGCAGTTGAAAAGGAATGGGTGGTTTTATTAAGAGTTAAAAACTGATTTTGAGACTGATTTGATATGTACCATAATACGAGGACTGTTCAAATATGAATGCAAGTAGAACGTTTTCTCATGCACTAATGCGAAAATCACCTGGAAATAAATATCACAGCGTAGAAAAACATTTTACCTATACATTGATACCAAACCTGTTAAACTCCGTCCACTTTAGCCATGTATATCGTTCGATAAACACTGTCTACTCTAGTATAAAATAAAAAACATGGTTGGAAGAAGGTCAGAGTACGCCGTTGAAATACGGTCCTATATTAAGAATCGTATTCTTGGTATACGGTGCAAAGACACCTCTTTTTGATGAAATATGTTCGGTTTATGGGCATAATGAAATGTCTTTTCCGACAGTTTTTCGTTGGTGTAAGAAATTCAGCTGTGGGCTAGGCTCTACAGAAGATGCACCACAATATCGTCGGCCGAAAAGAGCAACATCTGCCAAGATGGTTGCTAGAGTGAAAGAAATAGTTGCTACCGATGCACGATACACCACTAGGCAAATAGCTAGTATGGGTTGGCATCTCATAAGGAGCAGCTCATACAATTCTGAAACTGGATTTGAAAATGAGAAAGATCTGTGCTAGATGGATTCCGCATCTGTTGACAGATGAGCAGAAAAAGACACGCGTTCAGTGCGCCAAAAAGTTGCTTAAAAAGTTTCCAAATTACAATTCACGGTCTTTCGCTAATGTCGTCACAGGTGACGAGACTTGGGTTCACTTTTTTATCCAAAACGAAAGATTCAGAACAAAATATGGACAACAAAGTATTGCAAAAGACCATGCATTGCAAAGCGGATCATGAGCGTCAAGAAGGTAATGTATGCCATATTCTTTTCAAATCAGGGCCCTGCTATTCAGGTTGCTATGCCTAAAGGCAAATCTGTAAATGCGAAGTTTTACAAGAATTAAGTTCTTCGAAAATTGAAGAAATATTTCAAAGAACAAAGATCCGCAACTGGTTTGGCCAATGTCGGATTGCTACATGACAATGCGTCATCGCACAAGGCGTTCATTGTGCAAGACTATCTGAAGCAGGAAAAGGTTGTCGAACTCCCTCACCCCCCGTATTCCCCTGACCTTGCCCCGTGTGACTTTTTTTTGTTCCCGCGTCTGAAAAAATACCTTTCTGGTCGAAAATTTGTACAGCGCAAACAGCTCGGTTCTGCAATATTCCAGTGCCTTCATTGTATACCTCGAAAAGATTACCAAAATGCATTCAATGATTGGATCAGAAGACTGAAATATGTTCTATAAAAGGGTTATCCTTTGGAAGCAAGGAATACACCACAGAACTGAAAAAATATGGAGTATGCATGTTTTCTGGGCCAGACTAGCTAATTTCGGCCAATAAGGCCTCATCAGTGACCCTCGGATATTTTCAAAATTCCACAATGGAATCAATGATCCCAAAGGACATGAAAATATAATCTACACTATGATGTAGGGCAGGGAGACGTTTTACCGCCGCCACACATTCCCACACACCAGCTCTAGTGAAGTTTGTATATCTGTTGAAGGGGAATTCTTCGAAGGGACAAAATAAATTTTTCATCGAAATCTATCACGGAATCATTTTTATGTGTTTAGTTGCATTCATATTTGAACAGTCCTCGTAGTGGACCTCTGTCAACATTGTTTAAATTATAGCCCCTCGTATTTCAGAAGACCGTTCATTTTTTATATAATATGCTAAACATTTATATTAAAAAGTATCAAACAAAGAAGTAACAACTTGTGATTGTTTGACATCTTATTCAGGCTTGGAATGAATCATGACGGAGAAGGTAACAATTGTACCAAAGGAATAATGACTGAAACAGGCTCAACTGGACCAGATGCTTTCAAGTGGTCATTATGTAGTGTTCAGTCCTTACGCGCTTTTACAAGGTATTGTTTGTCTCTTTCCTATGTCATATTCTTGCTCGAATGACCTGAAAACGCATCTTTTGGAAACTTATCATTCAGAGTAGAAAACAGCAGTGCTGTTTTGATATTGTTGGTATGAGAAAATCACAGCGGTGACATCCCTCTCCATAGCTCCAGACTGAGTGCTACCCTGTTCAGAAATATATCTACCGATCTCTAACGTTCTAAATAACCCCTACATGTAACATTAGCAACACTATATCCACACGGAATCCTGTTCTTTCTTCGCTTGAATGTGTTAAGTTTAAAAATACTTATAAGAGCTTTATTATTTTAGCCCTTCTACAGAATATTACTTATTGATAATGGTTTAATGAGAGTAAACACCCTTCCCCACATAAAATAGATTTCAGTCCTCTCCCCTCAGTAACACATTTCACCGTACGTTCTATCGCGGGTTTTCTGCAGTGGATTATTGTTGTTATAAATCGCCTTTACAAATTGTATTTTTTGTGGGTCGGGCCTCGGATTTAATGACGGTTTCGGCGTGGGGGCTTATGTTGGTTGGTATCTGATGTTCTTGCCTCTGGTCAGGCCAAACGGAGTTGGTTTTCTTTTGCTCCGGCATTTCAGTGGTTTCTTGCTGTCGAGTTCTCACCGTTGTTTCATCTCTGTGGTTGTTTGTTTTTGTGTTCACGGAGATGTTGCAATGGTGAGTTAGGATGCCTTCATGCGGACTGAACAAATTATTTGCCTTGTTCGCGGCGGAGGTGGGGCTAGGATGGTGGCCACGTATAATCGATTTAAGCCCCCCCCCCCCCGCACACGCCCCGTGAGGTTTGTTTCCGCTGACCGTTCCAGGACGGTTCTTCTATCGCGGTTTATTTTTGTTATGGTTTATCTTTGGGTGTTTGTGTCGCTTATATTCTTTTACTTTGGATAGCCTATTGGCCTTTTTGTGGGAAAGTGGCTGGCCTTTTGGCTTTCCGCTATTATTTTTTTACATTAGTGTCTGTTATTTCATGTTTGTGTTTCTTTCCCTTTAGTGTCTCTGATGGGAGCTGTGGGTTGATTGTATCGACTCCTGGTCATTGCCTCCACCTCTATTATGATGCATGCTGATTGCAGTTTAAAATTCCCTTAACGCCGGTTTGAATAAAAATCAACAATGAGTTCCTTTAAGAGCAATGAAAACATTCGTAAGAAAGAAGATGGGTCATACTACGTAGTTTCGGCTAATAAAGCCTCATCAGTGACCCTGTAATGATCCGGCAAAGAAAGCCAGAGGAAACATACTGCAATTTTGCGAAGTTCGTCAAGAAGTGTCCTAAAGCGGTTGACCATTTACGCAATAGTATGTTAATTGCAGTTCCTAATTTCTTTAATTCCGGCTTTAAAATTTCTACAAATAGATTTACTTCCAACCACCCTAAAGCGGTATATTAATTCAGAGAGGTTGTCCCATTCAATAAACCCTTTCCATAACATTATTTTAAGTCAGAGCGATTGTCCCTTTCCATAATATTATATTAATTCAGAGCGTTTGTCTCTTTCCATAACATAAATTTAATTCAGAGCGCTTGTCACTTCCCATAATATCATGTTATTTTAGAGCAGTTGTCCCTTTCCATAACATTATATTAATTTAGAACGGCTGTTACCATAATACATGTATTACGTTTATTCAGAGCGGTTGTCCCTTTCCATAATATTAGGTTCATTCAGAGAGAAGGTTGTCCCTTTCCATAATACTATGTGAATTAAGATCGGTTGTGCCTTAAAAAAGACACTTTTCATAATAATATGTTGATTAAGAGCGGTTGTCCCTTTCAATAAAATTATGTTCATTCAGAGCAGTTGTCCCTTTCCACAATATTATGTTTCTTCAAAGCGATTGTCCCTTTTCCGAAATATTATGTTAATTCAGAGCGATCGTCCCTTACCTTGATATTATGATAATTCAGAGCGGTTGTCCCTTAACATAATATTTTGTTAATTGAGAGCGGTTGTCCCTTCCCATAATATTATGTCAATCTAGAGCTGTTGTGTCTTTCCATAATATTATGTTGATTTAGAGCGGTTGTCCCTCTCCATAATATTATGTTAATTCAGAGCGCTTGTTTCCAAAGGATCTTTCCATAATATTAAGTTAATTCCCTTGTGAATTAAGATCGGTTGTGCCTTAAAAAAGACACTTTTCATAATAATATGTTGATTAAGAGCGGTTGTCCCTTTCAATAAAATTATGTTCATTCAGAGCAGTTGTCCCTTTCCACAATATTATGTTTCTTCAAAGCGATTGTCCCTTTTCCGAAATGTTATGTTAATTCAGAGCGATCGTCCCTTACCTTGATATTATGATAATTCAGAGCGGTTGTCCCTTAACATAATATTTTGTTAATTGAGAGCGGTTGTCCCTTCCCATAATATTATGTTAATCTAGAGCTGTTGTGTCTTTCCATAATATTATGTTGATTTAGAGCGGTTGTCCCTTGCCATAATATTATGTTAATTCAGAGCTTCATTTAATTGTTTTCCCTTACCATTGAATAATATTAATTCAGAGCGGGTTTTCTTTTCCATAATATTATGTTAATTCACAGCGGTGGTCCCTTTCATAAAATTATGTTAATTCAGAAGAGTTGTCACTTGAAATTCCATAATCTTATGTTAATTCAGAGCAGTGAAATAGAAGTGAAGCCAATGATCAGGAATCGATACAATTAATCCACAGCTCCTATCAGAGACACCCAAGGGAAAGAAACACAAACATGAAACAACAGACCCTAATGGAAACATCAATAGCGGAAAGTCAAAGGGACAGTCACTTTCCCGCAAGATGGCCAACTGGGTATCCAAAACAAAAGAAAATTAGCGATACAAACACTCAAAGACAGACCGTAACAAAAGGCGACAGAAGAACCGCCTTTGAAATGTCAGTCAAACGAAATCCACTGGGAGTGCGGGAGGCGCTTTAATCGATTTTACGTGGCCACAATCCTCGCCCTTACTTCCGTCGCGATTTAGACAAATAATTTGTTCAGTCCGCATGAAGACCTCCTATCCATCAGTGCAACATCTCCGTGGACACACACAAAAACAGACATGAAACAACGGTGAGGACTTCAACAGCATAAAAAAACACATTGAAATGCTAGAACAAAAGAAAACCAACAGTTAGAGTCTGATGGGCTCGACCAGAGACAGAGCATCAGGCACCAACCAACATTACCAAAGACCCTATCTATTATTCCATATCAATTCAGGGCGGTGGTCCTTACAATAATATTATATTAATTCAGTGCGATTGCCATTTATGTTAATTGTCATTTTGTTGTCTTTGCGCATACTGTTGTTTGTTATTGTATGCTAATGCGTATTTGTCTTTCTTAACCCTTGGCCTGCTAAATATTCAAATACGCAACAGCCATCACTGATTATCAGCCAGTCGGGTAACTTGATGCTAATCATTGCAACAAATTCTGCATTGATCTGGATCTGCATTGTTTAAAAGGCTCAGCAGGACACGAGTTAATAACTTATGATGACTGTTTTATTGTCTTTTTCTGAATACCATTTTCTTACTAGCGAAGAGGTCGTGAATAATGTGCATGTACATTTTTGCCGCTTTTTTAAAATACTTATTTGATAATGTTAATGTTACAGCACTTCGTCAGCTGCATGTCTGAAGAATCAGCCAAAAGGAATTGATCACAGCAGAAGACGTACACAACCCGGTACTTTATACAGCGTTGAACGACAGTGTCGTCTGCTTTTAGGAAAGGATGCGGTCGTGTGTTCGGATACCACGGTTTGTGGCTATTACTGTTTTCGTCCTTTATATTAATTTCTTATGACGTTCAAAACTGTCATGTATAAATAATGATCGTTAGAACTGTTGAAGAAAAACAGAACGATATGCCCATAGTGTTCAAAGTTTTCTGTACCCGACTAGGAAATAAGGAATCAATCAGCCCTTTAATCTGATTGAAAACATAGGTTATCATTAGTATAATACGTTCTGGGAAGGGTTATCCTGTGGAAGCAAGGAATATACCTTAGAACCAGAAAATATGAATATACATGTTTTCTGTGTCAGACTAGCTAGTTTCGGCTAATTAGGCTTCATCAGAGACCCTCAAAAATTTTCAAAATTCAACAATGGAATCAATGATCCCAAAGGACAAGTACATATAAACTACTACACTGTGATGCAGTAGTAATGTCAAATATGTTCTAGAAAGGGTTATCCTTTGGAAGCAAGGAATACACCATAGAACTGGAAAATATGGAGTATACATGTTTTCTGGGCCGGACTAGCTAGTTTCGGACCATTAGGCCATTAGGCCTCGGTATACAAGTAAGTAAATTTTATTAAAGGGGTGATGTGTTGTATACATATGGTATAAACAGACACCTAGCTGCACTGAGGCTAAAAGGCACTTTAAGTGAAAAGTGTTTTCATAAATAAGCAATTTGATATACGAGGTGCAGTCGAAAAGTTCCAGGACTGCCTTTGTAACTTTATTATTATTGGTAGTAGAATAATAAGAAAAAGGATCAGTATAAAAACGAATCTTTTTTCTACAGCACAGTATTAACGTTTTATCACAATCATTCACCAACACAGCACCGTTTACATTGCAAATAAAAGTACGCACGCCGAACAGAGCACTTATGACGTCATCGTTGGAAATGACGTCAGGATTGACGCTTGTAAATGTCAGTCATTCTTTTTCAAAGTATTCTCCCTGGTGTTCAATACACTTTCTGTGAATATGTACCCAGTTTTGATAAATGTTCCTGTACCACGCTTTGTCATAGCGCTGATCTGACGGCAAAATTTATTTCCTCTTCCGAATCAAATCTACAACCTCATAAGTCTGCCTTTAACCTCGGAAATACACAAAAGTCCATAGGGGCAAGGTCGGGACTATAGGGCGGATGTTGCAGTCTTTCATATCCCAGGAAGTGAACAAATTATTTGTCTAAATCGCGACGGAAGTTAGGGCGAGGATTGTGGCCACGTAAAATCGATTTAAGCCCCCCAGTGGAAATCTTCCACTGACCGTTCCAAGGCGGCTCTTCTGTGGCGATTTATTTATGTTGTTGTTTGTTACTTACTGTGTGTATCACTTGTGTCTTTTAATTTTGGATGGCCATATGGCCATTTTGTGGGAAAGTAACTGTCCATATGGCCTTCCTTTGTTTAGGTTTCCATTATGGTCTGGTCGCTTAATGTTTGTATTTCTTTCCCTTTGGTGTCTTTTATGGATGGAGTAAGTTAATTGTATCAATTCCTGATCTTTGTTTTACTTCTATTTTGTCAGTAAAGTATCTGCGGCTCGATGTGCTCGGGCGTTGTCTTGATGGAATATCAGATTCTCAATCTCGAGGTCCGGACGTTTTTTTCTCAAGGCATGTGTGAGATGCCTCTGCACGACTTAAAATGGCAATGAAAAAGAAATGTTTACTTTCAAATGAACGGTAAAATGAAAATGATTGATTGATAATACATAGACTTCGAACATATCTTACAAGCATAGTTTTATGGCTTAAGATATAAAATATCAAAAGAATGTGTAACAGGTAGCTTGCCTTTTGATAATATCCTTTGTTCACGGTTTCTTCCCTGGGTACTGCGTGCTGAAGGAGCATGCCCTGGTTGTCCATGAAGAAAATGTACATGATCTTCTTTGATGATTTGGAGGTTCTAGCCTTCTTAGGGGGAGGGGAAGACCGCCGTTTCCACACCATGGACTCTCTCTTTGTTTTAGGGTCATAAAAGTTTATCCACGTTTCATCTGTCGTTTTGTTTTTGTTTGATTTGAGGTTTAACGTCCCCGTCAACACTGTAAAGGTCATTTTGGAGACGTTGCTTCCAATTTTGTGGGTCTTTTACCCGACATTGAGATGAAATGACATCTCAAGCCCTGTCGCCCAATGAAACCAATAGGGTTTATTAGCATGGACGTTTCATCTGTCGTAATTGTAGGGTTTAGGAAGCGATCGCCTTCTTTTCTCCAGCGCTGAAGAAACTTTTCAGACGCTTCAATCCTGGCTTTCTTACTTTCGATCGTCAAAAGGCGAGGAATTCATCTGGCACACACTTTATTCATTTCCAAGTCCGTTGTCAAAATTTTATGTACGGTCCCATGGCTGAATCCCACAATATCTGATATATCGTCAATCGATTTCCGTCGATCAGAAGAAATGGCGCTCTTCACTTTGTCAATGCTGCCGTAATTCTGTGGTCTACCGCTTCTATTATCGTCCTTAGTGTCATCACGACCATCCCGAAAACGTTTGTGCCAATCAAAAACAATCGTCCTCGAACACTTCTTTACTCTATTATTCTGATTTAAAAATTTCCAAGTGTCTGTTGGTGTCATTCCAGCCATCGCATATAATTTAATGACTGCGCGCTGTTCCGTTCGATCGATTGACGTCGACGTTACCGCGTCGCATATTTTGTCCATTGCTGATTAATTTGCGCTTAAATCCGTTAATTCTTACGCGATGACGTTGTTTTTTAAGTTGTTTTGAAATGGCGTTGTCGTGACGTCATATGAAATTTCAAGACGAAATAAGGCCAAATAATGAAAGAAATGGCGCTAAGAACAGGGGGTAAAACTCGGACTTGTCAACTAATTTAAAGTGCTCCGTAGCGGTGTTATTAAGTAATGATAAATGATTTGTTAAAAAGAAATACTGGCGCAATGTCAATAAAATGTTATGAAGTTTCAGCAATGAAATCAAAATATTTGCATGGCTAGTTTCAACATGGTCGGACGTCAGAAAAGTGTGATAGATGACCAGTCCGGGACCTTTTTAACTGCACCTCGTACATCTTCTAATGCACAAGTGTATTAGAATATGATTTTAAGATGCATTATCTAATATACAACTACGAAAATACATGTTTTACACTCTCAGTGGATTTAAAGTGCACAGAAACGGGGAGATCCATAATAATATCTTCAACTTGAGCTCTTTATTGCCAAAGCTTCTTGCCAGTGACACTGCATTACCATCGCTGAAACAGTTAAGTTTTCGTTTGCTCACGGCAGCCACAATAAACTTGGATGTATGTTTGCTGTTGCTTTTCATTACATAAAATAGAAGTTGAGGGAATGATCAGGAATCGATACAATCAACCCACAGCTCTAAAAATGGTAATCCTCTGAAAGCAGTGGAGTGAACAAGTTTTATCGTGGCAAGATTATTTCAAAAGCCTTTCTTGTTGTAAAAAACGGCAAATCATTGTAAAGAGCATAAGAAATACGCTTTATCTTCTATCTCATTTATATTGCACTGACTGTACATTCCGTAAGCATTGAATCCTACATATCGTCCAGTTTCACATATTGTTAAATAATTAAGCAAACACACCATGCGAAATCCATGTTCCTGTTAAGAGAAATATCCCTTTTTAATGGTTACAGTATTCTAATTACATACTGCCACATAATACCATAATAGCTACCGACCCAGAGTTAGAGACCCATTGCCGTCACTTTTATCAGGGTCCATAGGAGCATTAATAAGGGTCCTTTGGGATAATTGGTTCCATTGTAGTGTTTTGAAAATATTTGAAGATCATTGATGAGGCCTAATTGGCCGAAACAAGCTAGTCTGACCCAAATATCTTGTATACTTTTCATATCTACTGCGTATCCCTTGCATCAAAAGAATAACCCTTTTTATAGAACATATTTATGAAAAAATCAGTCAGAATCAAAATTGTTTTATTGGTGACACGCCAAATGACATTCATTGAACAGGACCTGTGATATGGGAAGTTAGTCCGTATCTCTCACCAAAAAGGTAAACTTAGCTACACTTTCCTCTGCACCTTCAACTGAGGAAATAATCGAATCGGAAAGGACATTTAACGGGTTGAATTCTCATGCCCAATGTTGGGACCCAGTATTCTATTTTATATATATCATTCTGAAGTTTCAGCTAGTCTTCTGGATCTCTTATTCCCGGTAGCAAACACAATAGTTCGTCTGTCATTACTGACATTGACCATTCTTAATCATATATGAGAAATATTACTGTTGGTGTGTTCTAAGATGGCTGATGAGACCGATTCTATCTTCGAACTTTCTGTTGCAGAAAGAGCAACAGAGGCTAGGGGAATACATCTCTGTTGGTGATGGCTTTGCGTTGTGTTTTTTTCTGCTTAGCTACACTGATTTTTTGTCTAGTATTCACTGGTACCACTTCTGATGAGACCTCGCCACTTTGCCCTGTCCTGTGCAATTTGTTCCCACGACTCTGTTGGAATGTTGAAGTCCCTGGGGGAGGTTTAGAGGGTGTAGCGCTTCTTCTGATCGCATTGGGAGCGTTTGCCCATATCTTGTTCTCCTTTGAGAATTTTCTATGTTTGGCAAACGTTCCTCAGGCATTCTGGTAACATGCCCTGCCCATCTTAATAGTGCTAATCTCAGAAGAGTATGTACACTTTTGCATCACTGCCTTGTTCAGGACCTCCGTGTCTAGGATCCCGTCTTGCCACGTAATCTTTGTTATACGAAAGACTGCATGCATGGTAGTTGACCCAGTCACGTTTGACAACTTTGCTTCCCTCTTTAATTGCACGCCGGTGGGCCAGGCCTCAGATTCTATGACGGTACCAACGTAAAGGCTTATGGTTCGTTGGTACCTGATGCTCTGTCTCTGGTCGGGCCCATTTGAGTCTAACTGGTGGTTTTCTTTTGCCCCAGCATTTCTGTTGTTTCTTGCTGTCGAGTCCTCCCCGTTGTTTCTGTGGTTGTTTGATTTTTGTGTTCACGGAGATGTTGCACTGATGAGCTAGGGGGCCTTCATGCGGACTGAACAAATTATTTGTCTCAATCGCGACGGAAGTAAGGGCGAGGATTGCCCCCCACTCCCCCAGTGGAATTCGTTTGCACTTACTCTTGCAAGGCGGTTCTTCTTTCGCGGTTATTTTTGTTATGGTTCGTCTTTGGGTGTTTATGTCGCTTACATTATTTCATTTTGGATAGCATTTTGGCCATTTTGTTGGAAAGTAACTGTCCTCTTGGCTTTCCGCTGTTGGTGTTTCCGTTGTGGTCTGTTGCTTCATGTTTGTGTTTCTTTCCCTTTGGTGTCTCTGATGGGATCTGTGGGTTAATTGTATCGAGTCCTGATCATTGCCTCTATTTATATTTTAAGAGTTATCTAAGACAGTTTCTATGAAAGTGATTCAGTCTTTTGGCGTCCCGTTGGTAAACTGTCCATGTTTCACATGCATGCAATTGTGTTAGCAGCACCACAGCTCTGTAGACTTTCAGTTTTGTGTCAAGTCTGATTCCACTTCGATCCTATATACTACCACGTAGTCGGTCAAAAGCTGCACTAGCTTTGGCAATCCTGGCATTGACTTCGTTATCAATGTATACAGCTCTCGACAGTGTGCTACCAAGGTAGGTGAAGTTGTCTACCACTTGGACTCTTTGCCCTTTCACTCTGATGGTGGGCTGTTTTCAAGGTTTGCCAGGTGCCGGCTGATAGACTACCTCAGTCTTTTTATGATCATTGTGAGGTCATAGCTAGCTATCACAGGAGATAGATAATTGATCTATACCTTTATGCATCTTCTCTTCTGTTGGAGCACCTTTTGCCATGTCAAGAGGAACTCGTCTAGCACCTCTGTCTGCACTTTGGATTTGGTTTGCAACCTTATGAGATTGAAAAGCTTTCTATCAAAGCGATTCCTAATATGTATGCCATTGTCACCATACTGGAATGCATATGTGAGCATGGCAGAAAGCATCATGCTGAACAGTGTTAGTGCTAATACACAACCTTGCTTGACTCCGTTTGTCAAAGGAAATGGATCTGAAAACTCACCACCATTTTTGACCAGTGCAAGTATACCGTCGTAGAATTGTCTCACCATTGCTGTGAACTTAGTTGGAAATCCAAACTACATCATGATCTTCCAAAGGCCCCCACGATAAACTGTGTCAAATGCTTAGGTGAGATCAACAAAGTCATGTATAGGTCTATGTTCTGTTCCTGGCATTTCTATTGCAGCTGCCTTGCTGTGAAGATCATGTCAATTGTTTCTCTGTATTTCCTGTATTTCCTATAACCACACGGGCTTTCTGGTAGAAGCCCATGGCTGTTCAATGTGTTTATATTCAGTCAGTTAAGTAGGACTCTTGCAAGGCTTTCCCCGCACTTGAAAAAAACAGATGCCACGGTGATTGTCAAAGATCTGAGGGTTCGTTTTCCGTTTAAATAGTTGGGTAAATGGCGCATCCTTGAATTCTTGAGGGATGGCTTCTTTTCACCACATAATGTGGAGTAAATCTGTCATCTTGTTTGCAGCTTGAGTACCTTCTGCTTTGTAAATCTCAGCAGGTATTGCGTCTCGTCCTGGGGCCTTGCCATTTTCAAGCAGCAGATTACATTCAACCTGTGGTAGTGTGTTGATAGCATCATCATTGATAGAGGAAGACCGATTAAGAACACTGAGCTCAGTCCATCTTTTCAATATAGCCTCTTTGTCAGTCAGAAGACTAGTTCTATCAGTACTGATGAGAGGAGTGGTTTCTGAGCTCTGGGGATCAAAAACTGTCTTAAGTGCATCGCATTCGTTCTGAATAGTAAGATCCTTTGGAAGCAAAGGATACACTAAATAAACGAAAATAGCAGACCCTTTTTTGTGTCTGTTCATGACCAGTACTGAAAAGTGCAACACTGGCCACGCCCTCTAGCGCCGGTTAAAGTAGAAACACTGTTTCGGAGTCAACGTCAGTGCAAATATATCATTCATGTACAAGGGGAATAACTATTATTACGAGCCAAGCGTCGTATAAAGAAAAGACAAATGGGCCTTTTTGATAAAACTAACGAAACTTATTGACAAAATATTTTAACTAAAATAAACAAAAGTGTTCTTCACTCTAATTTTAAATATCCTTAAAATCCAATTCTCTGATCCCACAGTATGAGCACCGAGTCCAAAATGAACAATATTCCTCAAGTAATCAAACACGACATTTAGAATGAAATTGTCTTAAAACGCCAAAACTGAAACTAAATTTTTCAGCCTGTATTTAAATTAATATTCTTTCTATTTTGCAGCGAGATGTTTGTGAGAGCCTGGCATGTAGAAAGTCTCCAGATGAATCGTGCGGAGCGTATGGGTTTCCTCTTATGGATGGGACCGACTGCAATAACACGAGAAATGTAAGATTAATTTGCGGTTACTTATGACAATACATTATATGCTCATAAATCCCTGTAACTGTAATATACAATAAATAAGTTTTTCTTTTCATTTTTGTGTTTAATGTATTATTTAATTGTTTCAACATACATACATGCGACAGAATGATAAATGCACTAGTTAAATGGCTGTGCCCTGAAATAACAGGAGAAATGAAATACACAGATATATAAACAATACATTTTCACTACAACCGGTACTAAGCATGCGCCTTAGGAATAATCAAAATGTGCTTGCTAAAGACAGGTGCTTGCCAAACGCTGATGAATCCCACTACATTGTCGTTCTCGGGAGCCGAAGGTATTCCTTCCCAAGACAGGTTGCTAACCCAACCTGGCAGTCACTATGAATGATGTAATCGCTTCTTAACATTGCAATACGGACACACGCCTCTACAAATACATTGTAAGTTTTACCGCCGTAAAAATCGAAAATTTAATTATGACAAATGGTGATATTTTTCTTATTTCTACTCATAATATAGATTGTGAGTACCCACAATCTATATATTAGAGTAGAAATAAGAAAAAATAAGGTTTATCCCTGTAAACCCCAGTTTTACTGTGTAAATGTTGGGTTCAAGGGGACAACATTATAATATTTTCGTGATGGGATTGCTCAGTATAGATGAGTACTATAAATCTATGATACCACAAACCGACACTCAGAATATACTGTTCATAAAAAGAGATGGAGCCTAACCCCATAATGGCCTTTTCCTTATTCTTTCTTAGCTGTGGGTTGACTCTATCGATTCCTGATCATTGCCTCAACTTCTATTTTTAAAAAAATGTAAAGAACAGTCACAATTGCCCATGGTTATTCTATAATTCAGTATTGAAGTCTGGTTTAGCCCACCAATTGATTCGGAAATAACAACAACTGTCGGCAACATGCTTACTTGCATCTCAACATCCATGTGCAGGAAAAACATTTTGGTAGGTCATGCTGAGTATTAAAAATACCATAACCCCGATCTTATATTCTAACTGTTGGTTTTCTTTTCCTCCAGCATTTCAGTAGTTTCTTGATGTCGAGTCCTCACCGTTGTTTCATCTATGTGGTTGTTTGACTTTTGTGTCCACGGAGATGCTGCCCTGATAAGTAAGGTGGTCTCCGTGCAGGCTGAGCAAATTATTTGTCTAAATCGCGACTGAGGTAGGGGCGAGGATGGTAGCCACGTAAAATCGATTTTCTGTTGTTTCTTGCTGTCGAGTCCTCCCCGTTGTTTCATCTCTGTGGTTGTTTGAATTTTGTGTTCACGGAGATAGTGCACTGATGAGTTAGGAGGCTTTCATGCGGACTGAACAAATTATTTGTCTCAATCGCAACGGAAGTAAGGGCGACGATTGTGGCCACGTAAAATCGATTTAAGTCCCTCCCAAGTGGAAATCGTTTCACAGACCGTTCCAAGAAGGCGGTTCTTCTGTCGCGGGTTCATTTGTCTTTGAGTGCTTGTATTTAAGGCGAAACTATACCTAATTTAGTGACACAGAGGCCTCTCTGATATTAAATCTTCATCAGTGTGTCTCAAACCCAAAGGTCTGAAACCGAAACGGATGATGGACAAAATCCGGAAAACACAGCACATCCCCCTCCGAGCACACACCGACGGACATAGCTTGTGAGACAGGTCAACTGGAGGCATCAGGCAAGAGACGCCGACCCGCGGACTTATAGGCGTCCCCCACCGAGCCAACATCAGCAAACATGGCCCACACTCCACAGAAGTCCCGGGAATCAGGAAGGAGATGTCCAAAGTAGCGAGACTTGCAAAATTTAAAATATTACAAAAAGTGGCAACCAAATCCGCTAAGATACATGTCTCACCTGACAAGTCAGTCTTAGCTTTAGAAAAATTAGAATTTTAGACTGCAAAATTAAAGATATAATATAGTTATTTAAATCAGTACGTGGTATACTATGAAATAATGAGGATTTGATTTCTCAGAAATTATAAGAACTTGAAGCCTCAAAACTTGGTTTGCAATGAAGTAATAATGATGTTTATCGCGTAAGAGAAAATGGGCATTCTTGGCTAATTGTTCGCCATTTTTACTGTTCTTCTTTCTCTCCAATTGACCAATGTTGAATTTTTGTCAAAGTGACCTCAGGTACTATAAAACCTAGAAATCTCAAACTTGGTTTGCAATGCAATAATGATTACTTTATCGGTTTTCTTGGCTTATTGTTCATTTGTTCTTTCATGTTTTGTTCTTTCAATATATGCCAATATTAAATGATTCGTTATAGATTTCTCAGGAACTATGAAAGTTAGACGATTCAAACTAAGTATGCAATGCATTGATGCTGACTTTTGTTCTTTCATGTTTTCGTTTCCCCATGTAAAGTCGCTAAGAGGGAACTGATAATGCTACTATATGAGATATACGAAAGCAAAAAATCAACGAAGCTGTAGCGAACAGAGAAGTAAAGTGGCACTTGCCTCGCATTTTGTTGAGACGCAAGATTCTATGATAAAATCGGCACAGGAATCTCTCAATGTTATACTGGGACAGGCTAATATCATCGACGAGGAGCCGATGGTGGCACGTATTGCACACATGCTCTGACTTACTAGTCTATAAACCGCGAGGACGATGCTCCACTGTCACCAAATTGCTTTCTTAACGGTCAGATTTGGGGTCAGTTCACAACAAAACCCAGGAACGAGACGCAGTTTAGTCCCCGAAAACGGTGGTGCTGGAGCTAGAAGTTAGCCAGGCACACCGGGAAAGACGTGATCTACAAAATGGCTATGTAGTCCTGGGCATCTCGCCAGATACACCGCAGGAACAATGGAAGAGCAATAGACGCTTTCCAAGGATACGCCGGAAGGGTTCTCGTTATCACGATACAGATTGGACAGAGCAACTTAATACGACCAGTCACGAAGCTGTGTCCTATATAAGGAGATATTTAAACCGTGCCAGCGAAGCAAAACTTTAAAAGAAATCCAACTAAGCACATTTTAGATAGTAGCCTCAATGTATATTAACCTGTCGTTGGAAAAAAATGCTCTCCTCCACAGTTTTCCAGGAAAGAGGATGTAGTATTAACACGACTGCGCATTGGCCATACTAGAGTTACTCATTCTTATATTTTGAATGAAGATGATCAGCCTTCTTGTGTAGGATGTGATCAGCCTTTCACAGTTAAACATATCTTAATTGAATGTGTAGACTTTTCACAGTCCCGTGATTTATACTTCAAAGCTGACACTTTGCAACAATTGTTTCAAGATGTACCTGTTGATAATATTATTTTATTCTTAAAAGATATTGAACTTTTTCATAAGATTTAACTGTTTCAGATTTTTATAAATATCATACTTACCTTTTAATATCCTCATAATTCTTCATGCCGTTTAACCATTAAGCGCTTGACGCTTATGACCCACAAAGAGGGTTGACGCGTCGTTAAACACGAAATCATCATCATCATCATCATAATAATCAATGTATGTTAATGTGGTATTATTGCTGATATAATTTATCGTTATTCAGTCATGTTTTCGTCATTCAAAGTTACATCAAACCTTTAAATTCTGCACGGTAGTATTCTGCAGTAAGGAACGTAATCATAATGATGGACATTTCGGGATGGGTAGAATGGCTGTTATGTTATTCTTCAGTATGCATAGGCTTCATAATGTAAATTGTGTATATATCGTATTGTTACTGTATACATTATTGTCACGGTTGTTTTCAGACAAAAAGGAGCGTTGTCGCTATATTGTTATTGATCTGGCGAAATTATTATTGTGGAGGTATTTTATTGAAGAAGAATCGTAAAACTTTAAAAGGTTCATGTATTTTACATGGAAAGGTACATCAACGATGAGAGAACAATTCAAAAGATTAAACGTAAAAATAAGCGTAAAACAAGCCAGCCGTTGAGAAAGGGTACTTATACAGCAAAGGCATAAGATAGCCTGAGCAGAAGCACAGTCGCTTCAGAGCTTTTGATGCTCACAGACAGGTAGAAAGCTTAATGTAAGAAGTCATTTAGCCCTTTTTGTTGCCGCGCAGGCCCAGCTGATCGTTATCTTGCCGTTAATGCGTTGGGTTAAATGTTTATATTTTCAGTGGTGTGTGGAGGGAAAATGTGTTGCCATGGATCAATTAGCGCCTGGACCAATCGACGGTGGATGGTCAGCTTGGGACAAGAAGTTCTCGACCTGCTCCAGATCTTGTGGTGGCGGGGTAAAAATAAAGAGGAGACACTGCAATAATCCACCGTATGTTTTCTGAATTTAGGCACAGCAAAGAGCACGTGAAGGCAGTGGTCATGAATCGATACAACTACCAAAACCCAAACAGAGACACCAAAGTGAAGGAAATAAAACCGCACATGAAATAAATAAACCCTAATGGAAACATAACAAGCGGAAAGTCAAGAGGACAGTTACTTTCCCACAAAATGTCCAAACGGCTATCCAAAATAAAAAAGATATATTAAAGCAATACATTTATGCAAAGACGGACAATAACAATAATTAATCACGACAGAGGATAGATAGACCTTGGAATGATCATAAAAAGTATTTCACTAGGGTTTAATCGATTTTATGTGACAACTCTCTCGCCCTAAGTAATATCGTCGATTAGAAAAGTGTCTTGTTCAGTCCGCACGAAGGCTTTTGGTATTCCGCTATGGTTTGTTTGTTTGTTTGATTTGAGGTTTAACGTCCCAGTCAACACTGTAAAGGTCTTTTTGGAGACGTTGCTTCCAATTTTGTGGGACTTTTACCCGACATTGAGATGAAATGACATCTCAAGCCCTGCCGCCAAATGAAAAAATAAGGGTTTCTAAGCATTGACGGGCCGAATCGCACCGCTTTGCCTGGACAGGCTGATATCCTCTAAGCTGTTTACCAGTACTTGTGTGCGGGCCGGTGTCAGCTCTGCGTGGAAGCATCATGCAGCCCATCTATTTCTTCAAGCCCCGCTGGGCGGGGACTGATTCCGCTATGGGGTTTTCCATTAGGATCTAGTTATTTCATGTTTGTGTTTTTTCCCTTTGGTGTCTCTGATGAGAGGTGTAGATTAATTGTATCGATTACCGATCTTTGCCTTCACTTCCATTTTCTAAGTCATCAGAACTTCATTTCCGAGAACATAGAACTCAAACGACTACAGAGATGAAACAACGATGATGAATCGACAAAATGAAATTCTGAAATGTTTAAGCAAATGAAAACCAACAGTTAGACTCCGGTGGACCTGTCAAGAGACGGAGCATGTATAAAATAGAAATAGAAGCATTGATCATACAAACCGTATTTACCTAACATTTAAGTAAGCCGTTACGCTGGATCCGTCATAGAATCTGAGGCCTGACCCGCCGACGTGCAATCAAAGACCGGCCCCGATAGCTAAGTTTACCGGCCCAGATAGCTCAATGGTAGAGTGTCCGCTTCGGGAATGGAAGGTCGCGAGTTCGACCCACGTTGGCGCAATACCAAAGGCGTGAAAAAGGTACTATGCGCTTCCTTGTCTGATGCTCGCATTATCATGGGTAGTCCTAGGAAGATAAATGAAGGCAGGCAAGTATTTGTTACAGGATACTATGTTTGTCGCAATAAAAGCTCTAAAGAGCTTATATTATTCTTTAAGTCCAACACAGTTTGGAAATTAAATCCGAATGACGTATATAAAATTTTGAAAAGACTAGTTTATGATACCGATGCTCTTGATTAAAAAGATTAGCAGATACAATTTATTACGAGTGTTGAAGTGAGTTACATGACTAGACACTCTAGCAAATCGAATTAATTGCGAAATATTAACACCTTAGGTTGCTACAAGAACACCACCATCCCAGAAAGGAAACTTTACGACCTCAAAATCAAAATCATCGCGTTTGTCAAAAATGTTGCAGGAAACATACCCATTTACAAAATATGACCGAACAAACCATCAAAGATGTTGTCGACATTTAATAGCTCATCCAAATCATCCAAATGTCTATTCCTGCAGCTGAAACTTCAATAATTTCAGATTGGTTTTAAATGGAATTTGAAATCATGACTTTAACATCCAGAAGTGAAGACAATTATCAGGAACCGATACATTTAACCCACAGCTCCCATCAGAGATACCAAAGGGAAAGAAACACAAACATAAAAAAACTAGACCCTAATGGAAACACCAAAAGCGGAAAGCCAAAATAACCGTCACTTTCCCACAAAATATCAAAAACAAAAAAATATCGATAACCACATTCAAAGACAAAACATATCAATATAAACCGCGACAGAAGAACCGCCTTGGAACAGTCAGTGAAACGAATTCAACTGGGGGGGGAGGGGCTTAAATTGATTTTAAGTGGCCACGATCCTCGCCCTTACTTCAGTCGCGATTTAGACAAATTATTTGTTCAGTCTGCATGAAGGCCGCCTAACTCATCCGTGCAACATCTCCGTGAACATAAAAAAACTCAAACAACCACATAGATGAAACAACTGTGAGGACTCGACAGCAAGAAACCACTGAAATACTGGGGCAAAAGAAAACCAACAGTTTGACTCCGATTAGATCTCTCTAATTCTCAGTAAGCCTTTATGCTGGAACCGTCATAGAATCTGAGGCCTGACCAACCGGTGTGCAGTTAAAGAGGGAAGCAAAGTTGTTAACTGTGATTGGGTTAACTACCATGCATGCATTTATGTTGTACCCATTTTTATATCGAAAAATGATTTTACAAAATTGGGTGCTGAAGTCATAATGGTTATATATTTTTCTGAATTTATATACTAAGTCACCATTAAATTCTGGTTCCGATAGACCTTGTTGCAGAAAATATATAAGTCCAATAGTGAATTTTGAAATTAAATCAGAATGACGTCTATAAAACTTTGAAAAGGCTTTGCGAAGTTTATGGTACCGATAACCCTGATTAAGAAGTTTAGCAGTTTACAATTTATTACGAGTGTTGAAGTTAGTAACATGACTACAATCTCTGGCAAATCGAATAAATTGCGAAATATAAACGCCATAGGATGGCGCACGTGGAGCATCACCATCCAAAAAAAGGAAAATTTACAACCTCAAAATCAAAACCATCGCGTTTATCCTGTATGCCTTTTGCATACATGAAGTATGCATTTTGATGCCCAGTTTAATGACCGAGTACAATATACCTTTTATATGCAAGATAAATGTCATCAATCTTTTATAGGCCACAGTATGGTGGAAACAAGTGTGTTGGAGAATCCCTTCAGGCTGAAATATGTAATCTTCAGGTAGGATGTTTATGTCGAATTGATGTGTGGTGCCATAGGTCTCTCCGTGCATTGACATAATGTTTCATTTTATTTTTCTGTTTTTTTAAACTTTAGTGTTCAACCAGTATGGAAAAATAGCTTAATTTGAAGCAAACACTAGAACAGAGTTGCACACAGGGATTGGTTGCTTGAGCGATAAGCATCAGCATCTTTTTTATGCACACAGTCCAAAAAAGTGGAGTCAATGATCAGGAATCTACACAATTAACACAAAGTAAAGTTACGCCTTAATTGCAACCACTGGGTCGATGTCTCTGCTGGTGGACGATTCGTTCGTCCCCGAGGGTATTATCAGCTCAGTATCAGTTCCTTTGTGCTGAGGAGGATACTGCGGTGTTGACGTCAGTACTCAAGTACTGATTTAAATAGCTTTATTTTATCTTTAATTTTTGCAGTATAAAATTCTAATTTTTCTAAAACTAAGACCTGCTTGTCAGGTGAGACATATTTCTTAGCGGATTTGGTTGCCACTTTTTGTTATATTTCAAATTTTGCAAGCTTCGCTATTTTGGACATCTCCTTCCTGATGCCCGGGACTTCCGTGGAGCGTGGGCTATGTTTGCTGATGTTGGCTGGGTGGGGGACGCCTATAAGTCCGCGGGGGGACGTCTCCTGCCTGATGCGTGCAGTTGACCTGTCTCATGAGCTACGTCGGTCGGTGTGTGCTCGGAGGGAATGTTCTGTGTGTACCGAGTCTTGTCAATCATCCGTTTCGGTTTTATTACTTTGGGGTTGAGACACACTGATGAAGAAAAAATATCAGAAAGGCCTCTGTGTCAATAAATTTGGTATAGTTACGCCCTAAGTGTGGATGCTATACTTTTGAAAGGTATTTTTCACGTAACGCGTCTTGCTTATTCCTCGAATCAGTAAATATAGCATCCCTGTCATGTGCGAGTCCAGATTTGAAAATCCTGCACGTTCGTATTTCAAAGTTCCAGTTTTCATATGGCAGTTATCAAATGTAACTAGTTTGTTCATTTGTTTGATTTTGAATTAAACATCCCAGTCAACACTGTATAGGTCATTTTGTAGACGTTGCTTCCAATTATTTGGGACTTTTACCCGACATTGAGATGAAATGACTTCTAGAGCCCTATCAACCAATGAAACCAACAGGGTTTATAAGCAAGGGCGGTCCAAATCACACCGCTTTGCCTGGACAGGCTTTGATCCTCTAAGCGGTTTACCAGTACTCGTGTGTGGTCGGTTTCAGCTCTGTGAAGAAGCATCATGCAGTCCATCTATTTCTTCAAGCCCAGATGGGCGGGGGCTCCAATGTAACTAGGAGACAAGGACGGACTTAATTTGATCAGAAGGCCGAGACTTACATTGTCTAACTGGAATACATTATCTCTCTGAGTCTTATATTGTCTAACTGGAATAAATTACCTCTCCGAAACTTACATTTTCTAACTGGAATACATTACCTCTTCGAGACTTAATTTGTCTAGCTGTAATATATAACTTCTCTAAGATTAACATTGTCTTCCTGCCCAAGACTTAGATTGTCTAACTGAATACATTACCTCTCTAGAGATCACACTGGAATACATTACTTTTCTGATACTTAAATTGACTACCTCTCTAAGACTCACATTGTCTACCTGGAATACATTTCATATGTTGCCAATATAAAAATTAATGCCTTTATTTAAATGTAGCAGTAGTTTATTCTTTCGTGCGTGCGTACGTGCATGTGTGTGTTTTATATGAACTTTCCGTGTACCTAGACTTTAATGTGCGCTGTCCATCTGCTTAGTTTACTGCTCCTTAATGATAGGGCTCCAGCAGTTAACAGACTAACTGGGATGCTTGGATTTTATGCGATAACAGGCTCCACATCCTTTTTCCCCCCATCGACTGATTGATTTTTTATTTTGTGGTTAACAAGTAGACAACACTTGTTGGTCAGATAATGTCGTCTCCCCGAGAAAGGGCGAGAATATATAGTAGAGAACATAAAAGTAAGGGACAGGACAGAAAGAGAAATATGAACGGAAGTGTAAAACAGACGAAATAGCACCCCCCCCCCCTCCCACACACACACACACCTCAACCCTTACCTGTTTCAGGGGCAGAAGACCTTGCCAAACAGTAAGCCCATATCCGTTGCACGCCTCGGTAACACAAGATACACGTCACCCTTGCCTTATGTAGCCACCTTCGTATTCTACTTCGAAGCTGGATTGTACGGCTTAAACTATTTACAAGAAGCTTAAATTAATCGACATACAGCCAAACATCGTTTTTGTTTAACGACACACATTCTTTATATCATCTCTCCATTTTGTTTAATTATTGTCAATGTTGAAACGTTTGTTTGATGTATTTCAAGCAAAGGAACTTAATTCGCAAAAAGCTTTTTATTTGTAATTATATTTTGCAGGAATGTCAGGGTGACTACAAAACCGAACAGTGCAGAAACAAGAATCTGCACGACAGCGACCACAGCTGGGTTCCCCTTAATGACCAGATAGGTATTATTGTTTTGCACTTCTGATCAAAGTACATTTAAATAACAGCCATTGATATTGCAAACGCAAAATATTTTCAAAGTATGTCCTGAAATATTAAAAATGCCATTAGAATTGTAAGATTCATTTTGTAGCTTTTTGTTGTTTTGGTGTGTTGCTAAAGTGAGTCACATCATAAGGTTGTGATCTGTGTTCCTGTTCTTTTTTCCTGAGCCATGCCAAACTTTTCTTTCCATTTTTACCATATCTATTGATGCCAGCGGTGGAATGTGGAATGTCGTCTTTGCTTCTTTCTGTTTCTTTCTTTTTAATTATGAAGGCAGCTATAAAATAATCTTATTTTCAATTATTTAAACGAAATTATCCAGGCAAATAAAAATCAAAAATGAGTTCCTTTAAGAGCAATGAAAACATTCATAAGAAAGAAGATTGGTCATACTTCGTAGTTTCGGCTAATAAAGCCTCATCAGTGACCCTGTAATGATCGGGCAAAGAAAGCCAGAGGAAACATACTGCAATTTTGCAAAATTCGAAAAGGCAGTCATATGAAAAAAGCCATTAGTCGATTTTGTATGGAGAATAAATCATCTGTAGTATATCTGTTTTGTTAAGACTAGAAACATTTGTCCATATCATATTTTGATATTTTCAAATGACTTTTAAGGGGACCAAAGCTGTCATCTGCGCTGTATGACAAGTAACACAACACGACCAATGGTGCAGACTTGGCCAGAAGGTTATAAAGATGGAACAGTATGTCTTCCTATTAAAGAACAACCTTTCAGCAGATGTTTTGACGGAAAGTGCATGGTACGTTTCAATGTTGATAAAGACAAACTAGTAAGAAAATGCCACTCAGGAAAGGCAACAATCCAAGAACGCAGCCGTCTCAAGTCACCTATAGAAAGTGACACGGAAGCTTACACACAAAAAAAAAAAAACAGACGAAACATGAACCAACGGCACAAAGCCAAATAACAAATAAGACATTGCAAAAGAACGACCGCCTTGGGACGGTCAGTAGTAAATTTACTGGGGCTTAACTCCGGTGTTTTTGAAATCTTAACCCTCATCCGAGTTTCAGTACAGTATTAAATAAAATAACTATAATAAATTGATCCTCATGGAGGCTTTCTAGCTCAACAGTGAGTCATGATAAAATACATGGAAAAATGATATTGTTTGATTATCATTATCATGAAACAGGGTCGAGGACTCGGCAACAATCCGACGTCAGAGCAGAAGAAAACCATGAGTTTGATCACGGAGGGTTGAACCCAGACAACATAGGTTAGAACTCTGATTTAACTCACTGAGACTGGCGGCAGCTTGGCCTGAAATTACACGGATTTTTAACTCGCTAAATCAGGGCTATATTGTTTGTGCTGTGTGGTGGCCATCTACCCATACATTAATTTACTGCACTTATATTTTCAATCCTCATGGACTTTACAATGTATTTGGAATTACTTTTCATTGTTACTTAAATTGACATCCTTTGGTGACTGTATTGAAGATCATAAATTTAACAATATTCATACCTGGGTGTTTGATTGAAGAAAAAGCAATTTTATTGGCTTTTGTTTTACCTTTCTTCAGCTTGAAGGATTTTACTTCAGCTCGTATGTGTGCTTTTTTCTTCAATAACCGGTATGAATATTTTTTTCATATCGCTAAATATTACAACTGCAGTGGGTATTTCTAATAAACTAATTGCCTTCACTTCTATTTCACCTCAGGTTACCCGCTGCATCTTTTGTATACATACCCCATTCCATTTTTAAATTAAGAACTATTATGTCATCGATATTGGCCAGATCTTTAAATTTATTTTCTGCTACTTTATTAGGCAACACATCTATATTGCATATTAATCTTAGAATTAGACTATCCCCTCTAAAATCGCCAGTCCTTCGAAAATATACCAATTGGTTGATAAGAAGTGGAATGTGTCGAAGTATTTTTTAAGTGCAATGCTAAAAAAGTTAGGTTTTGTAAACACTAATGTACTGCGTCTACAGTTTTTTTTATCTGTAAAGGATAGACGATTTTCCGTACTTAATTTTTAAGAATAGACATGAAACACAACGACTTGCTGCAAATTGCGGAATACAGTACATGCGGCAAACAAATCGTACGTTACAAATAAGATTTGATAAACACTAGAATGAGAAATAGAAATATAGGCAATGATCAGGAATCGATACAATTAACCCACAGCCCCCGTCAGAGACACCAAAGGGAAAGAAACACAAACATGAAGCAACATACTCCAACAGAAACACCAACAGTGGAAAGCCAAAAGGACAGTTACTTTCACACAAAATGGCCAATTAGCTATCCAAAATAAAAGAATATAAGCGACACAAACAACCGAAGGCAAGCCATAACAAAAATTAACCGCGAAAGAAGAACCGCATTGGAACGGTCAGCGGAAACGAGTTCAACGGGGGTGCGGGGGGGGGGGGGCTTAAATCGATTTTACGTGGCCACAATCCTCGCCCTTACTTCCGTCGCGATTTTGACATATAATTTGTTCAGTCCGCAAGAAGGCCTCCTTTAGTGCGACATCTCCGTGAACACCAAAACCAAACAATCACTGGAAGTTTACCCTTTCCTGTACCGTCACTGGAAATTAACACTTGCCTGTCCCGTCACTTTAAACTAACGGATCTTTCGTTTAATGATAAAGATGATAATCAGTGGAAAACAACTTCGATGAAATTCTACAGCTGGATTTAAAATCATTAAAAGGCACGTTAGTCAATTAAAATTGATTCAATCATTGCAAACACATTTTCAACGTGTTCTTATATTAAAACACACAATGCACATATAACTTTACGCTTTTGTTTTTGTTTTTGACTGATTCCGTCACCGCTTAGACATTTTTATGTGCGTCCTATACCTTCAAGGAACCATTGATAAGAGAACCTGATAGAAGCACGATAATATCAAGATATAGCATGCCGCGATAGTGAAAGTAGAGTGATAGTAGTTTCCACGACAGCGATACTGTCGCGATAGTCAAAATTGGCATCGATAGGCAGCCATATTAAATATTGACGATACCTACTTCCATGGTTGGTTCAGTTAACTGTATCCTTCAGAACTTCAATTTAATGGAGCAAATTGTTCTGATACGAAATCCTCGTTTTGGGATTCATATTTATATATTTTAGATGGGATTGTTTTTTTGCAAAATGTATGATAAAATTAAGGCGTAACTATACCAAATTTAGTGACACAGAGGCCTTTCTGATATTTAATCTTCATCAGTGTGTCTCAACCCAAAAGTTATGAAACCGAAACGGATGATTGGCAAGACCCGGCAAACACAGCACATCACCCTCCGAGCACACTCCGACGGACGTAGCTCATGAGGCAGGTCAACTGGAGGCATCAGGCAAGAGACGCCCACCCGCGGACTTATAGGCGTCCCCCACCGAGCAATCATCAGCAAACATGGCCCACGCTCCACAGAAGTCCCGGGCATCAGGAAGGAGGTGTCCAAAGTAGCGAGACTTGCAAAATTTAAAATATAACAAAAAGTGGCAACCAAATCCGCTAAGATACATGTCTCACCTGAAAAGTTAGTCTTAGTTTTACAAAAATTAGAATTTTATACTGCAAAAATTAACGATATAATATAGCTATTTAAATCAGTACTTGAGTACTGACGTCAACACCGTAGTATCAACCTCAGCACTAAGGAACTGATACTGAGCTGATGATACCCTCAGGGACGAACGAATCATCCACCAGCAGAGATATCGACCCAGTGGTTACAATTAAGGCATAACTATACCAAACTTAGTGACGCAGAGTCCTTTCTGATATTTAATCTTCATCAGTGTGTCTCAACCCCAAAGTTATGAAACCGAAACGGATGATTGGCAAGGCCCGGCAAACACAGCACACCCCCCTCCGAGCACACTCCGACCGACGTACTCATGAGGCAGATCAACTGGAGGCATCAGGCAATAGACGCCCGTCCGCGGACTTATAGGCGTCCCCCACCGAGCCAACATCAGCAAACATGGCCCACGCTCCACGAAAGTCCCGGGCATCAGGAAGGAGATGTCCAAAGTAGCGAGACTTGCAAAATTTAAAATATAACAAAAAAGTGGCAACCAAATCCGCTAAGATACATGTCTCATCTGACAAGTTAGTCTTAGTTTTAGAAAAATATTAGATTTTTATACTGCAAAAATTAAAGATATAATATAGCTATTCAAATCAGTACTTGAGTACTGACGTCAACACCGTAGTATCAACCTCAGCACCAAGGAACTAATACTGAGCTGATGATACCATCAGGGACGAACGAATCATCCACCAGCAGAGATATCGACCCAGTGGTTGCAATTAAGGCGTAACTATACCAAATTTAGTGACAGAGAGGCCTTTCTGATATTTAATCTTCATCAGTGTGTCTCAAACCCAAAGTTATGAAACCGAAACGGATGATTGGCAAGACCCGGCAAACACAGCACATCCCCCTCCGAGCAAACTCTGACCGACGTAGCTCATGAGGCAGATTTGATTTTGAGATTGTAACGTTTTCTTTCTTAGATTGTGATGCTCTTCTTTCGACACCCTACGGTTTTCATACATCCCAAATAATTCGGTTTGCTACGGGCCTCCATTGCCTAGTGGATAAGAGCGCTGCTTCTTAATCATAAGTTCTCTCACCTCTTTGGTTCCAGCCTGGCTCTGGTCATATGTGAGACACCGCGTTCTACAGTTTCTGACCACCTCTGATTAACGATCCTTTCGATATGAGTGAATTAATCTTGAAAGGGCCGAAAAACCGCAAAAATAAAAATAATTCGGTTTGGCTGAGTATCTAGTTATGTAACTGACTTCAACACTCGTTATAAATTGTTAACTGCTCAAATTCTGTCATAAGTTTAATTTGAAGGTCTTTAGTGGTCTTCGTACCTTTATAGTGGTCGAAAGTAGGTAAAGTTGGTATCAAAATAAACATAATCATCTTATCACAACTATGAGACCCATTATTCTTTTCTAAATCATGTACTTTTTGTACCAGGGCAACTCAAATACCAATTGCTTTCTTATCAACATACATTGCAAACTCATATCATTAAACTGTGATTTCCAGACTTCTGTAGAACGCCAGCCATTTTCACGCACTTGGCGAAGTTATTTGCATAAAGCGCCTCAATGACGTGTCAGAATTAGAGCGACCTCTGAGAATGGCGCGAAAATTAAGGAAGACTGTAAAATCTTATGAATGCGCGAGATAAGAGCATCTACATTCTTTCTGTCACTTATTATAGTAAATTGTGATAAGCTTCCGATGAATACAGATTTAAGCCCCCAGTGGAAGTCTTTCCACTGACCGTTCCAAGGCGATTCTTCTGTCGCGGTTTATTTATGTTGTTGTTTGTTACTTACTGTGTGTATCAATTGTGTCTTTTTTATTTTGGATGGCCATGTGGCCATTTTGTGGGAAAGTAACTGTCCTTATGGCCTTCCTTTGTTTAGGTTTCCATTACTCATTTGCATACCGCATGCTGTAACAGTTAAGAAATTCCAAAAATGTTCGTTTTTCTGTTTAATATTTTGTATTTTATTAATTTTCAAACATGAGTTGCATCTTACATCTTTTTTTAAAAAAAAAAACCAATGGCAAATCACGAGGATGACAACAACAAAATAGAGGATCCGCTGGGGGGTATTTGATTACTGAAAACGGCAGCATGTTTGGAGTGTGTAAAAATATCACTACATGCGATTTATTCCGTGAATTCTCTCTAATATGGACCAATGTCTATAACGTGACAAACATGCGGCAGCAAATGCTTAAATATTCAAGTTAAGCCTTGGCTGAAAGAATTACAAAATAACAGGAGTGCGACCACATTTTTTAGATTTGAAATGAATTTATCATTTTCCCAAATAATGTGGTCTCATCCCTCTATAGAGATGAGACAACATTCCTTCAGCCCAGGATTTTAGTATGTTATTTAAGGTGAGACCACATTTTCTCATCTCTGAATAGGGATGAAACTACATTATTTAGGAAAATGATACATTCATAGCAAATCTAAAAAATGTGGTCGCACTCCTATATAGAGAAGAAAATCTGGCCTTACCTTAAATAATATACTTAGTCAAAAAAGTAACTATACCAACTTTCGGGTGAAACTCACCAGATATCTGGCAGCTATTGAGCAAAATTTGGCTGTAGACATTTAAATTGGACGTTTAGCTAGAGAATGCTCAAACTTGCATTTGCCCATACCTTTCTGGTCCAGAGTTGTCTTGCAATATGTGCCTAGAAAGATTTTGGTAGAAAATGGACATTGCGCATGCGCATAAAGCTCTTATTGTCTAAGATGAAAGACAATATTCTCTAAACATCGGATAACACTTTACTTTTACAATATCTCATGATCTCGCATTATAAGCGAGGTTTTAATTTGTGAAATTCTCAAATTATCTCCCTTGCAATTAAAAATATAGCAATTTTCGAACTGCTGTAATTTTTATTCCTCTCAACCAATTTTTGCCATTTTTCAAAAAACGCTTTGTGTCCACCATTGCTGTTCATCATGATGGTAAAAAATACAGGAAATTCATGTAACATGTAGCACTATCGATTGCGATTTTCTATGGAGTTCCCATTGAAATATGTTCTATAAAAGGGTTATCCTTTGGAAGCAAGGAATACACCACAGAAGTGAAAAATATGGAGTGTACATGTTTTCTGGGCCAGACTAGCTAGTTTCGGCCAATTAGGCCTCATCAGGGACCCTCAGATATTTTCAAAATTCCACAATGGAATCAAAGATCCCAAAGGACAAGAAAATATAATCTACACTATGAAAGCAGCATTTGCACACAACTTCTAAGAATTTGAGGTCAATATGTGATAGCCTGTTTCTCGTAGCTGATGCAACTAAAGTTCCAAATCTTTTGTGAATAGACGCAAATTGTATCTAAAGAAATGTCACATGTATCAACTTTTATAAATGTAGGGTACAGGGAAATTTTGATGTTAAATCATAGCATATTTTAATGATTTTATCTGCGAAAATGACACAGTGACCCCTTGGGTGTTTAAAGCAATAGTCTACGATGATATGTTTAAGAAAACAAAAACGAATGGTGCTTTTACACGGAAAAAGGAGTCTTCTTATCAAAACATAACAAACTTTGTGTAGATTTTATCTGTAGTAGCTATAGTTACAGAAGCAATTTTAGGTATAGGAACTTTTTTGACTGAGTATATATTAAAAGCCTTGGCTGAAAGAATGTGGTCTCATCTCTATATAGGGATGAGGCCACATTATTAAGGAAAATGATAAATTCATGGCAAATCTAAAAAAATGTGGTCTCACTTCTATATAGAGAAGAAACTGTGGTCTCACCTTAAATAACATACAAAAATCCTGGACTGAATGAATGTAGTCTCACCTCTATATAGGGATGAGACCACATTATTTAGGAAAATGATAAATTCATTGCAAATCTAAAAAATGTGGTCTCACTCCTTATATAGAAATATAAAATGTGGTCTCACTTTAACTAACATAATAAAATCCTGGGCTGAATAAATGAAGTCTAATCTCTATATAGGGTAGAGACCACATTATTTAGGAAAATGATAAATTCATTGCAAATCTAAAAAAAGTGGTCTCACTCCTTATATAGAAATGAAAATGTAGTCTCACCCTAAATAACATACTAAAGGCCTGGGCTGACATCTTTATAGGGATGAGACCACATTGTTGAGGAACATGATAAATTCATGGAGAAGAAAAAAATCCTGGGCTGAAGGATTGTGGTGTCAATAATTTGGTCACCCATTAAAAAAAACTTAAGCTGATCCCTATTATTTATTGACACGATACATATACGGAATGAATCTAATTTTGAAATGGTAGGGCCCAATTATTCTGTATGTTAATAAGGATATAGTTGCGCATCCCTCCAAAATGAATAAAGAAATCCCATTTGCGGAGGCTAAAAATCTTGTTGTGCTTTAGAACGCTTACAGCACCCTTCAAAAATTTATGAATGAATGGTCATGTTGTCTCTTTTATCCAAGTTAGTGGGCGCTTGCATGTTCGTAACGACCAGATAGCTAAATTTTGCATTAAATTGTAAAGTGTAGACATTTTGAAAACTTTACCGCCATCATCAGATGAACAGTCTCTCTAGTTAAGTATTTGGTATTAGAAACAATTGGAAATCATAATGAAATATAGTTGCCAAGTCATTCAAATAAGAGAAAAACAGTTGCTACCCCCTTGCACTAAAAAGCAAAATGGCGGGGCAGAAGCGGAAAAATTTCCATACCCCACCTCAGTTCATTCGATCCTATCCTTCCGCCAAGGCTATCATTTTTCTGTGTGATTTTAGAGATGAGATATTGAAGTTTGTTTTAAGACCTTATTTGGCGTGATTCACCGTCTTTTAAGGCACGGAACCACATTGGACTTACAAATTAAACTTTTACCCAAATTCTTTCTCAGGGTTATCGGTATCATAAACTTTTTCTAAGTTTATAGACATTTATATTTTGATTCAAAATCAATATTGGACTTAAATGGCCTATCGAGACCTGAACTTTATGCTGTCTTAGTATATAAATTCAGAAACATATATACTTGAAATTACTGCAGAACCATATTTCGTAACATTTTTTTTTATATTAAACAATTGGGTACAAGGTAATTGTTATACGACAAACTACATGCATGGTGGTTAACACATCCATGGTTGATAACTTTGCTCCCTTCTTTGATTGCACGCCGGCGGGTCAGGTCACTGACTCTATGACGGCTCCAGTCTAAAGACTAACTTAAGATTTTGTGTAATGTCTGTTGATGCCTGATGCTCTCAACAGAGTCCAAATGTTGATTTTCTTTTCTTCCATATTTTCGTTATTTCATGCTCTCGACTCCTCATCGCTGTTTTATCTCTGTATTCGTTTGATTCTTAGCACCGATGAGTTAGAACTCCTCCTGGCAGACTAAACTAGTTAATTTTCTAAACCACGACAAATAATGGTTTGTGGCTACGTCAAATCGAGTTAAGCCTCCACCCCCTCCCACACAAACACACAGTAAAACAAAAACTTTTTACCGGCCGTTCCAGGGGAGGTTCTTCTGCTGTGGTTTATAATTGTTTTATTCCGTCTTTGCATGTATGTATTGCTGACATATCTTTCATTTTGAATATCCGATTGGCCATGTTGTGGAAATTAATTCTCCTTTTGGATTTCCGCTTGTGATGTTTTCATTATTGCGGGATCATTTAGTGTTTGTTTTTCTTTTCATTTTGGTGTCTTGGATGATAGGTGTGGGTAATTGTATCGATTCCTGGTATTTGCCTACACGTCTATTTTTTGTCATCCGTGGGGCTGAATCAAGAAATAGTATGCCATAACTTCAAAGAGATGTAATAGTTGCCAGTGGAAACAAACATGGATTCTATACCCCAAATCACAAAACATAGCCCTTATCAATATAATGAGCCGGTGCAGAGCACTTCCTTGGGCTTGAAAAAATAAATTGGCTACATAATGCTTCCACGCATAGCTGAAACTGACAGCACACAAGTACTGGTAAACCGCTTAGAGCTTCCAGGCAAAGCGGTGCGAGTCGAACTGCCGATGCTTATAAACCCTTTTGGTTTCATTAGGGAGGAGGGCTTAAGATGTCATTTCATATCAATGTCAGGTAAAAATCCCACAAAATTGGAAGCAAAATGACCTATATAGTATTAACGGGACGTTTAACATCAAATCAAACAATCAAAATCACAGCATTTCCTACAATTTGCATCCGCGCCCAACGAAGAAAAAGATCCGCCTGCGCATCCATAAAGTCTGACCAGAGACTTCTCTTGCTGCATGAATAAGCACTGGGCCCTTAGCTATCAACGCAGACTCTGATCAGACAGCGCAGAGTTGCAGTCTTATCTGAGTCTTCGCTGGGCGCACATGTAAATTGTAGTTAATGTTCAAATAAAAAGTAATAATGCATCTGTTTTAAGATTTGGGAATTAAAGATGAGTTTTACATAAACGCCTATAGTTCTTGGATGTTTATTAGATTTGAAGAAGCAATCGTTTAGCTTTTTGTTGTCTAGCAACAACAAAATACCAGAATTCGGATTTTCAGATTTCATGCACACGTCTGTTGCTATGCAAAAGATCGCATAGTGGCATATTAGTTTTCTCTTAATTAGAATTAACTGATTTGCATTCCGTTTCATTTTTGTCCATCTGGTTGAAATTGAACTTGACCGGATCCGTTTTATTCCAACTTTTGACTTTCTATCCCAATTATGGCAATTAAAATAGACTACTTTTGTCAAATTTCAAAAGATAAATGAGCCAGCGCACGACAAAACCTACAATAAGACATCGAAGAATCAGATCAGCGCAGGTTAATCTGAGTCTTTGTTTGTTGTACATGTCTTATTGTAGGTTTTTGTCATGCTCTGGCTCAAAATCGTGTTTTATAACAGCTGTTAAAGGAGATGCGTGTATATCATTTCATCTGGAATGTACGCTGTAACACAGAAACCAAGTACCTTTAAACAGGTTTTTGTTTACATGGTAACGATACTAATCTGTGTACCCAAGATCTGTTTACCAACAATCCTTGAATGCATGACAATGGAAAAATCTGTAACTTTAATTATTTTTGAGCATGTAGGTATAAGTGCCGTATAGAAGCAGTATAACGTCTGTCCAATTTTTATTACAGTTTATTTTATTTGGTCCCCTGTGCAAAAGGGTTCGCGGGAAGTCAAGGTGGGACTTCCTACATCCATCTATCCACCATTGTCAAACACGTTGGGAGTATTTACCAAAACCGCTGATTAAATTTCAGTTTAATTTCATAGGCAGCCTTTAGACAATTAGGTATGGTATTTTGTTTGAATGATTCAGGTCACATAACCCTGATGGCCGTCATATGGAATTTCATCTTCTTCGCTTGCACTGCTGGGTAGTTTATTATTACCAAATTTATTAAAATATTGGCCGAGATTGGCCTGACCAATATTTCCTGTGTTCGACCCTACGTGATCAAACTGGTGGTTTTCTTCTGCACTACTGAGTTAGAAAACCTTCACGCGGACCAAACAAATACTTGCTTGAACTATAGTGAAAGTAAGAGTGAGGGTTGGGATCCCGTAAAGTTAACATAAACCCACCAGCATGTTGTACTGACCGTTCCAAGTCGGTGATTTTGCTGTGGTTCTTTCATGATTTGTGTAGGTGGTTCTATTTCTTTCCCTAATTATATATGTTGTTACGTTGATGATTCTGATGATACCCCCTTTTCGGTTGTTCATTTAGTTACGTTTGTCCTTCGAGTTTAATGTTTGTCATGTTGTTGATTATGATTCTTTCCCCCATTATGTATATTTCTCCTGTTTGGAAAAGAGCTGGTGTCCCCTGATTCGGTTTGTTTACTGTCGTCACTTCATGTTTGGACTTCTTTCCCCATTGACTTTGTGGGGAGAATTTGGGTTCTGATTGTATCGGTCCTTGATCGGTTCTCTTTTTGTACTACTTAGGGTATACAGGTTGTCTATGCAAATCAGTGAGTGCTAAATACCAGCGCATTTTTTTTCTTTAGCAAGCTGATTATAAATATTACTTTATGGTCAATAACTTGCTTTGGCAAGATAAAAAAGTTGAATACATTCAGGCTGCCTATAAGTAAGTTTTGTCAAGGCACCATTCTGAAATCTTTTTAAGAGGGATAGAGTCCAGTGTTCTTTGTCCTGAATTGTGAATGTGGTAATACCGGTGGCTTTCATTTTTCCTGATGTCAGATTGTTATTGAGTCTCTAATGCTAGTCCATGTTAGCTTAAAATCATACATTATTGCTTTACTCTTTATGTTGCTTTCATTTCTCAGTGTTGAATAAAGAGTCTCACATATTCAAATATTATTGCACAATTTGCAGGTCGCAGGACACATCATTTTAGTTTTTGTTAACATTTGTATTCTTCCTGCATGTCAGTTTTTATGAGTGAATTTCACCAGCGCTTGTCTGGTTGTCCATGATGACGATGAGAAGAATAGCGATCGTACAGACAATTACCAAATCCAACATATAATGCTGATTCTGAGGAGAGGCCAACTGCACCACCCTCATTGACATAAAAGCGGACTTCTGCTAGAGGATGTTAACAATTAGTTGTTTTCGTTGCAGAATTTCGGCTGTGACGGCCACCTAGACTCTGGCTATCAGTATGACCAGTGTGGTGTATGTAATGGAACAAGCAATACTTGTCGAGAGATAACAGGCTCTTACGTTCAAAACAACGTGTCGACGGGTATGTTCTTCTTCTTAGATCGAGGCTATTTGACAAGTCTTCCCTCTTTAACTGAACGCCGGTGGGTCAGGCCTCAGATTCTATGACGGTTCCAACGTAAAGGCTTACTGAGAATAAGAGAGTATCTTATTTTATGTAATGTTGGTTGGAGCCTGGTGCTCCGTCTCTGGTCTTCATTTGCTCGAACATTTCAGTGGTTTCTTGCTGTCGAGTCCTACCGTTGTTTCATATCTGAGGTTGTTTGATTGATGGTTTAGGAAGCCTTCATGCGGACTGAACAAATTATTTGTCTAAATCGCGACGGAAGTTAGGTCGAGGATTGTGGCCACGTAAAATCGAATCTCCGTTCCTGTCTAGTAAATCATTTATATAAAGAAGACACTTTTCAATCATGTTCTGGTAACAAACAGCAGTTCCACCGACCTTTTATATGAATATTATACCATATAATATATTATGGGGACATTTAAACATTCAGCCCAATTACTGGGCATCAAACTCTTTGAAAAGCATTTGAAGCAATATAATACGTCTAACTAAAACTTATTGTCGATAGTATGATTTTCCTTGTCAAAAACGCTGCTTCCATATCGGAAACATTTTTTCTAAAATCGGATACAATTCTCTAATCATACATTAGTATTTAGTATTGTTTACTATAATCCTTCTTAGTCATATCAATTTAAGAGATTTTAAAGGTGTTTTGACTTCGATCATTCTTACCCCTCCCCCCCCCCCCCCACCCCACGACCTTTACCTTAGTTTTGAATAATTGCACTTCGTTTAATTTTATCTGGGCCTTTCGCCCAAAGGTTGTCATAGAACATTTTTTGCATATCCAGAAAGTTTTTCTGGAGCATCAGGTAAAGCTAACATAAGGTGGTTCAGTTTTGCAATGGCTAAGCTTTTAATAACAATTATTTTTCCTATTGGCGTCAGTATTCGTTTTGACCAATTTGTAAAAATCCTTTTCATTTCTTCTTTTTTTATTCTGTAATTTACATCGGCAGTCTTTCTTATATCATGGGTAAATTTTACCCCTCAAAAACAGTAAATTCTTTATTTTTCAATAAAAGATTATATTCCGTACACAATCTTTAATTACTGCCCTTTTTAGAATCTATCCATACAACTTTTGTTTTATCTAGATTAATCCAAAGGCCTGAGGCTACTGCATAAAATTTGAGTGTCTTAAGACAAGTTTTAAGTGATTGTTCTGAGCCATCAAGCATTAATGAGGTATCATCGGCATACTGAGAAATTTTAACTTCATAGTTAGAAAAATGTATTCATTTTAATAGAAGTATTATTTCTTTTTAAAACTGCCAGTATTTCTGCACATATTATAAAGATATACGGAGGCAGAGGGTCTCCTTGTCGGCATCCTCTCTGCAAGTTGAACCAATCTGACATATGTCCATTTACTTTAACACATGATTGTATATTTTTTATAAAATAGTTTAACCCATCTTATTAAAGACTTTCCAAAACAAAAATACTTTCTCCTATATATCTGTCTGTCATAAATCCAGTTTGGTCTTGGTTAATTAAAATTGGTTATACCTTCTTGGTTCGTTTGGATATACAAGCTGATGCTAATTTATATGACGTATTTAATAAGGTATTGGTCTTCAGTTTTTAATTCGCTGTTTATCTTTACTACCTATAGGAATACAGGTAATGACGCCGCGTTGCAAAGACTCAGATAGCTCGCCATATTTGAAACAGAAATTGATAGCTCTAAGCATATTGTTAGGAGGCCTTCATGCGGACTGAACAAATTATTTGTCTAAATCGCGACAGAAGTAAGGGCGAGGATTGTGGCCACGTAAAATCGTTTGAAGCCCCCCAGTGGAAATCTTCCACTGACCGTTCCAAGGCGGCTCTTCTGTGGCGATTTATTTATGTTGTTGTTTGTTACTTACTGTGTGTATCACTTGTGTCTTTTAATTTTGGATGGCCATATGGCCATTTTGTGGGAAAGTAACTGTCCTTATGGCCTTCCTTTGTTTAGGTTTCCATTATGGTCTGGTCGCTTAATGTTTGTATTTCTTTCCCTTTGGTGTCTTTTATGGGTGGAGTAAGTTAATTGTATCAATTCCTGATCTTTGTTTTACTTCTACTTTTTAGTTCTTTAAACAGAAATTCCCAAGATACCGAATCAAATGCTTTCTCGGAGTCAATCAGGAGTAGCATACTGTGTGCTTATTGTTTTTCAGTATAATTCATAATCTAATGTTTTCTCCTATATATCTGTCTGTCATAAATCCAGTTTGGTCTTGGTTAATTAAAATTGGTTATACCTTCTTGATTCGTTTGGATATACAAGCTGATGCTAATTTATATGACGTATTTAATAAGGTATTGGTCTCCAGTTTTTAATTCGCTGTTTATCTTTACTACCTATAGGAATACAGGTAATGACGCCGCGTTGCAAAGAATCAGATAGCTCGCCATATTTGAAACAGAAATTGATAGCTCTAAGCATAAAGTAACCCAAATCTTTGCAGAAAAAAAAGAACTCATATATAAATACGTTCTGAATAGCTAGATCCTTTGGAAGCAAAGAATACACCAAATAAACGAAAATAGCAGACTCGGTTTTATTGAGTCTGTTCGTGACCAGTACTAAAATGTGCTACACCGGCCACGCCCCCTAGCACCGGCTTCAGCAGAATTCTATTTTCAAAATGATTCTAAATGAACTCAATGATCCCAAAAGACCAGAAAATATAATCTGCACTATGATGGATGTACGGGGAGACTTTTTAGGGCCGCCACACTGCGCAGCACCAGTTGCAGTGAAGATAAATAAGCTCTGAATAGCTAGATCCTTTGGAAGCAAAGAATACACCAAATAAACGAAAATAGCAGACTCGGTTTTATTGAGTCTGTTCATGACAAGTACTGAAATGTGCTACACCGTCCACGCCGTCGATTCCGGGACTGGTGTTGTTTGATGCTTTTCTAAGACTGAATAGTAGTTCTTCGTATGAAATTTGATCTTCGAGTTTCAATATCTCCTCCTCATTTAGTTTTTGGAACATTTTTATTGCTTGGAAGAGCAGGTAAATTAATATCTGTAAAGTAGAAGTAAAACAAATAACTTACTCCACCCATCAAAGACACCAAAGAGAAAGAAACACAAACATGAAGCGACTAAACCAAAATGGAAACCTAAACTAAGGAAGGCCATAAGGACAGTTACTTTCCCACAAAATGGCCAAAAGGCCATCCAAAATAAAAAGACACAAGTGATACTCACAGTAAGTAACAAACAACGGCATGAATAAACCGCAACAGAAGAATTCCACTGGGGGGGGGGGCTTAAATCGATTTTACATGGCCATAATCCTCGTCCTTACCTCTGTCGCGGGATACACTAATTTTGTTCAGTCTGCACGAAGGCTTCCTAACTCATCAGTGTAACATCTCCGAGAACATACAAATAAAAAAACTACAGAGATGAAACAAGGTTGAGAACTCGACAGCATTCAACAACAGAATTGCTGGAGCAAAAGAAAACCAACAGTTAGACTCCGAGGGGCCCGACCAAAGATTTGCCTTGCAGAATATAGATGTGTATAAAAGTTCATAGTTTCAGTTAAAATTTCAGACTGCCGTTTTACAATTGACCTATCGTCTTTCTTTAAGCTTTTCATACCTTTATTTACGAAATTTCTAAATTATAAAATTATTTTGTTACTTTTTCTCCTTCATCTTCCCACTTTGCTTTCGAGCGGATTTTTTTTACTTTCAACTTTCTTTTGTCTAATATCATATAATGCCTTCTTTTTGTTTTCTAACATTTCATGATTAGTTACATATTCTTTTTCCAAACTATCTATTTCTTCTACACTCTTTTTTCTTTTTCTTCTTCTTGTCTTTTTTATTAGATGCACAGAAATTGTTTTCCCTCGGATCCCGATTAATAGTACATAATAGAAAATAGAAGTGGAGGCAATGATCAGGAATCGATGCAATCAACCCACAGCTCCCATCAGAGACACAAAAGGGAAAGGAACACAAACATGAAACAAAAGACCTAATGGAAATATAAATTGCGGAAAGCCAAAAGGACAGTCACTTTCCCACAAAATGGCCAATAGGATATCCAAAATAAAATAATATAAGCGACACAAACACCCAAAGACAAATCATAACAAAAATAAACCACGACAGAAGAGCCGCCTTGGAACGAGCAGCGGAAACGATTACCCTAACCCTAAAAACTTGTCATTTATACAAAATGTTCAGTCCTGTAAAGGTATTGAGTTGATATTATGTTGTTCTAATTGTAAACCTACGGAATATAATTGTTTTGTTTCTAGTATTGTCTTTTTAACTTCTTCAATATATCTAGAGTCTAATGAATTATTAAATTTCCAGTAGGGACTTCACTGCAGAAATTTATTAAAATCGAATTTGAGCAATACTGCAGAATGATCCGTTCTATACCCCGGTATAATTTTTAACTCGTCTACTTTTAGATATTAAGAAACATTCAAGCCTATATATATTTTTTTTGGTATTTTTCTTTCTCCATGTATATTGCCATTTTTCTAAGTTCATTTCCCGCTAAGCATCATTGAGTTTACAGCCCGTCATTAATTTTAAAACCTGATCCGAAGCTTTTGGATTATTTATATTTAAGTAGTCAACCGTATCTTTTTATCTTTTTCTGGGTCCAAAACTAAATTAAAATCCCCTGCTAAAATAACTGGTCACATATTTATTTATGTCGTGAAGCAGTTCAAGATAAAATTCATGGCCATCTCAGTTTTGGCACATACATATTTATCAACAAAATATGCTTATCTTGAATGGCCATATCTAGAATTAGTTTATTACTGTTGTTATCTTTTTCAAGATTTTGTATCTTAAATTTAAAAGTATTGTTAAAAAAAAATGCTACTTCTCTTGACTGACTTGAACAATTACTGAAAAAGCAATCGAAACCCCATCATAGAGTAGTTTGTATTTTCTTGTCCTTTGGGATCATTGATTCCACTGTTGAATTTTGAAAAAAAAAATGAGGGCCACTGTTGAGGCCTTATTGGCCGAAACTAGCTAGTCTGGCCTAAAAAACATGTACACTCCATATTTACCAGATCTGTGGTGTATTCCTTGCTTCCAAAGGATAAGCCTTTCTAGAACATATTTATATAATTTTCTTCTCGCGTTGTAAAATGTGTATCCTGCAATAAGTATATTGAAACTGTTTAGTCTTTATAAAATTTTAGCGTCAGATCTGGCCATTTTATTTGATTATCCTTGACAATTCATACTAATAAGTATTATACTGCTATCACCCATTTCTTACAGAGAGGGGGTAGTATTTGTGTCTAAATACTGGCAGTTATAGGAAGGTCATTATATATGCAGTCATTCAAGCTTTTGTTTTGTTTTTTTTTGGTTTTGGTTTTACGGCCCTTTCAAGATTATTTCACTCATATCGAGCAGATCGTTAATCAGAAGTTGGCGAAAACCAGAGTACCCGGAGAAAAACCATCTAAACTTCCGTTGCAGAACTTGGAGTCTCACATGTGACCTGAGCGAGGCTCGAACCACAGCGGTGAGAGACCTAATGATCAAGAGTCAGCGCTCTTACCCACTAGGCCACGGAGGCCCGTTCATTCAAGCTTTTCGGAGTACTAAAATTTGTGGTTACAAGACATCCGAAAACATATTTTGCACATCGGATTTCACAACGCTCTAAGGAATATCTTCCTATGTCCCCGGACAGAATTTGGATATTCAATAAACAAGTCATTCTAACGCACACAACTAAAAACATTGAAATTGACATGAAACGGGAGAAACTAAATACGACTTTACATACATCATATTGAAATACAATACAATACTTTCTGGGGGCCCCTGCCGAAGTGGACCTGGAGAAACAGACCTGGCCGCATGGTGTCCCCACGCAGAGCCCAACCTGACCGCTTATGCGCATTGGCAAACTGCTAAGACGGACCAAGAGTACCCAAGCAAAGTAGCTCGAGTCGGATCGTCCACAGCATATAAGGTCCATAGGTTTCATTGGGCGGTAGGGCTCCATATGCAATTTCATCTCATTTTCATGCGAAAGTCCAACAAAATTGAAAGTAACGTCCCCAAAATGATCCGAATAGTGTTGAGTGGACGTTGAACCTCAATATAAACAATAGACAAACAATACATTCAGCGACATTCTGTTAGAAGGACTGAGCAGTATATCAATAGGCCACTCCAGAATCATTTTTTGTGAAAATAATGAATATATTACTTCAGCACTGGTAGGCTGATTGTCTCTAAGGCTAGGTAGGACAAATTGTCGTGAACGGGAATCTAAAAGTGTGTCGTTTTACCCCGTTATTCCTGTGTCGTAAGCAAACAGTGCAGGCCCCTATCAGACGCAGCGCTGTGCGGCGTCCGATCTGGAACCTGGTGGTTTGGGGAACCCAAATACAATTCCAGTCCAGTTTCCATAGATTACTCTTTTATGTTACCCCCCCCCCCCGGCGCCACAAAGACATGAACAGCTCGGCCGTTTTCTATTTAATTACCATTACGGGATTTCCTACAAATAATAATAATAATAATAATAATAATAATAATAATAATAATAATTAAAATAGACCTTATATATAGAGGGTAACACTTTTAGTAAACTAGGTATCAATCTTCTAGGTGGTCCTATTTTTTTCTTTTGGGTGTAAACCAGTACAAAGCAATGTGGAAAAAATTTCTTGCTCAAGGAAATAACACTTGTCGCTGGCTGGAATCGAACCGGCTACCTCTGGATCTCAAATCAGATACTTTTCCACTGCACCACAGCGCTCCATAACACATCTAGAAAGGTACTGGTTTCGGTCGCTGAAGAGCCACTTGTGCTCAGTAACATATGGTCGACTGGCTAGCAATAACATACAAAATTTGTACTTTACCATATGACGACGCGTCTGAGAATGTAATAACGCTATGTAATAAAGTCGATAATCCACTAGTGGATTAAATATGCAAATCAGTTGGATACGCCCAACAACGTTACATGTAAGACGTCCTTAACGGCGTTGCATTTACATGTCTGCTGACGTTAGCTCGGTGTGGGACGCCTATGAGTCCGCGGGTAGGCGTCTCTTGCCTGATGCCTCAAGTTCACCTGTCTCATGAGCTACGTCGGTCGATGTGTGCTCGGAGGGGATGTGCTGTGTTTGCCGGGTCTTGTCCATCATCCGTTTCAGTTTCAAAACTTTGGGGTTGATACACACTGATGAACATTAAATACCAGAAAGGCCTCTGTGTCACTAAATTTAATATAGTTACACCTTTATTGCAACCACTGGGTCTGTATCTCTGTTGATGGATGTTTCGTTCGTCCCCGAGGATATCATCAGCTCGGTATTAGTTCTTTGGAGCTGAGGTTGATACTGCGGTGTTGACGTCAGTACTCAAGTACTGATTTAAATAGCTATATTATATCTTTAATTTTTGCAGTATAAATTTCTATTTTTTTCTAACACTAAGACTGACTTGTCAGGTGGGACATGTATTAACGGATTTGGTTGCCACTTTTTGTAATAATTTATATCTTGCAACAATTCTCCCTACTTTGGACATCTCCTTTCTGATGCCCGGGACGTCCGTGGAGTGTGGTAGGCCATGTTTGCTGACGTTGGCTCGGTGTGGGACGCCTATAAGTCCGCGGGTTGGCGTCTCTCGCCTTATGCCTCCAATTCACCTGTCTAATGAGCTACGTCGGTCGTTGTGTGCTCGGAGGGGGGTGTGCTGTATTTGCCGGGTAATGTCCGTCATTCGTTTCGGTTTCAAAACTTTGGGGTTGAGACACACTGATGAAGATTAAATATCCCTCTGTGTCACTAAATTTGGTATAGGTACACCTTAATTACTAATGAACTTAAGCTTTTGGCTGCATTTTAATGGCAAGAATCTTGCAGGGTATTTTAGTTAGGGTTTTTATCTGTGTAAATTATCTAAGAGAAGTCAATTGTGACCGCACTTGAAATCCTTCTGCATAATTTACAGTAGACCTTTGAAAAATTTAAGCATTATTGATATTCCAATTGCTTGAGTTATAATAATGTGGGATTGGAATGGAGAATATAGGAAAGCCAGCTGTCTACACCTGATGCACATATTTGAGTTCCTACAAATAGTTGACACACATAAACTCATAAAATCCCACATGGAATGCCTTGTTAACACGTATTCTAGTGCATGTATAAACAAACGGTGGCATGTTTTCTACGCAAGGAACACTTGAAATGCAGGAAGATCCCTCTGAAACTACAACAATTTATGCACTCAATACTTATTTTAATAGCAAAACCACATTTAGCAATGGCTTTGAGTATTAAACACGCTTTATATAGAGTACTCTGTGTTTGATGGGATAGACATTAATTTTTGTATTAATACGAAGATAAATGTTTGAGTCTCGTTAGAAACGCTAAGTGTTTAGAGTGGCAATTGGAAAAAAGTGCAGCTTATTTGTACCATTTATACACTCTTAAAAGGTACTAATGTTTACCTCAGGTAGGTATCATTATGCTACTCTATACATATATTTCTTTATTTCAGTTTTCACAAGTGTTGCTGTTATACCTAAAAGAAGCACTAATGTAGTGATTCACCAGTACAATAATCACTGCTTCTTATGTAAGTGTTGCTTGAAATTTTTACCAATCTTACTTCAATATGTATAAGTACATAGTCCTTTCTCCCTCTACATTTATGAAGTGGACTTTTCCATATTTGAACTTGGACACGTCCAATCTAATAAATAGCCAAATCATCAACAGGATGGCAAGCTGAAATATTTTTCTACGTGTAGGCCATAGGTATCTGTACCGGTCTGTACGGTTGAAAAAAAATCACAGAAAGGTACATAGATACAGTGTGAAGAAAAGCTGCTTCCAAAGTAACTTGATGATGTCACTTTCTGCTGAAAACCAATCTGAAATCTTTGAAGCTTTTGGCTAGACTTCTAGATATTTGGATGATTTATTAAAAATTGACAATACCTATTTTGATGGTTTTATCATTCAAATTTACCCACCAGAACTTCAGTTAAATAAAGCAAATTTTTTTTATTTACATCTAGCTATTGTAGATGGGTTTGTTTCTTGCCAAATTTATAATAAACGCGATAATTTTGATTTTGAGATTGTAACTTTTCCGCTTTTTGATGGTGATGGTCCTCGTGCGACATCCTATGGCGTTTATATTTCGCATTTAATTCGATTTGCCAGCGTGTGTAGTCATGTAACTGATTCAACACTCGTAATAAATTGTAAACTGCTAAACTTCTTAATCAGGGTTATCGGTACCATAAACTACGCAAAGCCTTTTCACACTTTTATAGACGCCATTCTAATTTAATTTCAAAATTCAATATTTGACTTAAATCTCTTCTGTCACAAGGTCTATCGGAACCCCAATTTTATGGTGACTTAGGATATTCATTCAGAAACTAACACATATAACCACAATGACTTCAGCACCCAATTTCGTAAAATCATTCTTCGATATAAAAAGATAGGGTACAATATAAATGTTATACGACAGACTGCATGCATGGTAGTTAACCCAATCACGGTTGACAACTTTGCTTCCCTCTTTAATTGCACGTCCATGGGTCAAGCCTCAGCTTTCATGACGGTTCCAGTGTAAATAAAAATCAAAAATGAGTACCTTTAAGAGCAATGGAAACATTCATAAGCTAGAAGATGGGTCATACTACGTAGTTTCGGCTAATAAAGCCTCATCAGTGACCCTGAAATGAGCCGGCAAAGAAAGCCAGAGGAAACCGACTGCAATTTTGCGAATTTCGAATAGGCAGTCGATTTAAAGTAGAAGTAAAACAAAGATCAGGAATTGATACAATTAACTTAATCCACCCATAAAAGACACCAAAGGGAAAGAAATACAAACATTAAGCGACCAGACCATAATGGAAACCTAAACAAAGGAAGGCCATAAGGACAGTTACTTTCCCACAAAATGGCCATATGGCCATCCAAAATTAAAAGACAAGTGATACACACAGTAAGCAACAAACAACAACATAAATAAATCGCCACAGAAGAGCCGCCTTCGAACGGTCAGTGGAAGATTTCCACTGGGGGGGCTTAAATCGATTTTACGTGAACACAATCCTCGCCCTTACTCCTGTCGCGATTTAGACAAATAATTTGTTCAGTCCGCATGAAGGCCTCCTAACTCATCAGTGCAACATCTCCGTGAACACAAAAATCAAAGAACCACAGAGGTGAGACAACGGTGAGGACTCGACAGCAAGAAACCACTGAAATGCTGAAGCAAAAGAAAACCAACAGTTAGACTCCGATGAGCCCGACCAGAGACAGAGCATCAGGCACCAACCAGCATTATCTCTTTAATTTTCAATAAGCCTTTACGTTGGAGCCGTCATAGAATCTGAGGCCTGACCCACCGGCGGGCAATTAAAGAGGGAAGCAAAGTTGCCAACCGTGATTGGGTTAACTACCATGCATGCAGTCTGTCGTATTATATCCATGTTGTACCCAATCTTTTTATATCGAAGAATGATTTTACGAAATTGGGTGCTGAAGTCATTGCGGTTATATATTTTTCTGAATTTATATACTAAGTCACCATAAAATTCGGGTTCCGATAGACCTTGTTGCAGAAGAGATTTAAGTCCAATATTGGATTTTGAAATTAAATCAGAATGGCGTCTATAAAATTTTGAAAAGGCTTTGCGTAGTTTATGGTACCGATAACCTTGATTGAGGAGTTTAGCCGTTAATAATTTATAACGAGTGTTGAAGTCAGTTACATGACTACACACTCTAGCAAATCGAATTAATTGCGAAATATAAACGCCATAGGATGGCGCACGAGGAACATCACCATCCAAAAAAGGAAAATTTACAATCTCAAAATCAAAGTCATCGCGTTTATTATAAATTTTGCACGAAACAAATCCATCTACAATAGATAGATGTAAATCCAAAAACGGGGCCTCGGTATCAGAAGAATTTGCTTTATTTAACTGAAGTTCAAGGGGGTAAATCTGACTGATCAAACCATCAAAATAGGTATTATCAATATTTAATAAATCATCTAAATATCTAGAAGTAGAGCTAAAAGCTTCAATTATTTCAGATTGATTATCAATGGAAAGCGACAAAATGAAGTCTCTTTCATAACAATACAAGAACAGATCAGCCACAAGAGGTGCGCAATTAGTACCCATCGGAATACCCACAATTTGTCTAAATAACTTAGTACCGAATCTAATATAAATATTGTCAAGTAGAAAGGTGAGGGCATCACACACTTTCTGACATGACCAAGTGTATAATTCTTATGCTCTTTAGAAGTGAAAAATGCATTTCTGACATTACATGCAAGATAGAGAAAATCTTCTCTGTGAAAAGCCCATTCAATTAAATCATTAAGCTTTTCTTTTATAAGATTATGAGGAAGTGTAGTGTAAAGAGTGGAAAAATCGTAGGTAGACAGACTAGAAGCACGAAAATGTCTAGATTTCAATTTATTTAAAACCTCATTCGATTTTTTTATAGACCAAAACAGATTTCTTCCTGATCTTTCAAAGACTTTATCACAATATTTAATTACATGCGTTTTAATAGCAGTAAGACAGGAAGTTAATAATTTAGAAAGTTCAGTGGTAGTGCAAGAGCTAGAATTTGCAATAAACCGTGCTTTGTAAGGTTTTTTATGAAGTTTTGGTAACCAGTATAGCGTAGGAAGCTTGTCTTGGCCTTCGTTAACACACACAGCAAACTTGGTGGCTGAAAGACAAACATGTTTATCTACTATAGCTCTCTCTTCAGCTAAAGGCTGAAGTTCATAGGCCTTAGTACCACCAAGCTCCTGCTTAAGCGTGTTAACATAGTGGAGCCGTCACACAACGACGACGTTGTTAGCGGCCTTGTCTGCAGGGGCCAAAACAAACTTCTTATGAAATTCTTGAATACCTAGTTTAAGATGACGTAAAGACGTCTTGGGCTTAGGAGGTAATAAGGTAGTATTTTGAGAATAGAAAGAAATGCGTTTATTCACTAGTTTTAAAATGCTAAGTTTCCAGTCCTTAAGGGCTTTATGCTCAACATACTCTCGCTTACACCATCGATTACCGAATTCATTCAATGAAGCAGCGATTTCATCTCTACATTTACTGAAATCAATTTTAGAAGGAAACCGATATTTCTGTCCTTTAGAAATTATATCACTTTTCCTAGAATCAGGAATAATTTTCAAATTGCCAGTAATTACATGACCAGCAGCAGGATAGCAATACTTTGAGTTTTTACAATCACATGAATCAGGAGTATTAGTATCAATATCAAGATCTGAAACAAGTTTATTGAAATTAAAAATGATAGATCTAACAGGTTTGTTATATTTATAGCAAATTATAGGTGTTTCAGTATTTTGAAAATAAGCAGGAATGGAAGAAAGTACCGATCTCTCACGGAAGATACTGGGCAAATCTATAAAATCCATACCCTTATTAATGAAGGATATTTTGAAGAAATGGCGTTTATGATTAATTTCAGAATCAATGTAAGGACGGAGAGTATGCTGAGTATAGCCTCTAGTTAAGAGAGCCGCATCATATAACTGATGAGAACTATCGTAGAATTTATTCGCCTCGGTGTCCAGAAGACGTAAAACAGAAACGGGTAATGAACTTAAAAATGAAAGCATAGAGTGGCGTCCATGATTTAATAATATAATTGACAGTCACTTCAGTCTAGTATTGTTTCGTTTAAACGCACGTGATTTACGTTTAAAGTTACCATTTTTCCTGGTGCCGTGAGATCTAGTTCTGCGTTTTCGACATTCCAGGAGTGAGAAAATATCAATTCTGGAAATATTACCCTCATGATAAATGTTGTCATTAAATCGCAGTGGAAAAGGGGTCTGTAAAAATTTAATCCATTTCAGTTCAGCTTCATGTCTTTTGACTGATATAAATCAAAATGGGGTCCAAATAATTAAAAACATGTCTAGAATATGAGTCCAAACCAATAATCATTTCCGATTTCTCAGAATATTCAAGCTGATCTCTAAGGACCAAAAGTAAAATATAAACTGCACTATGGTTGGTGTACGGGGAGACGTTTTACGGCCGCCACACGGCACAACACCAGCTGCAGTGAAGGCAAATAAAAATCAAAAATGAGTTCCTTTAAGAGCAATGGAAACATTCATAAGAAAGAAGATGGGTCATACTACGTAGTTTCGGCTATTAAAGCCTCATCAGTGACCCTGAAATGATCCGGCAAAGAAAGCCAGCGGAAACCTACTGCAATTTTGCGAATTTCGAATAGGCAGTCGATTCAAAGACTGATATAAATCAAAACGGGGTCCAAATAATTAAAAACATGTCTAGAATATGAGTCCAAACCAATAATTTTTTCCGATTTCTCAGAATATTCAAGCTGAGCTAAAGGCTATTTTTTATTAAACTGAATCTAATTTTATGTAATGTTGTTTGGTGCCTGATGCTCTGTCCTGTGGTCGCCTATGCGAGCAGCGAAGATTCAGGCGAGCTTGCGCATCCGCGCAGTCTCGCCAGAACCTTCGCTGCTCGCTCATCCAAGCAGTGAATCAAGAGGAACCCTCCGACAGAAAGCCATATCCCTGGCCCCTCTGAATGGCTGGGCATGCGCAGTTAAAATTTGTCATGACGGAATGCTCGAAGACACAAATTCGCTTGGCGGGACTCATACATTAAAATATCCACTATGAATTCCATTGCGCGTAGGAATGTTTGTTTGATAATAAATCCATCTCATACAACAATACGATTTTAACCATCAACTACCCGAGTCTCTGCTACATTATTTCATTATTCGCTTTCAGCGTAACTTAATGATGTTCTGATGCATGACATTTGAGTTATTGTTCGGTTTTGTTAATGGTAAATTTTAAAGGGGCGCTAAACATTGCTGTTTCATTTGTTCCTGTTATACTGAAGCATATTATTATACTGATGCATATTATTCTCCTTTTCATGGTGTTGCATCTTTGGTGCGTACCTTTGGCATTTTGGTTTCTTTTGTTTCTGAACATCTATTTTAATGTTCTGTCAAAATGTGCATAGGACAAAAGTTAAGTTGTTCTACCTTTGTCTGAAATTTATGATAGCTCTGTAAAATAAAACCTACAAAGACACCCCTACAGTTAAAACACCATTTTAATAGTATGATAAGGCACATGGGATAAAAATAGTCGGAAACATGAGTATTGAAGTATATACCTGTTCAATGCTATACGACATCAGATAACATATTTATTGACTGTACATGTATCACCCTTTCGTTCTTATATTCTTAATGTATTGACACTGGCTCAAATGAAAGGTACTGTTCACGAAGAATGCATCTAAACATATTCTTGACAACTGCCTAACTTATTCAGAGGTGACAGCTAGAACATGTTTGAATCTCAAAATTTCAGATCTAGACAAATATTGCAAGGTTCTATTTTCAGTAAAAAAAGAGTTTGTAAAAATAGGAGTAAAGTCAATGATCCAAAATCGACACAACTAATCCACCCCTCCCATCAGAGACTCTGAAAGGAAAAACAACCTAATAGAAACGTCAAAAGCGGGAACCAAATGCACAGTAGTACTTTCACAAAAATGGCCAAAAGACTTTTTATAAAGTAGAAAGATATTAGCAATATATATATATATATGCGTAGACGAATTTTAGCGTTTGTAAACCACAGCCAGATAATTGCTTTGAAACAGTCATTAAAATACCGGGAACCTTAAAGCGAATTTGCGTGACAACAATCCTAGCCCTTGGTTCTGTCTTGGTTAAGACAAATAGTTTGTTCAGTCTGCCTGAAGGATTTCTGGCTCGTCAGTGCAACATCTCCGAGAACACAAAACTGAAACAAATACGACGATAAACAACATGAGGACACGACATGAAATAACAGAAATGCTGGTGCAAAAGAGAACCAACAGTTGGATTCAGGATGGCCCGATCAACGATGAAAGTTATTTGATTCCAATGGAAACAAAAACGAAATAAAGGCAGTGAACAAGAATCGATACAATTACTCCACACCTCCAATCCAAGGAACCTCAAGACAAAGAAGCACCAACATAAAATAATGTCACCATTATAAAAACATCATATCGGAAACAAAAAAGGACAGTTGCTTTCTCACAAAATGGCCAAACGGCTATCCTAAATAAAATTATATTAGCATTGCATACATGCAAATACGAACTATAACCACAAAAGAAGAACCGCATTTTAAGATTAGTAAAATGTATTACTTGGCCAAAATCCTCGCCCTAAGTTCTGTTATGGTTTAGACAGATAATTGGTTCAGTCCGCGTGAAGGATTTCCAACTCATCAGTGCAACATCTCCGAGAGCGTAATACTACTAATAATAATATACGAATACATAGATAAAACAACGATGGTTACTTAACAGCATGAATCAACTAAAATGCTGGAGCAAAATAAAACCAGCAGTGGAACTTCTGCCGACCGGAGATGGAGTATAAGGCACCTACCGACTGTACTCAAAATGCCCATTAAATAAAGCATGGGCGCAAATGAATTACTCGCATAAAGATTTAACAAATAAGATATTGTTAATGAAGATATAAACGTGTCTCTGAGGCTGATCGCCTGGGTGCATACGATATATATGTATAGTATAGAAAACCCCACTTAGACGACCACATATCATCTATTTCAACAGGAATAAAATACATGTTAGGCCCCGTAAAGTCACTATTTTTAAATAAATATTCTCATGCTGACGAGTCCTCACCGTTGTTCCATCTGTGATTGTGTTTGATTTTATGTTCTCTAAGATGATACACTGACAAATTAGAAAAAAAAATCAAATAAAAATTATCACACCTTCCACCCAATACATCAAAAGGAATAACCAAATATAAAACAACTTCATAAAAGAACATGCACAATCCATATTTTTCAGATCTGTGATGTATTCCTTGCTTCAAAAGGATAACCCTTTCATAGCACATATTTAACATTACTGCAGCTGGTGTCTGGAAATGTGTGGCGGTCGTAAAAATTCACTGATAAGGCCTAATTGGCAGAAACTAGCTAGTCTGGCCAAGAAAACATACACACTCCATATATTTTAGTTTTGTGGTGTATTCCTTGCTTCCAAAGGATAACCCTTTTATAGAACATATTCAATACATTTAAAACGCTACAAGCGAAAGGCCCGAAGGACTATTTCTTTACCAAAATAATGCCATCAATAATTTAAAGGATATTTGCAGTGTGTGTGTGTGTGTGTGTGTGTGTGTGTGTGTGTGTGTGTGTGTGTGTGTGAATTCGGGTTTAACGTCGCTTTCAACAATTTTTCTGTCTGGTTGCGACAGGGAGCTCAATGCTCACGTTTATAGTGCTGCCTCACTGAAGTATCATGTCCCAGCCTCATTACCTGATACCACACCCAGTCACATTATCCTGACACTGGGTCGACCAGTCCCAGCTCTACCCCTTAAATCTGAGTGCCAAGCGAGGAGCAGCTAGTACCATTCTTAACGATTTTGGTATGTCGCGGCCCGGGATCGAACCCGTGACCTCGCGTTCCCCGGAGCGGACACTCTACCAACTGAGCTATCGGGGCCGGTGGATTACATACATGCAAAAAAAAATCAGTAAAATAGAAGTGGGGGCAATGATCAGGAATCGATACAATCAACCCACAGCTCCCATCAGAGATACCAAAGGGAAAGAAGCACAAACATGAAACAACACACCTAATGGAAACGTCAATAGCGTAAAGCCAAAAGGACAGTTACTTTCCCACAAAATGGCCAACAGGCTATCGAAAACTAAAATAATAAAAGCGACACCAACACCCAAAGACAAACCATAACAACAAAAATAAACCGCGACAAAAGAACCGCCTTGGAACGGTCAGCGGAAACGAATTCCACTGGGTGGGGCTTAAATCGATTACGTGGCCACAATCATCGCCCTTACTTCCCTCGCAATTTAGACAAATTATTTGTTTAACTATTATAGGAACAACAGAAACATGTGGACGAAACAAATATTTTATCTATATCACGCCAGAACCAAGGTCGAGGATTGTGGCCACATAATCCATGTCCTTCCCACAGTTAATTTTACATACCGTTCCAAGAGGGTTCTTCTGTTTTCATTGTCTCTGAGCGTATGTTCTGTTACCATCATGCTAATCTGAATAGCTGTTTAGCCATTGTGTGGGAAAGACATTTTTGGTTCCCGCTTGTGATTACGGTGGGGGTCTTTTTAAAGTATGTTGCTTTTCGTTTGATGACTTTAATGATCACTTCTATTTTTATGCCGTTTAATTGCGTGTAGTCATAAGGAGTAATGCGAATGGAACTGGGAAGAAGTAGTTTAGGTCGTAGTACCAAAGCGGTAATCCAAAATCATTAATCCATTGACAAATGGCAAATATCAATGTTCAGATCAACAGACATTGACTCCAGAAGAGTGTAATCAGGCACCCTAGGATATTAAACATTACTTGGTAAGCAAGTTTCGCCCACCAAACCTATCGACCTGAACAAAGAAAAGGAGTAATTGCTGAGAAGGGTATGTCCGAGATTTTGGACGTCTTCTTATTGCTTTCCATTGGCTAACACATCAGAAATAGTTCTGGAAATGGCCAAATTGTACGGATCAAAACGATTATGGTGCCTCCCATAAAAGGAAGCCATATTTAACACAAAGCAAACATCAAAACGTGCACCAGACGTATAAAACACACAAATATATGTGCACAAACAACACAAAACACACAATAAACATACATCAATACGTACAAGGAGCTACTGACATGTGACTAGCAGCAACTTCTGGTTAGAGATAATCTCAGGTTTTTAGGTTTCCAATATGGTCTGGTCGCTTAATGTTTGTGTTTCTTTCCCTTTGGTGTCTTTGATGGGTGGAGTAAGTTAATTGTATCAATTCCTGATCTTTGTTCTACTTCTACTTTTTATAAACTTTCGACCTTGGCGTCAATTTCAATGCAGATTCACACAAGAAATTCAGATTCAACCGTTGACAAAGTAGATGCATACAAGTAAAGCACTTATGTGTTCTAAGTACGAACCGGTGTTTAGGACCCAACAAACAATCTGACGTCAGGGCAAACGAAAACCATTATTAGATAAACTAGTAAAAATTGTCATCCATGAAAGGTCACAATCAGAGGGCGCAGCTATCTCAAGTCACCTAAAGAAAGTAAGTGACATGGAGGCACATACAGAAACAGAAGAAACACGAACCAACGGCATAATGCCAATTAACATATAAGACAACTGCAAAAGAACGACCGCCTTGCGACGGTCAATAGCAAACTACTGGGAGGTCAGTAGTAAACTACTGGGAGGGGGTGGGGCTTTAACTCTGGAGTTTATGCAACCCTGGCCCTCAGTTCCGTTGCAGTATCAATCAAAATAACGAACCAAGGATATAAAAAGTCGATTTAAACCCTCTTAGATTAAAAATGATCAGTATGGACTAATTCTGTTTCAACAGTTGTCATGGTGGCAGCATACAAGTAAAACACTTTATGTGTGCTGTGTATGAATCGGTGTTGAGATCTTCTCCTGATACCGAGGCCACTTTTAGGATTTACATCTATCTATTGTAGACGGATTGGTTTCCTGAGTTCTAGTCATGTAACTCACTACATTGTTAACTGCTTAACTTTTTAATCAGGGTTATCGGTATCATAGATACCTTTCCGGTTTAATTTGGACTTAAAGCTCTTCTGCAATAAGGTCTATCGGAACCCGAATTTTATGGTGACTTTGTATATAAATTCAGAAAAATATATAATTGCAATGATTTCAGTACCCAATTTCGTAACAACCTTCGACATAAAAAGATTGAGTACAACATAAATATGACACCACACACTACATGCATGGTAGTTAATCCAGTCACGGTCGATAACTCTGCTGCCCTCTTTAATTGCACGCTGGTTGGTCGGGTCTCAGATTCTATTATGGTTCCAGCCTAAAGGTTTACTAATGTAATGTTGGTGGGTACCTGATGTTCTGTCTCTGGTGGGGACATCGGAGACTGACTGCTGGTTTTCTTTTGCTCCAGCATTTCGGTGGTTTGTTGTTGTCGAGTCCTCGCCGTGGTTTCGTCTTTGTGGTTGACTGATTCTTGTGTTCTCGAAGGTGTTGCATGATGAGTTAGGACGCCTTCACGCTGAACAAATTATTCAAGGGCGAGGATTGTGGCCGCGTAAAATCGATTTAAGCCCACCCCCAAACCCACAAGTGAAATTCTTATCACTGACCGTTAGAAGGAGAGTCTTTTGTTGCGTCTTATTTTTGTAATTGTTTGTTTTTGAGTGTGTGTATCGGTTATATCTTTTTGTTTTGGATAGCCTTAATGCCATGGTATGGGAAAGTACGTAACTGTCCTTTTGGCTTTCTCCTATTGATTTTTCTATTAGGGTCTAATTATTTAATGTTTGTGTTTCTTTCCCGTTTGTGTCGCTGATGGGTGATATGGATTAACAATAATTGTATTAAATCCTGATCATTGCCTTCAATTCTATTTTACTTTCTTCAGGTGACTTGAGATGGCTGCGTTCTTTGATTGTGGCCTTTTCTGAGTGACCTTTCTTACTGGTTAGAATGGAACAATCACAGAATTACATCGTCGTTTAACCTAAAACCTTGACAAAGCAGCTCATTATAAAGAGGTCGACATAATGTCTGATACATAAGATCTATCATTTGTTCATTGTTGTTTGAACTGGACAATAGTTTCCCTGAACAATACTGAAAAATTGTATTTCCAAAAGTTCGATTGTATTCGTAAATAAATCTCTGTAAAATACACGTTGCGACCGTCCCTATTGCAGAGGTGTTTACAAATGTAAATTATCTGTGTCAATTTTGTCGATAGAACAACAATAACGTCTAGAAAATATGTTGTGCTTTTTATGATCCGAAATTACTATTTCAGCTTTATCTGTGAATGGTCATCGGATCTTCAACAATTATATACAAGGCGGCTCCAACAGTTTTGTGTACAACAGTGATTTCATAAAATACAATTCGAGACCGGAACGTATTGAAATCAGAGGTCCACTACACAGTGACATGGAAATACAGGTAAAACTATTATTTGAACATATAAGTGAAAACAATGCAGGAATCGACACTATTAACATACTCAGACCATCAGAGACACAAAAGGGAAAGAATCATAAACATGAAATGACTAGACCTTAATGGAAACATCAATAGTGGAAAGCCAAAAGGACAGTTGCTTTCCAACAAGTTGGATATTTGTGTTATGGCTTGCCTTTGACTGTGTGTATCGATTACATTATTTGTTTTGGATAGCCAATTGGCGATTTTGTGTGAAAGTAACTGTCCTTTTTGCTTTCCGTTAGTGATGGCTTCATTAGTGTCTAGTTGTTTCATGATCGTGTTTCGTTTCCTTTGGTGTCTCTGATGGGAGCTGTGGGCTAATTGTATCGATTCCTGATCATTGCCTTCACTTCTATTTTCCAGAAAAAATAACCTAGGATTAGTCTTCAACACAGCATTTGCCCAGTGGTTATATAATACTCCTATGGACAGCAAATATGCCAGTTTGCAAGTTGATGATTAGATATGCAGTCAACATTTACAGATTTTATAGAAGCCTATTGATAAACCTATGTTCTATTGGTCTTTTAGGTATACCGTCTAAATGACTACAGACGATATTATGGAGTAACACCAAACATAACCTATACATACTACCAACCGACATTTACTTCCATGCCAACCAAGTATGCCTGGTTCAAAATAAAAAAACAATGTTCCAGGGAATGTGGAACAGGTAGGCTTTAAATCTTTTCATACAAACATCAGAGAGATGAGAGGTAGCTTTAGTTAAAATAAAGACGGGAGACGAAAATGAATATGAAAGTTGACGGCATATAACACGTTTTGTACGAAGGAAGATGTATAAAACACAATGACTGTCTTTTTTCATTCTGTTAACAAAATTGAAGTGAAGGCAATGATAAGGAATCGATACATTTACCTCACACCTCTCATTCCGTTAAAAAAATGAAGTGAAGGCAATGATCACAGGAATCGATACATTTACCTCACCAATCTCAACCCAAACATCAAGTAGAAAAAACACGTACATAAAATGAAATCACTATAATGAAAAAGTCACAAGCGGAAAGTCAAAAGGACGTTTATTTTCCCACAAAATGCCATAACGAATATCCATAAATAATTTGATAAATGTTTCAGTAATATACACATGAAAAGACATGTAGAACAATAATAACCACGACAGAAGAACCGCATTGGAACGGCCAGAAAGAAACAAAACGTTTAGTCTGGTGGAGACGGGGCTTATGCCACAATCCTCTCCCCAGGTTCTGTCGTAGTTAAAACATGAACCATTTAACGATCATCAGTGCAACCACTCCAGGAACACAGAATAAAGAAATGAAACAACGATGAGGACTAAACAGGGTGAAATTAATATAAAGCCGGAACAAAAGAAAATCAGTAGTTGGACTCAGGTGAGCCCGACATTACAAAATTACAGAATTACAAAAAATCTTTAAGTTAGCCTTTAGGCTGGAGCCGTCAAAGAGTCAGAAGCCAGAGTCATCGGCATGCAATTAAAGAAGGAAACAATTATCAATATGCCATGCATGCAATCTGTTGTTTAATAAGTATGTTGCATCCACTCTTTTTATCTCGTAGAATGACTTTACGAAATTGGGGACTGATACCATTGCAAGCATATACTTTCTAAATTTGACTAAATTAGGCCTTGTTGCAGAAGGGCTTTAAGTAGGACATTTAACTTTGAAACTAAAGCGAAATGAACAAGTCCGTGAAGTGAATATACTAGACTCCCACTTTATATAAAGCAAGCTTGAATAAACATGATCCTTATACTTGCTCCAAGACATAGTCAACGAGTACCACAAATCTCAGTTTGGGTACTCAACATAAAAAGTCTCACAAATTTTCATCAAACAAAAACTAAATAATAAAAAAATAATAAAAAAACATTATGACATTTGAAAGAAAATGAGGTGTCACAAGGATGTATTATCGTAATATTATGTATGGTTTGAATCTAGCCGTATTAATTCTTCGGCATTGTACACTTTTGTGACATTTTAGGGGAATGGGAACACCTGGTTGATTTTTCAGCCTATTTCAAAGGGATTCAACTTTCACGACTTTCTGTTCCTTTTCTATAAGGCCTGACCCACTGATAAAGGGGTCTACTCTTAAAATAAAAAAGAATTTGTTCATCAGGAGCGAATACTCTTAAACAAAAGAATTTTCTCCTCAGGAGCAAATGTTGACCCCTTTTGACATGGGAGACAAAAATACTTTTGCAGGAGTTTACTCCCCTGAAGGTGTTCCCATACAAATACATATGACCAGGAAATGCCACAATCGCAAATCCCATGCAAACAATGGCACCAAGAGAAATTGTAAACAAACACTAAGTATACTGCTCAAAACAATCAAAGGAGGCTTGACAATTTTCAAACTCAAGGAAAGGCACTATTTTAAAGTGACACCCCTTAACAATGTTCATGTAAACGTCAAGAAGCAAGGTTCACGTGCAAAGCAAGAATGTGAGCTACAGCATGGATACCCTATAAAACGGATGAAATTAGGTACGGGGCGATCTGTTAAAAAATTTAGTTTGAGTCAGAATTATGCCAATCCTTCGGTTAAGCGTTGTTTGGGGCTTCGTAGTGACTTCATATGGTGTTAGACGGTTCTTGGAAGAAGTTGAGATCACTCTAGCTGTCGCTTTGTTTGAAAGGATCGTTGCTGAACGTTTCGATGTATCGAGAAGTGTTGTTGCCAGGCTATGAGGACGCTACCAGAAGACGGGCCAGTTTACTAGAGGTGAAGGGTAAGGCAGACACCGCTTGACAAAGGGAAGATCAATATCTTCGAAATCTAGCGCTACGAAATCGGCAGTACACGACCAGGAGGCTTCAAATCGATTTCCAGCATGTAATTGGTCAAGGAATAGCTGATCAAACAATACGTAACAGGTTACATGGAGGTGAGCTGAGGGCCAGACATCCGGTAAGAGGGCCTATTCTCACCAGGCGACATTGAGCAAGGCGAAATGAGTTTGCCCAAGAACATCAGAACTGGCGATTGCAAGACTGGCGTACAGTTCTGTTCACGGATGAAAACAGTCTGTTCACGGATGAAAGCAATTTGTTCGCAGATGAAAGCAGGTTTCACCTGAGTGCATATGATCGACGTGTTCGGGGCTGGAGACGATCCGGAAAACGATACGATGACTGCAATATTGTAGAAACAGACAGATATTGGCAGGGTCAATGATGGTATGGGGTGAAATTTCTAATGAAGGCCTTAAGGACTTGTACGTGATAAACGGATGTTGTTACATGTGGGTTTACGTCGTCGCGCAAACCCCTATTCTGACAAGACTACCGAGAGTGATCTCTGACAGGTAAACGGGCAGCTGTGGGGTAAGGCACAAAAAAGATATATGGATAACATAAATTATTTACAGTATCTATATACAACAATACCAACACTAAACATTACATTTATTTGCTTCTATAGCCCATTCACGACGTCCGCCCCGAAGGCAAAACTATGTTCTGTGTATTAATGACCCTAACACTAACCCAGGCACTACAGAAATCAATTAATGCTCACTACAACTGAGTATAATACTCATCTAATTCGTGCTCACTACATTAGCATAGGTAAGAGGCAATTAAACAGACCACACCTTTGCGCTACCTGGTCACCCGCCAATTACAGGAAACATAACAAACTCCATTTCAGATCCTGCTCTGGGACACGGCTCACAAATATCGCTAATCACAAATTCATTAGATTAACAACAGGCTGGAATTCTTTACCTGACGACACTAAATGGGCCCAAACTGTGGCAGCCTTCAAATATCGTCTAAACGCCAATCTCACATAAATTGTATTTCCCTAGGGAAAAAATGATAAGACTTCTCTACAGATCAGTGGTATAAACCCCCGTCGGTACGAACACCCACAACATCGTGACTGGCATGAAAATTATATGGCACAATGTGGCGGTTTGCGACATTTTAGGCAAACTGTATAGAAATCAGCCTTATAGCGGCCAACTGTATGGTAAATGATTTCTCCACAAACCAACTCACGCATACATCGTATGATATGTGCATGATTTGCGCATGGAGCAGCATATTTTGTCTACCGTATTTCATCTAAAATATTTCACTCGCACCGCCCTGCCATGTACCTACTAAAATAATTTATATGCGCATACGCACCAGAAAAGTTTCCTATTCCATCTTGTAACAGATGTACATTGACTGCATTACGGTATTGCGATGAAATTCTAGATCCTATTGTAAGGCCTTTCGCTGAGGCAATCGGTGACCATTTCATTCTGATGCAGGGTAATGCGCGCCCCAATACTGATAGAGTGTGCATGAGTTACCTTAATCGTCAGACTATTGAAGTTATGGACTGGCCGACACGTTCTCTTGACTTAAACCAATAGAACATGTGTGTGACATTCTTTACAGACTTTTGTTTGTTTGATATGAGGTTTAATGCCCCCGCCAACACTGTATATGTCATTTTGGAGACGTTGCTTCCAATTTTGTGGGACTTTTACCCGACATTAAGATGAAATGACATCTGAAGCCCTGTCGCCAAATGAAACCAATAGGGTTTATAAGCACGGTCCGACTCGTGCATGGACAGGCTAAGATCCTCTAAGCGGTTTACCAGTACTCGTGTGTGGGTCGGATTCAGCTCTGCGTGGAAGCATCATGCATTCCATATATTTCTTCAAGCCCCGATGGGCGGGGGCCGTATTTACAGACGTATCACACTCTACAGACGTATATCACAGGACGATCATCCACTATTCAAGAACTCACTGATATCCTTAGAAATGAGTGGGAAACACTTGCTTTTCAAATTGTTCAAAATTTGGTTCGTAGCATGCCACGGCGATGCCAGATGTGTTGTGCTGCTCGATGTGGGCATACACATTACGGACAGGAAGAAGTGACTGACTTGGTTATGTCTATTGAGAATGGCGAAACCATTTATGTAAATGCCTTTCTTAACAGGTTACAGGCCGTGATTTGTGAATTGGTTGCCAATAGTTGCCATTAACATGTTGCAGATAAAGTTATTTATCTTTCTAAATCGTTCCTTCATCATCATTATCCAACATTTTTATACTGTGGGGAAATATGTGTTTGCTCCTTTAATTGTTTTGAGCTGTGTATAAAGGACATGCGCAATAAAAAGCAAAACAACCAGCTCTCACTTCTACGACATGGTAATGACAATGCCACAAAATAATCGATGACCACAACAACGCAGCAAACGACCAAGCGTGAAAATGGTTTGCATAGAGAGGTCACTGACTCAGAACGGTCGGAACACGATCTATCAAAACAGAAGTGAAGTCAATGATACAATCGTCGATACAATTACCCCACACCACCCATCGGAACACCAAAGGGAAAAAGATGAACTTGGCATAACACACCCTAATGGAAACAGCACTAGCTGAAAGCCAAAAGGGCGGTTACTTTCCCACAAAATGGTCACTTGGCAAACATAATAAAAAAGGTATAAGCAAACACACATGCAAATACGAACTATAACAAAAATAAACCGCAACAGAAGAACCGACTTGTCATTTTATCTGGGCCCATATCTTCAAAATTTGGTCATGTATTGATCAATCCATATATAAATTTGAGCTCTGGAGGCATTTATGCCAATCCGGAGAAAAACGCACGGCTACATTTTCCACCAGTATTGTAATATACTAGGTAACAAACGTTCCTGTCCAGGCAAAGCGGTTTGAGTCTGTCCGTCCATGCTTATAAACCCTATTGGTTTCTTTGGGCGACAGTTATTTCATCTCAGTGTCGGGTAAAAGTCCGTCAAAATTGGAAGCAAAGTCTCCAAAATGACCTTTATAGCGTTGACGGGGAGATTGAACATCGTTTTAAACAAGAAGCAAACAAACAAACAAACAAACAAACAAATAAAACAAGCGTTCCCATACAGGAAATGCTTTTGTTACCTTTGTAACCCGAGAGGTAAGAAACTCTATATTTCTTAACTTTTGAGAATATTTCCATATTTGTCTGTTGATTATCATCAATTGCTCGCTCTGACCCTCTTAGCATTATCATGGTTCTGAATTGTCTTTAACAGCGAAGGGGGCATGGGACGAAAGCTGAAACGCCACATGCAGGATACATTACCTACTATCAAAAGATATATGCAATTGTGAACTTTTAGCGTTTCATTGAACACTTCATGTGCATACCCGCAAAACAAAATGGGAGCATCAGCCTCATTAGGTGAAAGTAAGGGTCCTTTAATCCTGAGAATGTTTTCAAACACCACTCCAAATTGAAAAAAAAAAAAAAAAAAAAAAAAAAAAACGTCAGAAAAGTTTGTGTTATGGATTTCCATCGTGCTTAACAAAACATGAAACGGCGTTTTGTGGTGACAAAGCGATTTTTAAAGGAATTCCCCAAACATATCGACAAGTATTGAGAAACTGGCCGTTCGAAAAATGGTATATTTCTTATCTAAAGGGAGATAATCGGATAACTTTTAAAAATTAAATCCCTATCATTAAGCATGGGTGTATGATATTGAAGATGTAAAGTGATTTTATGATTCATGGCCAATAGTCTTCCACTTTCTAAATAAAAAGTTCATCTGCGCATGCGCATTGACAATTTCTCTGCAGATCCCTTCCAGATCCATACTGCATAATAAACAATTTCTGATTTTCACTTTTTGTAGCCATACGTCTGTTCAGTGTGTCAAAAATCGCCTTTTGGGGGAAATACATACCTAAAAACTCTCTTGTTTACTCGAAAGTTTGTATCTTTCCTTTGTGACTACGTATTTAGAATTTTTCACATATTCTTTCAAGAAAAAAAAACATACGACGAATTTATTTCCTAAATACGTTACCTGTAGTCTAAAATGCACCGTTTTTCAAGTTAAGGGGCACATACTCAGAATCTTTTTTAATTCATAACTGTTAGGTTGGTTCTAATATGATTTCTATTTTGGCGTATACGGTTATAATTTTATATATTATACGTCTCGCATACTTTTACTTGATTCATAAACACGTGTTAAAACCAAGAAACTTATTTCAGATAACCAGGTGTTGGCTAAGACATGTTGACACTTTTCACAATATAAGATCAGTTTGGCCATTCAGACTATGTTTTCTTTCACACTGAAGAAAGGTTCAAACATTGTTAACCTGGTTAAATGTTTACACACACAATGTACATGTTTATGCGTTTATGAGATGACACGTGAATTTGACGGGAAATGCATACCCAGATAAGTTTTCGACATTTTCAGCAATGCAAACATTTCTTTTAATTTGGTGTTATGCTTTCTGTAAGCGTAGGTCTTATTTCTTTCCTAAAAAATAGGTCTTATTGGTGACGAAAATACAGTCTTTGAGACTCAAACTTCAGTTGAAAGAGTATGATTAATTTTCTATGGACATCGCTTTTGTATTTGCAGGTGTCTCAGTGCCACTCGTACAATGTGGTGAGTTCAACCAACCTGTAGAAGACCATTTTTGTGATATAACAAAGAAACCTAGTGAAGCCCCAGAGACCTGCAACACGCATCTATGCCCACCTGAGTATGTATTACTGACTACTTACTCGCATATCGACGTATACATGCCTCATTTACTAAATGCGAACGCCTGGCGATATTTCTGATGAGAAGTTTGGTATCTATTTAACCTGTTTAGTAGATCCCTACTTATCTATCGAGGCAACATAGTTTTGATAAAAAAGATTCAGCCATTCTTCTTAAGTTTTCATTACCTTTTTTTATGGTTTTGACAATATTATGCACAGACGCTGTTTTATATAAACACTTGTGACTGACGAAATATTTGTGAATTGAATTATCTATGTACTATAACATTTCCATTTACGGATACAAAAATAAAGTGTTTTGAAAAGTCATTGGCCCTCGGCTAAAACATGTTTACAAAGCACTCGACGTGACCATACATTTCACTACGATGTCCTTGACGGATGTGATGAAATCGAGAGAATACCATATTGAATTCGACAAATACCGCCTCGTAGGTAGTGTGAGAGTAAATCCCAGAGATTTCTATAGGTTCATCAACAGTCAGAAAAAAGGCAGGCAAGGTAGTCCATCCGTAAAAAGGGGATGGCAGTTTTGTTGAGTACAACGAGATGCCATTAACTGAGAGATTGTCTCCTTAAATTGATAATATTGTAGTTTCATCAGAGGGAGTTATAAATATACTTATGGGCTGAAATCCTTCTTTAACTGTAGTGCCTCATGAGCGTTATCATAGAGTCCTTCAGGAACTAGCGAACAAATTGGTCCAGTATTAACACATTTTTTTTCAGGAAGCTCTTGATACTGGTAAAATCTCAAAACAATTTGATTCTTGCAAATGTCTGTCCCCTCTTTAATGAAAGTAGATATAGCTCTTGGTTGCAACTATAGCCCCGTGTCTCTAAAATTCGTACCAGTTTGATGACCACCAACTCCAGAAAAACTTGTACACTCCACACATTTAAGTTATGTGGTGTATTCCTTGGTTCCAAAGGCGAACTCTTTCATTGAACATATTTAACGATACCACAGCTGGTGTAAGGGGAATGTGTGGCGTACAATATCTCTATGCCCTATAACATAGTGCAGAATATTTTTTTGCTTTGGATCATTCACACTGTTGTGGAATTTTGAGAGTAACTGAATGTCACTGATGAGGACTTATTGGCCGAAACTAGCATGTTTGATCCTGGAAAACTTGTTCACTCCATACTTTATCAGTTTTGTGGTGTATTCCTTACTTCAAAAGGATAACCCTTTCATAAAACATATTTAACGTAACTACAGCTGGTGTAAAGTGAATGTGTGGCCGCCGTAAAAGGATTCCCCACTCATAATAGTGTAGTTAATACTTTCATATCTTTTGTATCATTGATTCCATTGTGTAATTTTAATAATATCTGAGGGTCACTGATGATGCGTAATTGACCGAAACTAGCAAGTCTGACCCAGAAAAATTTGTGCAATCCACACTTTTTAGTTCTGTGATGTAGAACATATTTAACGTCAGTGCAGCTGGTATAAAAGGAATGTCCTGCCCGTCATCATAGTGTAGTTAATGTCATGTCTTTTTGGATCATTGGTTCTATTGTGGAATTTCGAAGATATCTGAGGGTCACTGATGAGGCCTTATTGGCCGAAACTAGCAAGTATGGCCAAGAAAATCTTCTTACACTCGATATTTTTCAGTTCGGTAGTGTATTCCGTGCTTTCAAAGGATAACTCTTTCATTTAACAAATTTGTCAGACAAGCAGCATACATTTTGGAAAAGACACAGTAGTGAAACTCAACTGATCACGGAAATAACTGATTGGGTAAAACTCGTGGACAATGGAGGACGTATGGATCTATTCAGAAAATTAACTTAGCCGTTATTGGTACATATTCATTATAAACACCGTGGTGCCAACACATACATGTGAAGATTGCCTTTTTGTAACAGCTTTAACATCACAAATAGATGCACCGAAGACTGATTTATCTACCAACTGACTCATACCAACCTTGAGGCGGTATCTCAATCACAGAACACTAGCAAACAGAATATGCAAAGATTGTATGTCACCTTCAATGTTTTGCTTATAGTTGAGGAATTTTTCTAAAAAGTAAAACACATTTTCGTTAAGAATAAAAAGTCGTTGTATTTACACAGGTGGCAAACCTCTGACTGGTCTTCATGTTCAGTAAACTGTGGGCATGGAATAAGAAATAGAACTGTGTTCTGTGCCCAGAAGGACAAAGATGGGTATAAGATAGTGCTAGATGAGATGTGTTTGGGTAAAAGAAAACCGGAGGCACACTCTAACTGTAGCATGGGGCCATGTGGAGAGTGGAAGACTGGTCCATGGTCATCGGTAAGAATGTCACGCTCCAGTATTTATTTGTTGAGATAGATTAAGTTAAAAAAAATCAAAAATGAGTTCCTTTAAGAGCAATGAAAACATTCATAAGAAAGAAGATGGGTCATACTACGTAGTTTCGGCTAATAAAGCCTCATCAGTGACCCTGTAATGATCCGGCAAAGAAAGCCAGAGGAAACATACTGCAATTTTGCGAATTTAGAATAGGCAGTCGATACAAAGACTGATATAAATCAAAATGGGGTCCAAATAATTAAAAACCGGTCTAGAATATGAGTCTAAACCAATAATTTATTCCTGATTTCTCAGAATATTCACGCTGATCTCAAAGGTCCAAAAGTAAAATATAAACTGCACTATGGTTGATGTACGGGGAGACGTTTTACGGCCGCCACACGGCACAACACCAGCTGCAGTGAAGGCAAATAAAAATCAAAAATGAGTTCCTTTAAGAGCAATGAAAACATTCATAAGAAAGAAGATGGGTCATACTACGTAGTTTCGGCTAATAAAGCCTCATCAGTAACCCTGTAATGATCTGGCAAAGGAAGCCAGAGGAAACATACTGCAATTTTGCAAATTTCGAATACGCAGTCGATACGAAGACTGATATAAATCAAATTGGGGTCCAAAAAATTAAAAATCTGTCTAGAATATGAGTCTAAACCAATAATTTATTTCTGATTTCTCAGAATATTCACGCTGATCTCAAAGGACCAAAAGTAAAATATAAACTTCACCATGGTTGATGTACGGGGAGACGTTTTACGGCCGCCACACGGCACAACACCAGCTGCAGTGAAGGCAAATAAAAATCAAAAGTGAGTTCCTTTAAGAGCAATGAAAACATTCATAAGAAAGAAGATGGGTCATACTACGTAGTTTCGGCTAATAAAGTCTCATCAGTGACCCTGTAATGATCCGGCAAAGAAAGCCAGAGGAAACATACTGCAATTTTGCGAATTTCGAATAGGCAGTCGATACAGACTTGTTTAAATCAAAATGTGGTCCAAATAGTTAAAAACCTGTCTAGAATATGAGTCTTAAACCAATAATTTATTTCTGATTTCTCAGAATATTTACGCTGATCTCAAAGGACCAAAAGTAACATATAAACTGCACTATGGTTGATGTACGGGGAGACGTTTTACGGCCGCCACACGGCACAACACCAGCTGCAGTGAAGGCAAATAAAAATCAAAAATGAGTTCCTTTAAGAGCAATGAAAACATTCATAAGAAAGAAGATGGGTCATACTACGTAGTTTCGGCTAATAAAGTCTCATCAGTGACCCTGTAATGATCCGGCAAAGAAAGCCAGAGGAAACATACTGCAATTTTGCGAATTTCGAATAGGCAGTCGATACAAAGAAGTCTGGATATACTTTTAAAAAATATTTATCGTATCAAGTGCACGAAATGACAGTTCCAGTCGAACCAAATCAATTACTGATGACAAAATTCGATGTTTGTATTATAATATTCATCATCGGGAAAATCAGGCTGAACAGATTAATGTTATTATTATTATTATTATTATTATTATTTTGAAATCTCTAGGCATAGCTACCTGCGTATTCGACCAAGATTTAAATAACACACATTCAGTGGCGTTTTTTTTTTAAATTGGAAATGACAATTTTTCGTTACAGAAAAGTTGGACTATATAATCGCACTGTGGCAGATAAGGCTTCAGGTCCTTTGGGATCATTCAATTCATTTTGAAAATATAGTTGTTGCCCTTTTCAGTACTGGCCATGAACAGACTCATTAAACCCGTTTATTTGGTGTATTGTTTTTGCTTTTAAAGGATCTAGCTATTTAGAACTTATTCAGATTGTATGGCAGCCTGCACATTAAGCTTTTATAAGTTGACCGAGACCTGATGATATGTCTCTTACTGCACCCGTCCTGGTTTAACTAGTGATGTTTCTTAGTTCTGGTAGAACTCGTCTTTGCATCTATAAGGTCATTAAGGTGAATGAATGCGATCTATATGTGTCTGTAATAATGCACTGATTTAGTTAGGAACCATATTGCGAACGGAATATTATGTGTTTAATTTTAGGGATTACACCTGAACCTAAGACGAAGACTTGTTAGTAGAAAAATGTCTTTTTGCACCCCACACCCGTGGACATGTGATGCCGACCGTCAAATGCGGTTATTCTGGTCTTAACCTGTAATTGTAGTATTTGAACATAACAATTCTGCGCTTTGTACTGTATTCTGTATTGCTATTAAGCTTTCTAACAGTCTACCCCCACACCGTTTTAGGAAAAGAGGGCTGAGTCTTCTGCCCATTAAGGGCCCTTGTGAGTTGTTAACTTTTTCCTGGTGCCAAGGATTCTAGGTCTCGTGATTGTGGCTCTCAAAGGATTTTTCTTTTCAAAACTATTGATGTTGAAAGTTGTCTTATACCCTTGACTTTTTCAGCATTTAATATTACAAACCTGTTAGTATTTTTGGCTGAAACTACTCACGTTATTTAGAGAAATCACCAAAGCATTTGATGCTTACTAGAACACAGCACTTAGACCTCTCACAAGCTCGTTAAGCTAACGGTGCTCCTAGCAATTTGAAACAGAGATTTTTCTTTTATATTATAGTGTTCGAAAACTTGTTCAGAAGGCAAGAGAGAGCGACTGGTGGCTTGCTATCGTGAAGGAGAAGATACGATGATTAAAGAGGAATTCTGTCCTAGGGATAAGAAACCACTGAACATAGAATATTGTAATGGTGGCAAATGTAGACCAGATATAAGTAAGTCGAAAACAGAAACAAATGTTTTGCCTACAAGTAAAATAGAAGTGGAGGCAATGATCAGGAATCGATACAATCATCCCACAGCTCCTATTAGAGACACAAATGGGAAAGAAACACAAATATGAAACAACAGACCTAATGAAAACATTAATAGCGGAAAACCAAAAGGACAGTTAATTTCCCACCAAATGGCCAATAGGCTATCCAAAATAAAATGATATAAGCGACACAACCAACCAAAGACAAACCATAACAAAAATAAACCGCGACAGAAGAACCGCCTTGGAACGGTCAGCAGAAACGAATTCCACTGGGTGGGGGACTTAAATCGATTTTAAATGGCCACAATCCTCGCCCTTACTTCCGTCGCGATTTAGACAAATAATTTGTTCAGTACGCATGAAGGCCTCCTAACTTATCAGTGCAACATCTCCGTGAACAAAAATAATCAACCAACCACAGAGAGGAAACAACGGTGAGGACTCGACAGCAAGAAACCACTGGGATGCTAGAGCAAAAGAAAACTAACAGTTAAGACTCCGATGGGCCCGACCAGAGGTAGCACATCAGGCACCAACCAACATTACCTTGAATTAGATCTCTCTATACTTTTTTATAATACGGTTCTTCTGTCGCGATTTATTTTTGTTATGGTTTGTCTTTGGGTGTTTGTGTCGCTTGTGTTATTTTATTTTGGATAAACTATTGGCCATTTTGTGGGAAGGTAACTGTCCTTTTGGCTTTCCGCTGTTGGTGTTTCCATTAACAAAAATCTGTTTTTACATGTTTGTGTTTCTTTCCCTTTGGTGTCTCTGAAGGGAGCTATGGGTTGATTGTATCGATTCCTGATCATTGCTTTCATTTTTATTTTACGCTGGAACCGTCATAGAATCTGAGGACTGACCCACCGGCGTGCAATTAAGGAGGGAAACAAAGTAGAAGTTGTCAATCGTAATTGGGTTAATTACCATGCATGCAGTCTGTCGTATAACATTTATGTTGTACCCAATCTTTTGATATCGAAGAATGATTTTACGAAATTGGGTGCTGAAGTCATTGCGGTTATATGTTTTTCTGAATTTATATACCAAGTCACCATAAAATTCGGGTTCCGATAGACATTGTTGCAGAAGAGATTTACGTCCAACATTGAATTTTGAAATTAAATCAAAATGACGTCTATAAACTTTGCTCAAGATTGAATCCTTGATACGCATTTGGATAATTATGACAGCAATTCGCTGGTCGATATGAACCGTGTCGCGCGTGTTCTCATTTGCGTACAGCAAAGATGAAGATCAGCATGCGCGTTCTTGCGGCCTTCTCATGAACTTAATGTTCGCTACATAGATACTACAAACGTAACAGATGAATGAAAAAATGCTATCATCTTAATCTTGCTGGGGATATAGCCCGGTCCACCGGAGTGACAGGCCAACATACTACTGCGTCGCTTTGAAAGACGACTTGTACCGCAAGGCAGTACAAATTTACTATATATATATATAACCTATGTCATTATCCACTCAACATTGAAATTCGTCCCCTAGTTTTAATTTCTTCTTCGAATTTCCGGGAGATAATGGAAATATTTCAATGGATAATGGAATTATTTTGTCCAAAATTTATGACAAACGGGATGATTTAGATTTCGATATTGTTAATTTCCCGTTCCTAGACGGTTATCTTCCCATACGTCCTTCTTATAGAGTGTATATTTCTCAACTAATTCGTTTCGCTAGAGCTTCTACTAATGTTAGTGATTTCAACAATCGTGGTTTGTTCGTGACTGATAGACTCTTATCACAAAGCTATCGATATCATAAACTTCGCAAGGCGTTTTTGAAGTTTTTCCATAGACATTATGAATTTATTGAAAAATATAATGTCAGCTTGAAGACACTTCTGCAACAAGGGGTCTGCCCCCGCCCATAAGGGGCTTTAAGAAATATATGGGCTGCATGATGCTTCAACGCAGAGCTGAATCCGGCCCGCTCACCAGTACTGGTAAACCGCTTAGAGGATCTAAGCCTGTCCAGGAACCGCGGTGCGAGGCGGACCGTCGATGCTCATAAACCCTATTGGTTTCATTGGGCGACAGGGCTTGAGATTTCATTCCATCTCAATGTCGGGTAAAAGTCCCACAAAATTGGAAGCAACGTCTCCAAAATGACATTTACAGTCTTGACGGGGTCGTTAAACTTCAAATCAAACAAACAAACAAACAAGACCCTTGAATGTATCGTTCTGTTAATTTCGTCATCTCTATCTGAAATTGTACTTATTACAAATGATATAAATTCAGGTTGTATCCGTAAAATCTTAGCAGAGGATAATATATATATATTAGTATTGTGCTGTTAATAATATTTTGAGACCCAGTAAATGAACTTTCGAAATTTTGTGCTTACTATCAAGAACATACATCAGAATAAAGTAACATTGCTCGCGCACTATACACAAGTGATTATTTGTGTTATGGCTGTTCTGTTGACGGATACAGTATAATAGATAAACTGACATACAGTACATATCTCAATAAATTCGTAACACCCATCGACCTTTTTATGAGCCTGATCTTGATAATACTATGTTCAAGGCTCTCATCAGAGTCTAACTGTTGGTTTTCTTTTGCACCAGCATTTCAGTGGTTTCTTGCTGTAGAGGCCTCACCGTAGTTTCATCTCTGTGGTTGTTTAATTTTTTGTTCACAGAGATGTTGCACTGATGAGTGAGGAGACCTTCACTTCTTTTTTTCATTCGGACTGAACAATCTATTGGCTTAATCGTGACGGACGTAAGGGCGAGGATTGCGGCCGCGTAAAATTAACTTAAGCCCCCCCCCCCCCCCCCCGCCCGCCACTTCTAGTGAAATTCTTCTCACTGACCGTTCCAAGGCGGTTCTTCTGTCGCGGTTGATATTTGTTGTGTCTTGTCTGAGTGTGTGTATCGCTTATATGTTTTATTTGGCTAGCCATTTGGCCATTTTGAAGGAAAGTAACTATCTTTGGCTTCCCGCTATTGATGTTTCCATTAGGGTCTAGTTATTTAATGTGCTTCTTCTCCTTTGGTGCCTCTGATGAGAGGTGTGTGTTAATCATATCGATTGACCATTGCCTTCATTTGGCTTTCCCCTATTGATGTTTCCATTAGGGTCTGGTTATTTCATATTTGTGTAACTTTCCCTTTGGTGTCTCTGATGGGAGCTGTGGTTTAAATGTACTACATTCATTTCTATTATACGCCCAAGTCCTGGGGTAGGCGTCTCTTGCCTGATGCCTCCAGTTGACCTGTCTCATGAGCCACGTCGGTTGGTGTGTGCTCGGAAGGGGATGTGCTGTGTTTGCCGGGTCATGTCAATCATCCGTTTTGGTTGAGACACACTGACGAAGATTAAATATCAGAAAGGCCTCTGTGTCACTAAATTTGGTAGAGTGACGCCTAAATTGCAACCACTGGGTCGGTATCTCTGCTGGTGGATGATTCGTTCGTTCCCTAGGATATCATAGCTCAGTATCAGCTCCTTAGTGCTGAGGTTGGCACTGCAGTGTTGACGTCAGTACTCAAGTACTGATTTAAATAGCTATATTATATCCTTAACGTTTGCAGTATAAAAGTCTAATTTTTCTAAAACTAAGACTTACTTGTCAGGTGAGACATGTATCTTAGCGGAATTGGTTACCACTTTTTGTTATATTTTAAATTTTTCAAGTCTCGCTTCATTGGGCATCTCCTTCCTGATGCCCGGGACTTCCGTTGAGTGTGGGCCTATAAGTCCTGGGGTAGGCGTCTCTTGTCTGATGCCTCCAGGTGACCAGTCGCATGAGCTACGTCAGTCGGTGTGTACTCTGGGGGGACGTGCTGTGTTTGCCTGGTCTTGTCCATCATCCGTTGTGGTTTCAGAACTTTGGGGTTGAGACACATTAATGGAGATTAAATATCAGAAAGGCCTCTGTGTCACTAAATTTTGTATAGTTACGCCTTAACTTAATACCAATACTACATTTTCTAGAAAACATATTAAAATTTAGTAATATTATTTACTTATGTCATAGGGTATAGGGATATATGACATTTGTTGTGGCTTGTGGTACAAACTGTCCTTTAGAGCGACGCGGTAGAGTGTCGGCGTGTCACTCCGGCGACCAGGTTCGATCCCCGGCCTGGTAAAGCTGGCCTGGGTAGCTCAATCGGATGCGCGTCTGTCTGGTAATCAGGGTGACACAGGTTCGATATATGCCGGAATTGGCAACATTTTTTCGTGGAGATTGATCATGAAATCTTTTCTACGGTCATTCTCTCCCTTCCGCTGATTCAAGAAGGGTAGTTGTCCGTTTCTGGCGAAAGAATGTGCACTGTACTGGTTAACCGCTGAGGTAGAAGCTTGCCCAGGAAAAGTGTGGATAGGAAAACTGACCGGCTCAAACATTACCTAAACTAGTGTTTATTGGGCCGTTAAACTCCAATACAAACAAACGAATCCTCGAACGGGTAATGGTGATAACAGTCTTTTTCAGCTGTTACTTTTGATGTCCAGCGTAAATAAACCATTTTATTTGTGCATAAGATATCCTTGAGTATCGTTCCATTTGATTCTCGAAAAAACTAATAAAAGAAAGACCCAGGGAGCGCCACAACCACAAGAAGCAGCCCACTGTCGACACCAAGAGTAAGAGGAAACATACACAAAGTACAAAACAAGAACAAAATGCGAGTGTTTATGAAATGAAACACTCTGCCCACTTTTCCCCACAATGGGTGATCAGACCAATAGAAAACACCAAACAAAAATTCGCAAACATACAACAAAAATAACAGCAAAAGACCAACACAAAAACTACTGCCTTAGAAAGGTCAGCAGCATATGCTACTGGGGGAGGGGGGTCTTCAAGATCTTTTACCAGCCGAATCTTCGCCCTAGGTTAGGGTTTTGTTCCCAACAATAAACGTTAAATATTCGGTTTGCATAATGATTCCCTAACTCAATCAATGCATCATCACAGAGACATAAATGAAATTAAAACACTGAGATGAAGGAAAGATTTGAGCTGCTAGCCGATCTCCCTTACACTCTTGGCCAGAACTATAGAAAATCAGTAGTAAAACCAAGATGGGCCAAGCGACAGACATAGCATCAGGTCTCAGTCCTTTTTTAACAAAAATTTATGCCGAAGCCGTCATGGAGTCTGAAACCTGACCCGCCGCCGTGCAATCAAAGAGTCCAGCATAACTATCTACCACGATTCGGTCGACAATCATACGTGCGGTCTGTCGCATGATTTTCAAACTGTGCCAAAACTTTTTATAACGAATTAGTCTTATTAAATTTCTCCGAAAAATTAGGTTTGCCTAAGACTTTCTTAAATTTATAGAGCAAACCTCCATAAAGTACAGGTTGCGACACCCCTTGTTGCTTGATTGTTTGATTGATTTGAGGTTTAACGTCCCCGTCAACACTGTAAAGATCATTTTGGAGGCAGTGCTTCCAATTTTGTGGAACTTTTACCCGACATTGCCCTGTCGCCAATAAGCCAATAAGGTTAATTTTAGCATTGACTGTCCGCCTCGCACCGCGGTTCCTGGGCAGGCTTAGATCATCTACGCGGTTTACCAGTACTAGTGTGTGGACCGGATTCAGCTCTGCGTGGAAGCATCATGCAGTCCATATATTTCTTCAAGCCCCTATGGGCGGGGGCAATATAAGGGTCTTGATGATCAGTTACTGTCATTACGATGACACATCCATGTGTTGTAACACATCCATGTGTTGTAGTTCATCCTAGACGGTCATATCTTCTGGTGAAAATTTATGATATCTCCCTTATTCATACTCGAAACATACGTCTTGGAACAGAAATAAGAAAAATAAGATATACTCCTCTAACCCAAGTTTTCTGTCTATCTATGTTTCTGTTGGAGTCTGTTGTTTCGTGTTTGTGTTTCCGTCCCTTTGGTGTCACTGATGGGAGCTGTGGGTTGATTGTATCGATACCTGATCATTGCCTCCACTTTAAATTTAGAGTGGTGTTCATTACACGGACTTTTTAACATGATTGTAAGACACCACCTCAGCCCGTACTGACTGGGTAGCGAAATACAAATGGGTGGGTTGGCTGTCTTGGTAAAACAGACAGTAATAGCCAGCTTATGGACATTATCTCATAGAGAATGGTCATTATCGCACAGGCAGTAGCGAAAGGTTAGGAGAGCTTGCACATACGCGTAGTCTCGCCAAAGCCTTTGTGGTTCGCAAACATTTAGAAGAGATCTTCAGGTAGCTTAATTTAAAAGATCATGCATATTTGCCATTTCAGTCCGTTGAACACGCGTATTCATTACGACAACACACCAACACGATATAGTGCATTTTTTCTTATCTCCAAATGAAAATCCTTGGCATTTATCTTATAAATGCCTATAACATAGGTTGAGGCGGTTCTAACGAGTACCAACAACCTACGTCTTGGAGCAGAAAAAAGAAAAATAATGAATACCCCCGTAAACCCCAGTATTCTCTATATAAAGTGGGGTTTAGTGGCGGCCGTAAAAACTCTCCCTGCCCTTCATCATAATGCAGTTGATATTTTCTTGTCCTTTGTGATCATTGCTTCTATTGTGGAATTTTTAAAGTATTTGAAGGTCACCGATGAGCCCTAATTGGCCCAAACTAGCTAGTCTGGCCCAGAAAACATGTACACTTCATATTTTCCAGTTCTGTGGTGTATCCTTGCTACCAAAGGTTAACTCTTTTATAGAAAATATTTAACGTCACTGCAGCTGGTGACTGGGAATGTGTGGCGGCCGTAAAAAGTCTTCCCGCTCTACATCACAGTGTAGTTTATATTTTCTAGTCCTTTGGGATCATTGATTTCATTGTGGAATTTTGAAAATATTTGAGGGTCTCTGATGAGGCCTAATTGGCCGAAACTAGCTGGTCTGGCCCAGAAAACATGTACACTTCATATTTTCTAGTTCTGTGGTGTATTCCTTGCTTCCAAAGAATAACCCTTTTATAGAACATATTTAGGGGGGTCTTCATTTCACGGACTTGTTCACCTGATGCGAATGAGAAACATTCGTAGAATGTGCCATTTGCTCATATAGTAGCTTCCTCCTGGGGCCCTTGGCACCATAACCCCTTATGTGTTTATCGTCTTTAAGAAGACCCTTGTGTAACCGCCAGTGTTTCGATAGCTGTTTACTGGAACCTACACAGCAGTGAAAACTGATGTACTTTGTTAGATACCGTTTTTGATTCGTAAGATACAGAATGAGGTAAACACATACAGTCTGCTACGTGGACGATTGGACGAGAGGTCAGATAACGGTCGAAGAATTGTAGATGCTGTATGAAAAAAGCACACAATAGCTAAAACAAGAAAACGCGTAATAAAAATTGTCCCATCGAATCTGGTGGAAGATTATCATGGCAGCACCATTTTAGCAAAATATAAATTGACGATATAACGTGCACAAAAGAAAGACACATAACTGCGATATTTACCAATGTTCAATAATGCACCTTAAACAAAGTCCAACATTATGGTGATAAAAACGTCCCTTGCAATTTTTGTCTATATGTTTATTTTTTTTATTATTATTATTATCATTTATTTTATCTATTTTTATTTTTATTCTTTTTTTGCTTGGGATGTGCTTAGTATGGAGACGCCAAATGAGCTTTTGCATTTCTATGGTTTAAATGGGCAGCTTGAATGCTATAAATTTCAGGCTTTTATATGATTTGCCTTAATCTTTAATCTTCTAGATTGCCTCTGTTAAGCTTTATAATCAGCGCCAAGCCTTCAAGAAAAATGCCAATATAATTTTGATCCCCTTAAATCCCACCTTTATATTGTATCTGGATTTACAGGGTATACATCATATTTCTTATTTCTGCTCAAGAGCTCAGATTGTGGCTATTCGTTGGAACAGTCTCACCGAGGCGGTTCTAACGAGTTTCCACAATCTTAGTTTTGAGCAGAAATGTGAAAAATATCAGAATTTTTCAGATGATTTTTTTTTTTTATTTTCTGGCGATAAGATGTTTATTATATTTGAATATGTGTAATTTCGTAATTAGAAAAACGTATGCTATATACAGTATAACTTCAATGACTAGCATACCCATAATGCATCTACCATGGAATATTTAAATTCGTTATTGCGTCATTTTAAGGAATTTGCATGGTAGCTCGAATACACACCCGTGCGGCATAGTGCATTTGTCGTATTTCCAAAATTGGCTACTTTCCGACAAAAACTCATGAAATTTTTCTTTCTTATTTATACTGCAAACATAGGTTGTGGGTGTTCGTTAGAACCGCCTCATTGAGGCAGTTCTAACGAGTACCCTTAGCCTATGTCTTGGAACGGAAACAAGAACACAAAGTATTCTCCTTAGACCCAGTTTTCTATAGATAAAGTGGGGTTTAGGGGGCATTCATTCTACGGACTTGTTCGCGTGATGTTAGGGGAATTTAAAGGGGACGGGTCCTTTTGGCGGTTCCGCTTGTGGCGTTTTCATTATGGTGAAGTTGTTTTATGTTGATGTTTTTTTCTTTCCCTTTGACGTATTAGATGGGAGTTATAAGATAATTGTATGGATTCCTGATCATTGCCATCACTACTATTTTACTTACTTTATCACGAAAGTGGATGATGGGTGGACTCATTTGAATCGCCCGAACAAGACAATTCTAATTTTTGCAACACCACAAAAAGTATAAAGTATAGATGATAAAATGTCGCTAAATCATACTCCGTACCTGATCCATGGTTAGCCCGCAGTGGCTAGAACTATCCATTTCTAGATTATTATCGAAGTCCCAAAGGTGTTCGGGCCAATGAGGTTTGTTTGAAAACGAGATACTTAATAGAAATAAAGGCAATGATCAGGAATCGATACAATTAATCCACACCTCCCATCAGAGACACCGAAGGAAAAGAAACACAAGCATGAAATAACAAACCCTAATGGAAGCATCAATAGCGTAAAGCCGGTACAAATCGAGTTTTGATACTTGATATTGAAGGTCGCTGTTTTCATAAAATACTGGCCAACCTGTATTGAGCAAGCGCCCAAGGGATAATCCAGATCTGCTTGCTTAAGACATGTGCTTGCTTAATACAGGTGAATTGCAATGTATTTGTCATTATAGGGAATCAAATGTATGGTTGCTTAAAACAGGTTGCTTGCTTAATATGGGTGACCACTATAACAGGTTTTATCTGTGGTGTATTCCTTGATTCCAAAGGATAACCCTTTCTACAACATATTTACTTACTGCATTTCTAAAAGAGGTCTGTCATTCTACTCGGATTTTGTCCTTATCATCAGAAGTAATATTAATACCATTTTTTAACGAAAGTAAATGAAACAATTCGTGTTTTTTCATGGCAACCAGCACCGTCATTGTTTGAAAAAAATATTCACAACTTATTAAACATAACAATATTACAGTAAACACATGAGGGATTATAACAATTTATTAAAAGGCGGTTAATATCATTGTTAATTTGATGTTTTAGCAGTTATGTACACTAGTATGATCCATGTAATGTCATGTATCATTCTGATTATCTTTAAGCGCTTAAGCTTTAAGAAAGCTCTGAATTATTCCATCTAACTTCGAACCATTTTAAAAGTTGAAACAAACAGACAGAATACTTTCTCTTCTATCATATGATTATCGTTTTGTGTATGAACACATATCGCATTTCTTGCTTGTTGTTATCGATGTGTATAGTTCTAAAACTGTTTTTGAATATGCCATCCTTTTAACAAGATGCGAACGCAGAAGAAAATCCCAATTTGCAAAAGGTAAAATCGGGTGTGGATGTGATAATTCTTAAACTTACATTGTTCATTACATTATGCATTGCAATCATATTTTCTTATATTATAAAGTTCGAAGGGAAAAACTGTATTTACATTAGACAGAATCACATGAGTGCCCTAAGGGTATTAGTTCTCATTACAGTTGCCACAATTTGACGTCGGTTTAAACGAGCAAAAGATCACCTATGATAACCCATGTTTTTAAATAAAATTACTTCCAAGTGATGAGCTTCGTCATCAGAGAACCTGATTCACCTTTTTTTCTACCAATGGAATCTTCCTTTTTATATATAGCAGGAGTCTCGCCCCCGCCCATAGGGGCTTGAATAAATATATGGGCTGCATGATGTTTCCACGCAGAGCTGAATTCGGTCCGCACACTAGTATTGGTAAACCGCTTAGAGGATCTAAGCCTGTCCAGGAACCGCGGTGCGAGGCGGACCGTCCGTGCTTATAAACCCTATTGGTTTTATTGGGCGACAGAGCCTGAGATGTCATTTCAACTCAATGTCGGGTAAAAGTCCCACAAAATTATAAACAGAGTTGACGGGTACGTTTAACCTCGAATCAAACAAATATAGCAGGAGTTCATTTCAAAATTTAGGGGTGTCAGGTTGTGTTTTCATAAAAAATTATTTGGAAAATGACTGAACTTTTAGCAAAACGTGGAGGCCCTGATCTAACGCCGCGTTCTGTGGAGTCTGATCTGGGCTGCACTGTTTGCCAGGGTACCTGTTTTGTGGTTTCTGGAACTAAATGGGTTAAATTGCAATAAACAAAGGTACAGGACATCCTGCGATCGTCGTTGTCTAATAAGCACGTTTTGTTTTGCTGTTTAGATAGAACTATACCTCTAGTTTTTAAATCTACAATTTCACGGTCCTTGCCATTCTGTGAAGGTGAGCAGGCCGTGTTGTGTATTACTTGGTTGCAAACCTCGAAGGTATTTTTTTCATCACGGGGCTCATAACTTTGTATCATTTTCATCACGATACCTCGCCTATATAATATTGACGCCCTTAAACCCCACTTTTAGATAGTAATGTGTGTGTGAATTCGGGTTTAACATCGCTTTCAACAATTTTTCAGTCATATCACGACGGTGTCTGGTTGCGACAAGGAGCTCAATGCTCACTTTTATAATGCTGCCTCACTGAAGTATCATGTCCCAGACACATTACACGATACCACACCCAGTCACAATATCTCTCGGGCAGCTTGTTCAGTATTCGCTGTGCGCCATACGGATGACTGTTTCATGCAGCGAGAGAAGGCTGTGAATAAGTGGTTGAGCAGGCTGATTGAAGTCTTGACTATGAGCATATTATCGAAATCACAGTTTTGCTTGGCGCGGCTCATAAGATATACTTTCTGTTACACTTTGCTTTTTTCTGCTTTATCCTCAACGTTTCAGCCGGTGCAGCATGCAGAGACACAGTTGCTAATTGCAAAGGGACGTATGGCTATGATATATGTGTTGGTATATATGCCAGATGGGCCGAAGGAAATTGTATGAAATCTTGTGCTGTGTGTTGTGAGTAAACACTGTATATAATAGCCATGCAAACTGAACTGTACAAGGACTGTTTAAATATGAATGCTACTAAGCACATAAAAATGATTCCGTGATAGATTTCGATAAAAAAATTATTTTGTCCCCTCAAAGTATTCCCCTTTAACAGATGTACAAACTTTCAGTCTTCTGATCCAATCATTGAATGCGTTTTGGTAGTCTTTTCGGGGTATACTATGAAGGCACTGGAATATTGCAGAACCGAGGTGTTTGCGCTGTACAAATTTTCGACCAGAAAGGTATTTTTTCAGCCGCGGGAACAAAAAAAGTCACACGGGGCAAGGTCAGGGGAATACGGGGGGTGAGGGAGTTCAACAACTTTTTCCTGCTTCAGGTCTTGCACAATGAACGCCTTGTGCGATGACGCATTGTCATGTAGCAATCTGACATTGGCAAAACCAGTTGCGGGTCTTCGTTCTTTGAAATATTTCTTCAATTTTCGAAGAACTTTATTCTTGTAAAACTTCGCATTTACAGATTTGCCTTTAGGCACAGCAACCTGAATAGCAGGGCCCTGATTTGAAAAGAATAAGGCATACATTACCTTCTTGACGCTCATGGTCCGCTTTGCAATGCATGGTCCTTTGCAATACTTTGTTGCCCATATTTTGTTCTGAATCTTTCGTTTTGGCTCAAAAAAGTGAACCCATGTCTCGTCACCTGTGACGATATTAGCGAACGACCGTGCATTGTAATTTGGAAATTTTTAAGGCAACTTCTTGGCGCACTGAACGCGTGTCTTTTTCTGCTCATCTGTCATCAGATGGGGAATCCATCTAGCACAGATCTTTCTCATTTTCAAATCCCGTTTCAGAATTGTATGAGCTGCTCCTAATGATGAGATGCCAATCATACTAGCTATTTGCCTAGTGGTGTATCGTGCATCGGTAGCAACTATTTCTTTCTCTCTAGCAACCATTTTGGCAGATGTTGCTCTTTTCGGCCGACGATCATGTGGTGCATCTTCTGTTGAGCCGAGCCCAAAGCTGAATTTCTTACACCAACGAAAAAATGTCGGAAAAGACATTTCATTATGCCCATAAACCGAACATATTTCATCAAAAATGTCTTTGCACCGTATACCAAGAATACAACGATTCTTAATATAGGATCGTATTTCAACGGCGTACTCTGACCTTCTTCCAACCATGTTTTGTATTAGTATACAAGAGTAGACAGTGTTTATCGAACGATATACATGGCTAAAGTGCACGGATTTTAACAGGTTTTGTATTAATGTATAGGTAAAATGTTTTTCTACGATGTGATATTTATTTCCAGGTGATTTTCGCATTAGTGCATGAGAAAACGTTCTACTTGCATTCATATTTGAACAGTCCTCGTAATTGATGAGAACCTTTTTCATAGCTGCCCGCTTTATTTTAGATATGTGGTAGCATTTATCATCCATCACATGAACAAGTCCGCAAAATGAAGACCCCTAAACCCTAATTTATCTAGAGAAACTGGGGTTTATGGAGGTCTACATTATTTTTTCTTATTTCTTCTCCAAGACATAGGATAATGGTACTTGTTAGAACCGCCTCAGTCAAGACATAGGTTGTGGGTACTCGTTAGAACCGCCTCACTGAGGCGGTTCTAACGAGCCGCCTCACTGAGGCGGTTCTAACGAGCACCCACAGCCTATGTTTGGAATATAAATAAGTAAAATATCACAAATTTTCATCGGAAAAGCAGCCATTTTGGAGATATGAAAAATGCACTATGTCACACAGGTGTGTTATTAAAATGATCTCATTTTTGCTCACTTCACAACCTGTAATAGCAATTTCTAAAAGCAAAGATTATGTAGAATATGGCTATTTATGGGCATGCTTCTATATCAGCTATTCTTTTTCCAAATAGGCATTCATTTTGTCATATCCACAGAACTAAGAACAGGGGTATGAATACTTAAGGTTGTTTCATATATAAGTGTCTTATCGATCATAGTAATCAATGGCCTGACACCTTTTAAGTCGAGTCTCGCCATTACTAAATAGAAATGCGCGCCTAACAGCCAACTAAATTATGTAAATCGCGGCGAAAGATTAGGGTGACGGTTTGGGCCCGCAAAATATAAGTGAAGGGAATGATCAGTAATCGATACAATTAACCCACACCACCAATCAGAGACACCTAAGGGAAAGAAGCACAAACATGTAATAACTAGATCCTAATAGTAACATCAATAGCGGAAAGCCAAAAGGACAGTACTTTTCCACAAACTGGCCAATTGGCTATCCAAAACCAAAACAAATTTAAGCGATACACACAATCAAAGACGAACTATTACAAAATAAACCACAACAGAAGAACTGCCTTGGAACGGTCAGTGTAAAGTATATCCCTTGGGGACTTAAATCGTTTTTACGCGGTCGCAATCCTCGTCCTTTATTCCGTCCCGATTTAGACAAATAATTTGTTCAGTACGCATGAAAACCTATTTAAGTCCCCGCTCCCAGTAATTATAACTGGTCGTCCCTAGGCGGTATTTTCGTTGCGGTTACATTTGTTTATTCTTCGGAGTTTTTCAATTTTTCAAATGTTTTCATTTGAACACTTCTGTGAGTCCTTATCGTTGAGTTGCCACTTGTTATTGGAATGAAGCTGCTAACTCGGCTAATCGCCTGTAATTTTGTCGTCTGTTAAAATGATGTGTCTGTCTTTTTGTTTTGGCGTTCGGGATAGGTTTTGAGTTGAGATTCGATAAGTTCCTGAAATATCTAGTCATTTAATATGCTGGCATAAATAAACTCCTATGTTTAAAAAGTAGAACCTGTAAAACATTAGGCGATTTCATTTTGCTTCATTTTTAAAAGTGAGATTTTTTTAATATACATGTTTATGCGATGGTAACCGCCTGAGAAGTACAGCCAAATATGGTTATGACATTCGGCCATTAGTGCTTCACCTGACGACATGTTCGATTTGTGAGACTTGATGCTGTTTTAGAGTATTCAATTCTTTCAAAAATGTTTTGTCTAAGTTCACAATTTGGTTTAATAGATTAATGTTCAAGAAAAAAAATCATGTTCTTTCTGTATCTAAAGCTTGTGAACATGTAAGCAAAACATGACATTTTAAAATTGCATTCCCTTAAAATTCAGAGAATATTTTAAGTGTCTCTATTCAGTTTATCAGCTAGTGTTTTTTTACTGCCAGAAAGCGGACGTGGAGGCTAGGGTGAGCTAATTGTATGCAGCTAAAATTGCTACATTTGCTCAAGTTTAAGAGCAATCGATATAACTTGTTGGGAAGCCACTCTTTCAAATATAGTTTTCTTCCTTGCGAATAGGCGTATACCACAATATCTTCAAGGGACACAAATCTTTCAAATACAGATGTCTCCGTTCCCAAAAGGTCACTGGTGTATACACTAAAAGACAATAATCATTTTCTTCAATAGTAAATGCCTTTATGAGAGTTCCAACCATAATGCAGTTTATATTTTACTTTTGGTCCTTTGAGATCAGCGTGAATATTCTGAGAAATCAGAAATAAATTATTGGTTTAAGACTCATATTCTAGACAGGTTTTTAACTATTTGGACCACATTTTGATTTAAACAAGTCTGTATCGACTGCCTATTCGAAATTCGCAAAATTGCAGTATGTTTCCTCTGGCTTTCTTTGCGAGATCTTTACAGGGTCACTGATGAGACTTTATTAGCCGAAACTACGTAGTATGACCCATCTTCTTTCTTATGAATGTTTTCATTGCTCTTAAAGGAACTCATTTTTTATTTTTATTTGCCTTCACTGCAGCTGATGTTGTGCCGTGTGGCGGCCGTAAAACGTCTCCCCGTACATCAACCATAGTGCAGTTTATATGTTACTTTTGGTCCTTTGAGATCAGCGTAAATATTCTGAGAAATCAGAAATAAATTATTGGTTTAAGACTCATATTCTAGACAGGTTTTTAACTATTTGGACCACATTTTGATTTAAACAAGTCTGTATCGACTGCCTATTCGAAATTCGCAAAATTGCAGTATGTTTCCTCTGGCTTTCTTTGCCGGATCATTACAGGGTCACTGATGAGACTTTATTAGCCGAAACTACGTAGTATGACCCATCTTCCTTCTTATGAATGTTTCCATTGCTCTTAAAGGAACTCATTTTTTATTTTTATTTGCCTTCACTGCAGCTGGTGTTGTGCCGTGTGGCGGCCGTAAAACGTCTCCCCGTACATTAACCATAGTGCAGTTTATATTTTACTTTTGGTCCTTTGAGATCAGCGTGAATATTCTGAGAAATCAGATATAAATTATTGGTTTAAGACTCATATTCTAGACAGGTTTTTAACTATTTGGACCACATTTTGATTTATACAAGTCTGTATCGACTGCCTATTCGAAATTCGCAAAATTGCAGTATGTTTTCTCTGGCTTTCTTTGCCGGATCATTACAGGGTCACTGATGAGACTTTATTAGCCGAAACTACGTAGTATGACCCATCTTCTTTCTTATGAATGTTTTTATTGCTCTTAAAGGAACTCATTTTTGATTTTTATTCCAATCGTAGAATATTAACAGGAAGCTCAAAAGGTGCCTGCCTTACAAAAAAAGGCAGAAAATATATTAGGTGTGTCTATTCCCAAAAACTGCCTTATATATTTTATATAACACGACAGAATACCTCACTCTATTCATGTTTATAACACTATCTGCTCCACCCACTGTTGCGTTCATCCTCTGCATAACGCGATCGATTCCCTTCTCTGACGCTTTCATACTTTATATAACACCATCGACTCCATACTTATTTCTTTATTTCTATGTATTACACGATCTACACTATTTGTTGCTTTACTCCTCTATATAATACTATCGACTCTGTTATCCGTTTCAGCTCCGTTCTGTGAAGATGACATAGTTTGTTCTCAGTATATTCAGTCTGGACTTAACATCTGCCAGCGGTATGCTGACTGGTCAAAGCTACACTGCCCAAAACTTTGTGGACACTGTGGTAAGTACCAGGAACATAGAAGTTTCAGCTTTTAACTTATCAACAATTTCATTACTTATTATGTAAACAAAAGCTGTGGACACTTTTAGATTAAGCAAGTTGTTCGTTTCTTTCTTTTTGCCTTTTATTTTTATTGTCAGCTTGTCTAAAAATACCTAAACATGTTTTACATGAGTGTTTTATATGACATTCATTAAATTGTATCTTTGAGAACCTTGAAAGATAAAAAATAAAAGTTAATTATTTTTTAATACAATCGAAAAGAAAGATCAGTGTAAGTTTCTATTTATCGTATGAGATTTTATTGATGATATGACATTCTATTTATCATATGAACTTTTGTTTATCATATAAGACTGTGTTTTTCATGCGAATTTACATTAATCATACGAGTTTCTTTTGTCATTTAGAATTTTGTTTATCACATGAGATTCTGCTAATCATATGAGATTTTTATCATATGAGATTCTAATTATCCCGGGCCACAAAATTGAATTCTATATGTGTTATCATATGTGTGTTCAAGTTTTATGTCCCGTCGACAACTAAGGACATATTGATATGGGCCCTCGGTTTAAAGACTTATTTACGTCTGGGAAATACAGGAATCGAACCTAGGACCCTTGTTTTAAGAGGCGAGTTATCATATGAGATTCCGTTTTTCATATGAGATTATATTTATCACATAAGACTCCGTTTAATAATCATATGGCGCCAAAATTAAGGTTTATAATTTTCTGTTGGCAACTTTGCCTCCTCATCATAAGCAAATAAACTATAGTTATTGTCATCCTGTCACGAAGTTAAGAACCCTAACTGTTTTCTAACAGTGAAACTTCATGGACATAACAATTATGAATTGAAGTTTGCATGAAATTTCAAGACCTAACTTGGGTTGTTTACCCTTCTCCTGTTGTGGTTTATTGTTTGTTACAGTGTGTATTTGCAGGTTTGTTTTGCTTATATCTTTTTTTTTGTTTTGGATAGACGTTTTGCCATTTTATTTGAAAGTAGCTGTCCTTTCGGCTATCTGATAGTGATTTTTCGATCAGGGTTCACTTACTCCATGCTTGAAATCATTCTTTTTGTTGTCTCTGATGGGCGGGGCGAGGAAATTGTGTCAATTCCATGTCACTGTCTTCACTTTTATTTATCCTAGGTAATAAACTGGCTTTATATTTTCTTTCTTTCTTTAGGCTGTGAAGACACATCAGCAGTTCCTTGTAATAACTACAACCACAGGTATTGTAAGGACCCCAACTATTCGGGATGGATGGCTGCAAACTGCCGGAAATACTGCAACCTTTGCACAAACTAATGACGAATATTTTAAAGTGTGTTTGGGGCCGTTAACATTTATCTGAGCCCATTGACTGGGTCCAATATTTGAAAAATCCTTTCCTTTTAGACTACTGCCTTTTCGACTCAGTTTATTGGATTACATTAAAAATGAACAGCTTTAAATTATGTTATTTTTACTCAAATTCTTGGATTGCTTTACATATCACCTGCTTTAAGTTAAGATATGCATTTACAGATGTGCGCACAGCAAAGACTCAGATCAATCTTCACAATATAATCAGAGTATTCACGTTTTCATTTTGTATTAATTTTCAATTGAAAACTTAATAATGGAAATATGTTTGGTTTTTTGTCGTTCCAGCCTCCGATTAAGTACTGGTTTACGCAATAAGGTTTGGGGTGACATTCCCATTGAGCTATGTTTAATTATTCTTATATACTTGTAATGATCTATGACGAAAAGCTTAGTTGCTCTAAGATATTAAATTCGCATTTCTAAACATGGTCTCTGTTATTTATTCCCCATGCAAAGAACGTTGTTCTGTTCCTTGGCATTTTATTTTGATTCTAGTATGTCTGTTGTTTGCTTACATTTTAAGGCAGAGTTAGTTGTCAAAATACATTTTGTATAACTAGTCCTCATGTAAAACTAATTCATTATTGTCTTTATTTAAGTACTTATTAACTTCATTTATTTGTTTTACTTGATATTTTTCTGTCATTTCCCACACAAATAAGAAATAAAAATCAAAAGTGTGTTCCTTTAAGAGCAATGAAAACATTCATAAGAAAGAAGATGGGTCATACTACGTAGTTTCGGCTAATAAAGCCTCATCAGTGACCCTGTAATGATCTGGCAAAGGAAGCCAGAGGAAATATACTGCAATTTTGCAAATTTCGAATAGGCAGTCGATACGAAGACTGATATAAATCAAATTGGGGTCCAAAAAATTAAAAACCTGTCTAGAATATGAGTCTAAACCAATAATTTATTTCTGATTTCTCAGAATATTCACGCTGATCTCAAAGGACCAAAAGTAAAATATAAACTACACTATGGTTGATGTACGGGGAGACGTTTTACGGCCGCCACACGGCACAACACCAGCTGCAGTGAAGGCAAATGAAAATCAAAAGTGAGTTCCTTTAAGAGCAATGAAAACATTCATAAGAAAGAAGATGGGTCATACTACGTAGTTTCGGCTAATAAAGCCTCATCAGTGACCCTGTAATGATCTGGCAAAGGAAGCCAGAGGAAACATATTGCAATTTTGCAAATTTCGAATAGGCAGTCGATACGAAGACTGATATAAATCAAACCGGGGTCCAAAAAATTAAAAATCTGTCTAGAATATGAGTCTAAACCAATAATTTATTTCTGATTTCTCAGAATATTCACGCTGATCTCAAAGGACCAAAAGTAAAATATAAACTACACCATGGTTGATGTACGGGGAGACGTTTTACGGCCGCCACACGGCACAACACCAGCTGCAGTGAAGGCAAATAAAAATCAAAAGTGAGTTCCTTTAAGAGCAATGAAAACATTCATAAGAAAGAAGATGGGTCATACTACGTAGTTTCGGCTAATAAAGCCTCATCAGTAACCCTGTAATGATCTGCCAAAGGAAGCCAGAGGAAATATACTGCAATTTTGCAAATTTCGAATAGGCAGTCGATACGAAGACTGATATAAATCAAACCGGGGTCCAAAAAATTAAAAATCTGTCTAGAATATGAGTCTAAACCAATAATTTATTTCTGATTTCTCAGAATATTCACGCTGATCTCAAAGGACCAAAAGTAAAATATAAACTACACCATGGTTGATGTACGGGGAGACGTTTTACGGCCGCCACAATGCACAACACCAGCTGCAGTGAAGGCAAATAAAAATCAAAAGTGAGTTCCTTTAAGAGCAATGAAAACATTCATAAGAAAGAAGATGGGTCATACTACGTAGTTTCGGCTAATAAAGCCTCATCAGTGACCCTGTAATGATCTGCCAAAGGAAGCCAGAGGAAATATACTGCAATTTTGCAAATTTCGAATAGGCAGTCGATACGAAGACTGATATAAATCAAATTGGGGTCCAAAAAATTAAAAATCTGTCTAGAATATGAGTCTAAACCAATAATTTATTTCTGATTTCTCAGAATATTCACGCTGATCTCAAAGGACCAAAAGTAAAATATAAACTACACTTATAGTTATGTCTCCCCCAAAAAAAATTTTTTTCGGAGAGACATATTGTTTTTCCCCCGGGCGTCTGTCTGTCCGTCTGTCCGTCTGTCTGTCTGTCCGTCTGTCCGTTTGTCACACATTCGTGTCCGCTCTGTAACTTGAAAACCGTTAGAGCTATCTTCACGAAACTTCGTATAAATATTAATCAGCATTAGACGACGTGCAGTGCGCAAGAACCATAACTCTCGCATTTATACTTTTTGAATTATCTCCCTTGGAAGTTTGTTGGTATGTATATATGTATGGGCAAATCGTGTCCGGTCAATAACTTTCTTATTTTTTGATGGATTTTAAAATTACTCGGCAGAAATATTAACAACCATAAGACGATGTGTGGTGCGCATGAGGCAGGTCGGTACCTCAAAGGTCAAGGTCATACTTAGAGGTCAAAGGTCAAAAAGGGGCCTTTTTTCGTATTTGGTCAATAACTTTCTTATTTTGAGATGGATTTTAAAATTACTTGGCATAATTATTAACAACCATAAGACGATGTGTGCTGCGCATGAGGCAGGTCTGTTCCTCAAAGGTCAAGGTCATACTTAGAGGTCAAAGGTCAAAAAAGGGGCCTTTTCTCGTATTTGGTCAATAACTTTCTAATTTTGAGATGGATTTTAAAATTACTTGGCATAAAAATTAACAATTATGAGACGATGTGTGGTGCACATGAGGCAGGTCGGTACCTCAAAGGTCAAGGTCATACTTAGAGGTCAAAGGTCAAAAAGTGGGCCTTTTTTTCGTATTTGGTCAATAACATTCTTATTTTGAGATGGATTTTGAAATCACATGGCAGAAATGTGAACCAATATAAGGCGATGTGTTGCGCGCATGACCCAGGTTGGTACCTCAAAGGTCAAGGTCATACTTAGAGGTCAAATGTAAAAAAAGAGGCCTTTTTTCGGGTTTTGTCAATAACTTGCCTATTTTTAAATAGAATTTGAAGTAACTTGGCAAACATGTTAACTATCATGGGACGATGTGTTGCATGCATGATTCAGTTTGGTACCTAAAATGTCAAGGTCATACATAGAGGTCAAAGGTAAAAAAGGGGCCTTTTTTGTGTTTGGTCAATAACTTCCTTATTTTTTAGATGGATTTTAAAATTGCTAGGCAGAAATGTTAACCACCATGAGATGATGTGTTGCACGCATGACCCAGTTTAATACCTGAAAGGTCAAGGTCATACATAGAGGTTAAAGGTAAAAAAGGGCCTTTTTTGTGTTCTGTCAATAACTTTCTTATTATGCCCCCAACTTTGAAACAGTTGGAGGGGCATATTGGTTCTGGTTCGTTCATCCGTCCATTACGCTTTTGATGCATAGCATAACTAAAGAACCGTGTATGCTAGGGTTTTGAAATTTCATATATGGATTCCTCATGGAAAATTAGCTGACACGTATTTTTTTTTCTCGTCCGGATTATGCCCCCTTCAAGAGTTATTGCCCTTTGAATTTTTTTTTAATAAAATCTTGTCAGCAAGATATTACAAAAACTATTGGAACTAGAGGCTTGAAAGTTGGTGAATATATTGGTGGTGATGAGTAGATGAACTGATTAACTTTTGACAAAATTCCAAAAAATACTTTGTGAGTTATGGCCCTTTGTCATTTTGGTAATTTGTGCCCATTGTAATGTATGCTAAAAGTGATGCATAGCATAACTTTAGAACCGTGTATGCTAGGGTTTTTAAATTTCATATATGGATTCCTCATGGAAAATTAGCTGACACGTAGTTTTTTTTCTCGTCTGGAATATGCCCCTTTCAAGAGTAATTGCCCTTTGAAATTTTTTTAATAAAATCTTGACAGCAAGATATCTCAAACACTATTGGAGCTAGAGCCTTGAAAGTTAGTGAATAGATTGTTGGCGATGAGTATATGAACTGAGTAACTTATGACAAAAGTCCGAAAAATGCTTTGTGAGTTATGGCCCTTTGTCATTTTGGTAATTTGTGCCCATTGTAATGTATGCTAAAAGTGATGCAGAGCATAACTTTAGAACCGTGTATGCTGTAGTTTTGAAATTTCATATATGCATTTCTGATGGAAAATAAGCTGACGCGTATTTTTTTCTCGTCAGGATTATGCCCCTTTCAAGAGTTATTGCCCTTTGAAATTTTTTAATAAAATCTTGTCAGCAAGATATCTCAAAAACTATTGGAGCTAGAGGCTTGAAAGTTGGTGAATATATTGGTGGTGATGAGTAGATGAACTGATTAACTTTTGACAAAATTCCAAAAATACTTTGTGAGTTATGGCCCTTTGTCATTTTGGTAATTTGTGCCCATTGTAAAGTATGCTAAAAGTGATGCATAGCATAACTTTAGAACCGTGTATGCTAGGGTTTTGAAATTTCATATATGGGTTCCTCATGAAAAATTAGCCGACGTGTATTTTTTTTCTCGTCCGGATTATGCCCCTTTCAAGAGTTATTGCCCTTTGAAAATTTTTTAATAAAATCTTGTCAGCAAATTATCTCAAACACTATTGGAGCTAGAGCCTTGAAAGTTGTTAAGTATATTGGTGGTGATGGGTATATGAACTGATTAACTTTTGACAAAATTCTGAAAAATACTTTGCGAGTTATGGCCCTTTGCCATTTTGGTAATTTGTGCCTATTGTAATGAATGCTAAAAGTGATGCATAGCATAACTTTAGAACTGTGTATGCTATGGTTTTGAAATTTCATATATGCATTCCTAATGAAAAATAAGCTGTCACGTATTTTTTTTCTCATCCGGATTATGCCCCTTTCAAGAGTTATTGCCCTTTGATTTTTTTAATAAAATCTTGTCAGCAAGATATCTCAAAAACTATTGGAGCTAGAAGCTTGAAAGTTGGACTATGAGTCATGTGCAAGATCAAGGTCCATACCTCCAATATCAAGGTCATACCTAGAGTCAAAGGTAAAAAAAAGGACAGTCAATAACTTCCTTATTCTTTGATGGATTATGAAATTACTTGGCAGAAATGTTAACCATCATGAGACGATGTGTTGTACCGCAAAGGTCAAGGCTATACTTAGAGGTCAAAGGTAAAAAAGTGCTTTTTTTGTTTACGGCCAATAACTTTTTTATTTTTCTATGAACATTTTTAAAGTTACTATGCAGAAATGTTCATCTTCATTAGATGATGTGTTGCACACAAGACCCAGCCCAATACCTCCAATGTCAAGGTTATACTTAGCAGTCAAAAACGGGGGAGACATCTGTGTTTTTGTAGAAAAAAAATTCTAGTTTAATTTGTTTTCATTATGTGAGAAACTGCGCTGAAATAGGGGTTATCCTGAGAATATGAACTCCGCTAATGCCTGACAGAGTTCAATGAAAATAAACTATTCTAAACATTTCGGATAATTACCTTATGTGTTATTCTTTAAACCGTGAGTCATATTCAGCTGAGAGGACTTTGGGCGACATGGCAAAATAACAATAACAAATTGATTGTTATGGAGGCTTTCTTATTATTTTGTTTTGGATAGCCAATTGGCAATTTTATTGGAAAGTAACTATCCGGCCAGGATTGAAGTTACATAAGCTCCGTAGATGAAGTCCACCAGTAGTTTTAATACTGACCGTCCCAAGGCGGTCGTTCTTTTGCAGTGTCTTTTTTGTTATTTGGGTTTGTGCCGTCGGTTCATGTTTCGTCTGTTTTTGTGGTTGCCTCCGAGTCAGTTTCCATAAATGACTTGAGGCGGCTGCGTTCCTAGATTGTGGTCTTTCCTGAGTGACCTTTTCTTACTAGTTTCAGACAGTCGGTAGTAAAACTTCTGGTGGCTTCAACACCGGAGTTGATGGAGTTTCAGTCCTTGCCCTCAGTAACAGCATTATAGCTGGTAATATCAGGCTCCGCCTCCCTTGAACTCTAAAGATTTAGGATGCGACCATCTTAGAGCCCGAGGTCCGGCCCACCGTCGTGTTACCGAAGAGCGAAGCAAAGCTGTTACAGTGTTAAAAGGTCGACAACCAAACACGCTGTCTATCGCAGGACATGCAAGCTATAACCAATGTTTTAGCTCACCTGACCGAAGGTCATGGTGAGCGTTTGTGACTGTGAGATGTCCGTGGTGGTCGATCGTCGTTCGTAAACGTAGACGTAAACTTTTCTGGTGAACAACCTAGAGGCGAAAGTTTCGTCCAATCATTATCAAGTTTGTTCAGAATGATCATCATGTTCAAAAAGTAGGTCAGTAGGTAAAATAATAGACAAAAAACATTGTGAACACTCTTTGCGCGACAGTATTGGTCCGAACACTATCAAACCAAATTTGCTCAGAATGATTATCTTGACAACGTCTCGATCATGTTGGAATATGGGTCATGTCGGGTCAGTAGATCAACTCATAGAAAACTTTGTGAGCATTCTGGAGGTCAAAGCTTTGGTCCAAACATAATCAGTCTTGGTCAGAATGATCATCTTGACAATACCTCGATCAAGTTCGAATACGGGTCATGTTGAGTCAGAAAGTAGGTCAGTAGGTCAAATCATTGAAAAACCTTGTGAACACTCCAGATGGCAAAGTTTTTATTCATCATCAAACTTGCTCAGAATAATCCACATGACTATATCTCGGTCAAAATCGAATATGGGCAATGTCAGATTAAATTGTAGGTCAGTGGGTCAAATCATAGAAAAACTTTGTTAACACTCTGGAGGCCACGGTTTTGGTCAAACCATCATAAATCATAACCAGAATGATCATCCTAACAATATCTCAGTCAAGTTCGAATATAAGTTGTGTCGGGTCAAAAAGTAGGTCAGTAGGCCGTTTTGTCATAACTTTTGAGATGTTTGAGATAGAGCGTTCATTATTTATTGCATGTATGTTCCTTGTGACAAAGGCTTCCCACTCATACGAACTATTTTGACCTGTGACCTTGACCTTTGACCTACTTTATCATAACTTTTGAGATAGAGCCTTTATATTTGGCATGTAGGTTCCTTTTGACAAGGATATTTCTGTCAAACAAAATATTTGACCTGTGACCTTGAATTTTGCCTACTTTGTCATAACATATGAACCTTTTTAGATAGAGCCTTCATATTTAACATGTGGATTCCTTCTGACAAGGCTTCCCACTCATACAAAAACTTTTGACCTGTGACCTTTACCTTGGCCTGTGACCTACATTATCATGATTTTTGAACGATTTGAGATTGAGCCTCCAGATTTATCATGTAAATATTTTCTAAAAAAGTTTATCCTTTGGAAGCAGAAATACACCACAGAACTGGAAAGTATGGAGTGTACGTGTTGTCTGGGCAAGACTAGCTAGTTTCGGCCATTAAGGCCTCATCAGTTACCCTCAAATATTTTTAAAATTCCACAATGGAATCAATGATCCCAAAGGACAAGAAAATATAAACTACACTAAGATGTAGGAATGTAGGACAGGGTGACTTCATACGGTCGCCACACATTCCCAGACAACAGCTGTAATGACGTTAAATATGTTCTAGAAATTTTTATCCTTTGGAAGCAAGGAATACACCACAGAACTGGAAAATATGGAGTGTACATGTTTTCTGGGCCAGACAAGCTAGTTTCGGCCATTTAGGCCTCATCAGTGACCTTCATATATTTTCAAAATTTCACAATGGAATCAATGATCCCAAATGACAACAAAATATAAACTACACTATGATGTAGGGCAGGGAGACTTTTTACGGCCGTCACACATTCCCGGAAAACAGCTGTAGTGACGTTAAATATGTTTTAAAAAGGTTTTTCCTTTGGAAGCAAGGAATACATCACATAACTGGTATTTACACCGTATTCAAAGTTGGTATTATTATATAGTTATTTCATGATTGTGTTCATTCACTTTGGTGTCTCTGATGGGAGCTATGGGTAATTGTATCGATTCCTTATCATTGCCTTCACTTCTATTTTTGTGACAAGGGCTTCGCACTCATATAATAAATTCTGATCTGTGACCTTGACTTTGACCTGTGACGTACGTTTTTGCTAACCTGAGCACGAAGTGCTCATGGTGAGCTATTGTGATCAGCCAATGTTCGTTGGCCGTCGTATGGTGTGCATCTGCGTCGACCGTCGTGCGTCGTCAACAATTTGATTTGAATACAACCTCAACCTTTCTCGATCCTTTTGGTCAATTTGATTCAAACCTTAATAGGAATAATGCTTAGGTGGTTCCCTACAAAAATAGCTAAAATCGTTTCGCTCCGATGAACAAGGTGGCCGTCAAAGCAAAAATAGAAACATCTTTATACGACAACTCCTCCTGTACCCTTGGGCCAATATTATTCAATCTCCACGGGGAGTTTTCTTAGGTGACCTTCTACCAAAATAGCTAAATCGATTCCGCTCTAATGAGAAAAACGTCGTTTATTTGCTTCAAACGCAAACTCCTCCTAAATACTTGTACCACTTTGATTCAAACTTCACTGGAATGTTGCCTAGTCGACTCCCTACCAAAAAAGTCAAAATGGTTCCGCACCGATATAAAAGATGGCTGCCTGAGCTAAAAAGTGAAAAGAAATATATATTTCAACGACAACGTTTCCTGTACCCTTGGAATCTTGTTTAGGCGACTCTCTACCAAACTAGCTAAAGCGGTTCTGCTGCGATGTACAAAATGGATGCGTGAGCTAAGAATAGAAAGACATCGAAAATTTCTTCAAACGCGAATTCCTCCTGAATACCTGGACCAATTTCGTTCCAACTTCACAGGAGTATTGCCTGGATGGCTCCTTACCGAAATAGCTAAAATCGTTCAGCACCGATGAACAAGATGACCGCCAGAGCTAAAACTAGAAATATCCTTTATACGATAACTCATTCTGTACAATTGAGCCAATTGCATTCAAACTTCACGGGAATGTTGTTCAGGTGATCTTGAAACAACAGACCCCAATGGAAACATCAATAGCGGAAAGCCTAAAGGACAGTTACTTTCCCACAAAATGGCCAATAGGCTATAAAAAATAAGGTAATATAAGCGACACAAACACCCAAAGACAAACCATAACAAAAATAAACCGCGACAGAAGAACCGCCTTGGAACGGTCAGCGGAAACAAATTCCACTGGGGAGCTTATATCGATTTTACGTGGCTACAATCCTCGCCCTTACTTCCGTCGCGATTAAGACAAATAATTTGTTCAGTCCGCATGAAGGCCTCCTAACCCACCAGTGCAACATCTCCGTGAACACAAAAATCAAACAACCGTATAGATTACACAACGTTGAGGACTCGACAGCAAGAAACCACTGAAATGCTGGAGCAAAAGAAAACCAACAGTTAGACACCGATGGGTCCGACCAGACACAGAGCGTCAGGTACCAACCAAAATAAGCCTTCACGCTGGAACCGTCATAGTATCTGAGGCCTGACCCACCGGCGTGCAATTATAGAGGGAAGCAAAGTTGTCAACCATGCTTGGGTTAACTACCATGCATGCAGTCTGTCGTATAACATTTATGTTGTACCCAATCTTTTTATATCGAAGAATCATTTTACGAAATAAGTTGCTGAAGTCATTGTGGTTACATATCTTTCGGAATTTATATACTAAGTCACCATAAAGTCCAATATTGAATTTTGAAATTAAATCGGAGGATGACGTCTATAAAATTTTGAGAAGGCTTTGCGTAGTTTATGGACCGATAACCCTGATTAAGAAGTTTAGCCGCTCACAATTTATTACGAGGATTGAAGTCAGTTACATGACTACACACTATGGCAAATCGAATTAAGTGCGAAATATGAACGCTATAGGATGCCACACGAGGAACATCAACATCCAAAGAAGGAAAATTTACAATCTCAAAATCAAAATCATCGCGTATATCATATATTTTTTATGCTCTTCAGAAGTGAAAAAGTGAATGAAGCCTTCATGCGGACTGAACAAAGTATTTGTCAAAATCGCGACGGAATTACGGGGGAGGAAGTTCTATTCACTTGCCGTTCCAAGGCGGTTCTTCTGTCGTGGTTTATTTTTGTTTTGGTTTGTCCTTGAGTGTGTGTATCAATTATATATTATTTGTTTTGAATAGCGAGTTGGCAATTTTGTGGGAAAGTAACTGGCCTTTTGGCTTTCCGCTGCTGATGTTTCCATTAGGGTCTAGTTATTTGATGTTTGCGTTTCTTTCTCTTTGGTGTCTGTGTGCGGTTAATTGTATCGATGTCTGATCATTGCCTTCACTTCTATATTGAATGTACCTATAAAGCGTTATTCGTGTCTAAATGTTTGGTTGATGAACATCTTCCTTATATATCAATTATTTGAAGTCTCTTTCCTGACTTTGTAGCTGGGCCGGTATGTTTGTGTTTCAGGTGATAACAGTCCGACGACAGGTTTTCTCGCACTGCACCAAATCTATAAAAATATTTCATTTAAACATGACGGAGTTACAAAGCTTTTTAAATAATCAATTTGTCATCGTTTTATCTGAACTGTATTGTGCTAGAGCAAATCGCAATGCGCATTTATTTACTTGATGCTATCGATTATAATTGGTTGTAGTTTTAAAAAGTTCATTTCAACTCAACTTACAAAAGTGTTAAAGCAAGTAAATTAGAAGTAAAACAAAGATCAGGAATTGATACAATTAACTTACTCCATCCATAAAAGACACCAAAGGGAAAGAAATACAAACATTAAGCGACCAGACCACAATGGAAACCTAAACAAAGGAAGGCCATATGGACAGTCACTTTCCCACAAAATGGCCATATGGCCATCCAAAATTAAAAGACACAAGTGATACACACAGTAAGTAACAAACAACAACATAAATAAATCGCCACAGAAGAGCCGCCTTGGAACGGTCAGTGGAAGATTTCCACTGGGGGGCTTAAATCGATTTTACGTGGCCACAATCCTCGCCCTTACTTCCGTCGCGATTTAGACAAATAATTTGTTCAGTCCGCATGAAGGCCTCCTAACTCATCAGTGCAACATCTCCGTGAACACAGAAATCGAAGAACCACAGAGGTGAGACAACGGTGAGGACTCGACAGCAAGAAACCACTGAAATGCTGGAGCAAAAGAAAACCAACAGTTAGACTCCGATGAGCCCGACCAGAGACAGAGCATCAGGCACCAACCAACATTATCTCTTTAATTTTCAATAAGCCTTTACGTTGGAGCCGTCATAGAATCTGAGGCCTGACCCACCAGCGTGCAATTAAAGAGGGAAGCAAAGTTGCCAACCGTGATCGGGTTAACCACCATGCATGCAGTCTGTCGTATAATATCCATGTTGTACCCAATCTTTTTATATCGAAGAATGATTTTACGAAATTGGGCGCTGAAGTCATTGCGGTTATATATTTTTCTGAATTTATATACTAAGTCACCATAAAATTCGGGTTCCGATAGACCTTGTTGCAGAAGAGATTTAAGTCCAATATTGAATTTTGAAATTAAATCAGAATGGCGTCTATAAAATTTTGAAAAGGCTTTGCGTAGTTTATGGTACCGATAACCCTGATTAAGAAGTTTAGCCGTTAATAATTTATTACGAGTGTTACATGACTACACACTCTAGCAAATCGAATTAATTGCGAAATATAAACGCCATAGGATGGCGCACGAGGAACATCACCATCCAAAAAAGGAAAATTTACAATCTCAAAATCAAAGTCATCGCGTTTATCATAAAGTTTGCACGAAACAAATCCATCTACAATAGATAGATGTAAATCCAAAAACGGGGCCTCGGTATCAGAAGAATTTGCTTTATTTAACTGAAGTTCTAGGGGGTAAATCTGACTGATCAAACCATCAAAATAGGTATTATCAATATTAAATAAATCATCTAAATATCTAGAAGTAGAGCTAAAAGCTTCAATAATTTCAGATTGGTTATTAATGGAAAGCGACAAAATGAAGTCTCTTTCATAACAATACAAGAACAGATCAGCCACAAGAGGTGCGCAATTAGTACCCATCGGAATACCCACTTCAATTAGTACCCATCGGAATACCCATAACTTCGAAAATATTTGCTTCCTTTTCAATGTATGCTCTCGGTGTCAATTAAAATTGAAAGATTCCAGGGAAACTGAATAGGATCTAGGTTTTTTTTGTGTATAATTATTGTACATATATTTGCTTTGCTTTGTTCGTCCAATTTAGTTTAATACAAAATATGATATTCTCCGAAAATAAAAGGGATATTATTATTAGTAGTAGTAGTACCAGTCTGGTAAATTTCCGTTGATGCGCAGGCTGGCTGGAGTCTGTACTTTTCAAACATGTCCGAAGACATATTTTCGACTGTCTCAGTTCACAGTACCTCATAAAGCAACCGGTTTAAACAAATGAACTATTTTGTGTTGATAGGCGCATATTGATGATTTTGTCCATTGTTTCACGAATAGAATTGTCGCTTGTAATATATCCGTAGCGTGATGATAACTTGTTTTCAAAAGAATATTCTATTGGCGTTTTAAAACATTTTCTCTTCATAAGGGCTTCTGTAATTAGACGAGCCAGCTCATGAGAGAATACTAATCGCATAGGTGAAGATCAACATCTCAGCTAAGCCTTGTGCTTAGGTGCAGTCTTTGCTGATCCCAGGCATGAAGAAAAACATTAAGGTAGCTTACACAAGGTGGCATTTTTCTAGCCCGACTAGTTGACTGCGTATGATTATTTGAAGACCAAACATCCGAGAATTATTAAGGACCTTTTTGTCGTGTGATTGCTCATTTTATCTGAGAGCCTCACATTAAAATGCATTTGTTTGTGACTGTTATCTGTTATGTGTGGGATGATTGTTTAGTATATTTCCAAGTATATTGATCGTAATAAGTAACGGAATTACATTTTATTGTTTATCTATGCAGTAAAACATTCAGTTTGAAACATATTGCGACCTAAAAGGAACATCACGGAAACACGCCTTTATAATTCTGACACCCTTAAATCCCACTTTTATATAACAAACTGGGACTTACAGGGGTAAATCGTATTTTTCTTATTTCAGCTCTAAAATAAAGATTGTTTATACTCTTTAGAATCGCCCCAATCAGGCGGTTCTAAAGTGTACCCACAATCTATAGTTTGAGCAGAAATAAGAAAACATCACTCATTTCCTCTTAAATCTTTTGTTTTTCGGCGGAAAAATTTACAATGTATTTGTATAGGTGTGTTTCGTAATGATATTCTTAAGCATCTATTCCGAGGTATCAGAAAGGCAGACCATAATGAACTATTAAACTGTAACTTGAGCAACATGACAATGGTGTCATTTTGGCAAATATACCTCTCAAAGACAGATATGCTAAAAGCGCGATCTTTCATTCCATATCATTTCGCATAAAATGTAAATATTTTTGTAGTAAATCAACACCAACACGAAATAATCTTATTCATGTATTAACATCAACGTTTCGCCATCATGGCTTCTTCAAGATGTTATAAACAACAGACATACATGACGTCGCACACAAAAATGTACCGTGATGCGGTGCGCCACGCAAGCTACGTTATACAAAAATTAGCTGCAATGTACGATATGTAATCCGGAGCACAGCAATTCATACAGCACGCATACATGCGACATGCCAAGACCAAGATTAAAGTCCGTGGTAACATCCACCACACCCACGCATGCTCAACGCATCCGAGCACAAAATTTGTTCTGCTCATAAACTTCAAAATTGATGGCGTTTTAAAATTTATGAGCAGGACAAATAACAGTCTGTGTTGATCTGATCAGGAAAACCGCCTCTTTTATATGTATTTCAATATTTATGAGAATCATAAATTCCATGCTCAGCAGACCCGAGCATTAAAAAAAATATATAATAACGCCGGACCAGGCCGCGCAGATCAGCTGCGCTACCGCGCAGCCTGATAAAAGTCCCCATCGGCCGCGTATAAGATCACCAGGTTCCCAGCCATCCAAAATGCCCACGGCGAAGACCCAGATCAGACTGCGCGAATTCGCAGGCTGATCCGAGTCTTAGCGGGGCACGCATGTAAATCTGACGAATCGACGCATCCCGGAAAACTATCACCAGACTAGGCACTTCAACCCTGAGCAATAACAACGCAACGCCCAAAAATATATAAATTACCAGGCCGCGCCCATGCGCAGGCTGACCAAAGCATAAGCAGACCATACAAAGATATTGATTGGTCACAGAGTTTAGACTCAAACAGGTTGCGCTACCGAGGTTTTTTTTTGTATAAAATGTAAGACATTCGCCGAAGAGACGTCTTATAAATTTCATATAAAATTACTACGCGTTTATATGTACACATGTGTACAGTAACTCTATAAAAAGTTGCATGAGGCTGATTAAAATTAAGTATGTTACGAGTAGCAACATCAGGACCTTTAAACCTATTTAGAACCGGAAACCCCAAAACGGGGCAGAACGCGGCGTCTGATCAGGGCCTCCACTGTTTGCTAAAAGTTTAGTCATTTTCTTGACAAGTTTTGAAGAAAACACAATTTGACATCCCTAAATTTTAAAATAGACTCCTACTATATATAAGGAGGAGATTCCATTTGGTACAAAAAGGGTTAAAATAAAAACACCGAGTCCCTTGCATATGTCGTCCTATTGAAACGACCGTTGTAGTAGCTGAAAGTCGATACAATTACCCTACAGCTCCCATAAGAGATACTAAATGGAAAGAACACTCCAAAAACAAACCATAACAAAAATAAACCGCGACAGAAGAACCGCCTTAGAACGGTCAATGAAACGAATTCCAGTCGGAGGGGAGGGGGGGGGGGGGCTTAAATCTATTTTACGTCGCCGCAGTAAAGTTCGTTTTTCTCTCCACTTAATCCCATCGTTTGCCATGAACGTGGTAACACTCAGATATTCCCTGTGTGGGAGGGGGGGGTGCAGGGGGGGGTGGGGGTAGTGTCAATCAGAGGCTTATACTTTTGAAAACTGAAATCACTTTAAACCTCCATAGAACAAATATTTTACAAAACAATTTGTATAAACCATAAAGTTTACTACCTGGATTTTAATTGAACCGACGACTTCTTTCATACAAAAGGGTGATGAAAAGCGATAATGTTCTCAAAGGGTAATGGTCACCCACTTATGAATATGCATCTGTAAAATGTGTCTCTTTTATTTTATGATCAGTATAGCTTTGATTTTAATCATTGAGCGGTGTCAAGGTACAAGTTGTCTTGGGACATGTTCATTCGGCAAAGACCGATCGGTGTTCAACTGAGTACTTATGTTGTACTATTAGGATGACCCTTGACCCATAGTTTCATCATACATACAAGGAAGGCTATGTGATTACTGTACGGGCATACTTTGTGTTTCCATATGTGAAAGTGCTCGAAAGCATCTTTTCGCTCACGTGGTCCAGTTATAGAAATTGGGAACTAATAAAACACTGAAATCTGAAAGTCAGCTATATGATAAAAGTTCTATATTCAGCTGCAATCAAAAATATAATAATGCATTATAACACGGCCATGTTTCCAGGAATTTACTTGATTTTGCTTCGGTCAATTTGGTGTTCAGTAGCAGATAGTCAAATTTTCACGCCAGCAGACATTATTCCTACACTACCTACCGAACCAGAATGCCGCATGAAAGTAACGCCAACAAGTGCAGACACCATAGAACTGTATGAAGAGGTTATGGGAGGTTACGACACCAGGGTACGACCAAGAGAAAATCAGTCCGAAACAGTTACTGTGGAAATACATTTTGTTCTCAACAACATCCTTAAGTTGGATGATACCAATCAACTACTTGCAGTACGCGGGTATTTCTATCTCACGTGGCGCGATGAATTTCTCTCCTGGGATCCATGTGAAGACAAGGCCGTGACGTTTTTAAAATTCTCAGCGGCAGAAATTTGGACGCCTAAGCTGGCTACTCTTGAAGGTGTTGGCGGAACGAAAGAAATATATGATGTAGCTGACAGAATAATAGTGGATTCGACGGGCAGAGCTGCATGGGTGCAGAATGGTGATTTCAGCTTTTTCTGTGATTTTAGTATCCGGTTTTATCCTTTCGACCGACAGACATGTTTATTGACAATCTACCCTGCAGATGAAGGTGTCAGTGAAGTGTTGTTTGAATTGTCTAAAGATGGAGCAAGTGCTGATAAGGACCAATTTAAGGAACATTCAGAATGGGAGTTAGTTTCACTTTACGCTGGAAGAACGTTAAAATACGGTATGTCTATGGTCGAAATAACTTTTGTGATGGACAGACGCGCCATGTTTGTGTTGTATACGACACTATTACCACTGAGTCTTCTGTCAGTTTTGAATATCTTTACCGTTCTAGTGCCTGTAGAGTCGGGAGAGAAATGCTCTATTGCAGTCACATTGTTCATGGCATATGGTGTCATACTAACGTTTATCAGCGGCGGTTTGCCGCACAATTCTTTGGATGTCTCTTATTTTATACTCTACGGGATCGGGCTTCTTGTGTATAGCATCATAGTTGTAATATATGCCATTCTGCAATCGAGAATCTACACATGTTTCGGAGATGATCCAGTCACAATCTGTAACAGTTGCAGATTTTGGAAAAAGAAATCAATGATTTCACCAGCTGTTGACAACAGTAAAGCAAGTAGATCAATAAAAGAAGATAGCAGAAATACTACTTCTGACAATCTCACTTGGAAGAAATTTCTTGGAAAACTTGATGTTGTTTTCTTCTTTGTTTGTTTACTTTTATACTCTGTTGCGTCTGCTGCACTCTTAACTGCAGTAAAGGACAAGACCCTACATTAAAACGTCAGAATTTATATTAGCGTCATATGACAATAGAATTATCTAACACTGGACCGGTCTATTTCTAATAATTGGAATTCGGGGTTTTCTTGTAAACTTAGTTTAACATAGTCCTGTGTATAGATCTAGATCAAATGCTCATTCTAAACGGTGTTTCAAAGTCGCAAAAGCAGGACGCTACTCTATGTACACTGTATTTATTCTGTGCATGCTTGTTAAATCGATCATGGGAGCAGTTCTGATGGATATTCACCTCATTCTAGACGAACAACTTAAAAAGCGGACTGCGGCAAAAGCACAAACCAAGAAAGGTGACCGCCGTTGTGAAAGTAGATTTCTGCAGGTACTCGAATCTGACAGCAACCGATTAAAAATGGAGTGAACAGAATGAATCACAGCTTTTATAGCTCCTCTCAAGTGGGGTTTAATCGGACCACCATCTAACTGACTTATAAAATCAGAAAAAGATTTTTGTCAAACTGAGTTTTGTTCGTGATTTATTGTGCGTGTGTGCGTGTGGGTGTGTGTGTGTCCTAACAACAACTAAGGTCATACGGAGAGGGACCTCGGCTTAAAGACAGATCCGACAGTCTGGAGAAGCCTGGGATCAAACCCTCGACCCTAGTTTAATGAGGCATGTAGCTTAACCACTGCGCTTTACGGTGCCTGGGTCTTTCTTTCTGCAACTATCTTACCGTATTATTTCAAGTGTAATTTGAGATATTTGTACACGCAAAACCAAGGTTTGGGCAAATCCAAGGTTTGCCTGTATATTTGCACCCTTGATTTTTTTCAGCCAAAAAGACTATTTTGTCGATGAATTTTTATGGAATCAATATAAGTAAGGATTAGAAGATACTTTGGGTCACGTGCTACCGGTAACATGTCCTATTAAAGAAAAGCGTCTTTTTTCTTGTATTTAAAGTAAGGGCGTATGTGGATAAGGTATTGGTTACTTAAGATACCTAAATCTCATTCACCTCGAAATTTCCGTGCTAAGCAAATTGTCATACTATAAAATGGGGAAAATCTTAGTCGGTACTGATCAGGAATCGATACAATTAACCCACAGCTCCCATCAGAGATACCAAAGGGAAAGTAATACAAACATGGAATAACCAGATCCCAACGGAAACACCAACAGCGGAAAGCCAAATGGACAGTCACTTTCCCGCAAAATGGTGCCTTCACTTCTGTTATAAAATAAATGTAGATAAAAGAAGGTATTTATGGATAGATATTTTAAGTAACTCCAAAGAAAACTTGTGACTTACGTGCATTGAAACAATATTATAAAATGTCAGGATCAAATGTCAAAATTGGCCATTTTGTGGGAAAGGTAACTGTCCTTTTGGCTTTCCGCTATTGATGTTTCCATTATTGTCTAGTTATTTCATTTATGGGTTTCTGTCCCTTTGGTATAACTGATAGGAGGTGTGGGTTACTGTTTCGAAGAGAAACCGAGGCCTATCTTGTGCTTATTCACGTCTCAATTATTTTTAGTAGTTATATGGCAAAGCAGCGCGACTAAAGTATTTTTGATGAAATATGGTAAGCAAAAGATATAGCGCCACGCACCGATCGTGCATATATCATGCGATGTATGAATGAGCGGTTTGTGGGGAAATTATTCGCCATACAGTTGGCCGCCTTAAGTCTGATTTTCATGTAGTTTGCCTAAAGTCGCCAAGCGCCAAAAAGTGCTATATATGTTTTTCATGACAATCGCATTGTTGTGGATATTCTTACTGACGGGAGTTATACCATTGAACTGTAGGGATGTTTCATCATTTTTCTCCAAAGAAAATGCAATTGTAACGAAGATCAATTTTCTGCTGAAATGTGCTGTATGCCTAAAAGTGTGGCCAGTATCTATATTTCTCACAATTTTATCGAGCTAGCACGGATATGCATGATTTTCGTGTAAGGCCGATAGATATAAATACACTAAAATTATCGTTATGTCAGCAGCAGGGCAGAAGTTATAAGAATATCCACAACATCGATCCGAGCTTAATGCCGAAGCTTTGACGGTATGTTAAATCTATGTTTAGTTTTATTTTGTATGAACATGTTTGTATGTTTTCGAGATGTTTTTTTTTCTCCCTAGTATACCCTAACTTTCTGAAGCCTATTCTGGATTCATTTTAGAAGCCTTCGTGGTTTATTGATTATGCTACTCGCTTTATAAACCAGGGATCGCAGGATCGATCCCGGGCTTCTCCAGAATTCGAATGAGTCTTTAAATCGTGGTCCTGTGTCCGTATGACCCTAGATGTTGGTGAGACGTAAAACTCGGGCACTCGCTCATTCTGGATTTATTTAGGCTTTTTATAGAACCCGTTCATAGAACATATTTATTAACGTCGGGTCACTTGTTCGATCCATAGCTTTTGACTACCGGTTGTTAGAAAACAGTAGTCACGTCTCCACATGGCATTAGGCGTTGAGGGGACGTAAAATTTAACAGACAGATTTAACCATATCTTCATCATTAGGGCGAACTCTTAGACAAGAGCCTGTCGGGTTATCCTTGATATTGAATCGTGATGAACCGATATTGCAAGCATGTCTATGTTGTGTATGATGAATTGTCTTTAAGAAAAATTACGAGTTCATTTTTGTAACGATGCCGTTTCTTTTTAAGAAATCCGCTATACATTTATGCACATATGAATAACGTGATTTTTATTTGCGAGTACTGCATTACGTAGTATAGGTTTGGGTATTTGGTCGTCACACGTTATAACGGCCTGAGCGGCGTAGATTATGTCAGCAACGTCATCAACGTCACAAAAACGGTTCTGACGTCGTATCTACCAAATACGGAAATGATTTTAGCTTAGTATCGAACGGCAAATAGTGCAGGTCCGTGCATGCTTCTAGTGTGTTCCCTATCAAATGTTGATTCGCGTTGTGTAGAATAGGTAAAAACCTTCCTGTTTTCAGTTTCTAGCTGTTGTTTATGTAATGAATTTGTGAACAGCTATATTTCTGAGTCGTGTCGCGGAGAAGGATATGAAATTGAGTTGTTGTTATTTTGTTTTCTGTAATTGGCAAAGGACCAGGTAGCGCAGTCTGGTCAATTGCCTTGTACCTGTGCTGAAGCAGTGAGCACGAATTTCATGAGTATTATGCTCAGTTATAGTGAGCATTAATTGATTTCTGTAGTCCTCAGGAAGGGAGCATTAATTCTGAGTATTCTTGTTTCAAGCACTTGGTGCTGATATTCTATTGCACAGGCAAGCTGAGTACTGCTGCGCGGTTATTGTCGCATGCACTGATAAGCCTGTTGGTTTGGTCGGCGCATGCGCAAAAACGGTATATGCATGAACATATTCAAACTTATCCGTGGCAGGGAACATGATGTAGTGTATACGTTTCGCGAACCGTATTTTAGTCGTTTATCGTCGTTTCCAGGCATTTTATGTTGGGAGGCGACGTGGTGGATTGACCTGTGGCTCCCTGGTCTTCATGAGCAGGTATTGGTACGACGGGTCAGAGGGTCGTAGTGTCTCGAAGTGGCGGGTAAACCCAGATTGCGCCAGACCACAGTTACTCAGATCTCATATTTACTTGACTTGGTCATGGTTCGAACACTGGCTTCTCAAGGCGCCAAGGATGAGAATTGTGTTAACCAAAAAGATGAATTGTGTTAACCAAAAATGTCAACATAAATAGTTGAAATTGATGTGAATGAGTTCTTTTTCCTCAGCTGGAATAATTCATTTTCCTTGTTCATGTACTTTGTGTTATTTGTTTCTATATAATTTTCACGTCGACATTCCGAGCACAAAACGCAGTTTTGCCTTCGGGGCGAGCGCCGTGAAATGTTATAGAAACAAATAGAGTGTTAAGTGTTGGTATTGTTGTATATAAGTATTGTTAATAATGTATGTCTTGTATATAACATCTTTCTTGTGCCTTGCCCCACAGTTGCCCGTTCACGTGTCAGAGATCACCCTCTGTCGTCTTGTCAGCATGTGGGTTTGCGGGAGGCCGTAACCCTACATGTAGCATAGTCGGATGCGTGTCTGGCAGGTGCCAAGTATTTTCAGTGTACGGTACTTGCCGAAATCCCGACATTCTTTCGATCATTGATCATGAGTCTTTTTCTCTATTCCGCTGACTCAGTTGCCAGGTTCTGGCGAAAGAATGAGCATCGTACCGGTTAAGCGTTTGTCTAAAATAGAAGTTAAGACAGTGATCAGGAATCGATACACTTACCCCTTACCTCCCATTCACTAAAACAAGGTGCAGGAAACACCAATATAAACAAAGTCACTATAATAAGAATGTCACAAGCAGAAAGCCAAAAGAACAGTTACTTTCCCACGCAATGGCCAAACGGCTATACGAAGTTTGTAATGTAAGAAATGTTGTTGTTTTTCACTTCTGAAAAGCATAGAATTGAATATTATGGTCATGTCAGAAAGAATGTGAAGCTCTCACCATTCTACTTGAAAAGACTTTGTAAGTTATTACGTTATTAAGACAAATTATGAATATTCCGATGTGTACGAGTTGCGCACTCCTTGTGGCTGTTCTGTTCTTGTTTTGATATGAAAGAGACATTATGATGTCCCCTTCCATTAAAACCAATCTGAAATCATTGAAGTTTTTAGCTGGACTTCTAGATATTTGGATGATTTAGTAAATATTTACAATACCTACTTCAATAGTTCGGTCAGTCAAATTTACGCCCTTTCGCCCTCCATTCCCCCACCCCACACGAACTTCATTTTAAATTAGGCGAAATCTTCTGATGCCGCAGCAAGTTTTGGATTTACGCTTATCTATTGTAGATTGGATTGTTAACTGTAAAATTTATTATCAACGCTATGATTTTGTTATTGAGATTTGAATATCCCTTTCTTGGGTGGTAATATTCCTCATGCGGCATCCTAAAGTTTATATGATTCGCAATTATTCCATACTTCAACAGTCATAATAAATTGTTAACTGCTAAATTTCCTAATCAGTGTTATCGGTATCAGGAACTACGAAAAGCATTTTCTAAGTTTTATAGCCATCGTTCCGATTTAATAAATGTGGGTCTCAAATCTCTTCTGTAACCAGGCCTATCGGAAGCCGGATCTTATGGTGACTTAGAATATGAATTCAGAAAAAAAGTCTAGTAATGAATTGAGTTCCTAATTTCGTAAAATCAATCTCCGATATAAAACGATTGGGTACAAAATGAATGTTATACGAGAGACTACATGCATGGTAGTAAACCCAGTCACAGTTGATAGCTTTGCTTCCCTCTTTTATCGCACACTGTCGGGTCAGGCCTCTGACTCTGTAACGGTTCCAGCGTAAAGGCTTACTTACAATTTAATTTTAGGTAATGTTGGTTGGTACCTAATGCTTTTTCTGTGGGCGGGTCAATCGGATCTTATTGTTGGTTTTTAATAGCTCCAGTATTTAAGTTATTTTATGTTGTCGAGTCCTCGCTGTTCCTTCATCTCTGAATTTGTTATGATTTTTATGTTCTCTGAGGTGTTGCACTGATGAGTTAGAAAGCCTACATCCGGAAAGAACAAGTTATTTGTCTAAAGTAGAAGTAAAACAAAGATCAGGAATTGATACAATTAACTTACTCCATCCATAAAAGACACCAAAGGGAAAGAAATACAAACATTAAGCGACCAGACCATAATGGAAACCTAAACAAAGGAAGGCCATATGGACAGTTACTTTCCCACAAAATGGCCATATGGCCATCCAAAATTAAAAGACACAAGTGATACACACAGTAAGTAACAAACAACAACATAAATAAATCGCCACAGAAGAGCCGCCTTGGAACGGTCAGTGGAAGATTTCCACTGGGGGGCTTAAATCGATTTTACGTGGCCACCACATAGGAAAGGGTGAGACTTGGGGCAGTTAATCTTAAAATCGATACAAGTTCACCACTCCCCCCACACACACACACCATGAGATACATTTTGCTGGCAGTTCCAAGGCGGTTCTACTATCGCGAATTATTTTTTGTCAAAGTTTGTCTTTGAACATGTGTATCGCATTTATAGTTTTGCTTTGAATAGCCAATTGGCCATTTTGTGGGGGAATGTAGCTGTCCTTTTCGCATTTGGCTCGTGATGTTTCTATAAGGTTCTAGTTTCTTCTGTATCAGAAGTATTTGCTTTATTCAATTGAACTTCAGAAGAGCGAATTTTATATATCAAACAATCGAAGTAGGTAGCCAGTAGCCTAGATATTATTCATAGCTTGCCTAGGAAGTAGTGTTTGGTAAAAGAACCGGCTCGATATTACCTGTTGACTTGATCTTTTAACTAGAAAACAAACAAGGTTGTTGATTATTATGGTTTCGTGTTTAACGACGTGTCAACCCTCTTTGTGGGTCATAAACGCCTGTCGGTTAATGATCAAAAGGTATGTAGAATTATGAGGTTATTAATGATAATGTATAAAAATCTGAGGATAATTAAATCTTATGAAAAAGTCAAATTTCTTTTAAGAATAAAATAATATTACCAACAGGTACATCTTTAACAAATTGCCAGCTTTGAAGTATAAGTTACGGGACGGTGAAAAGTCAACACAGTCAATTAAGATATGTCGAACAGTGAAAAGCCGATCACAGCATACACAAGAAGGCTGATCATCACCATTTAAAATATAAGAATGAGTTACTCTAGTATGGCCAATGCGCAGTCGCGTTATACTGAACCCTCTTTCCTGGAAGACTTTGGAAGAGGGCACCTTGTCCCCACACCAGGTTAAGTGGCACGGAGTTTGTTATCTATTGCGCGGTCCCACTCGCCCTGGAATTCCGACAAGATGTATCTGTTGATAAATGGTTTAAAATTATTAAAATAAATTTTAAAAACAGACGGATCAAGATTGAGCGATTCCTTTGCTTTCTTGTCAGCATAAACATTGCCGACAATGCCAAATATGGCTCGGAAGCCAACAAAACAAGATTTGGCGAGTTGCAGAAATTTCGTGATGTTTTTCGATCAAGTTTTGTATTTTGGGATTTTTTGGATGGTAAATGGTCTAAAGCCTTAAGCACAGAACATGAATCATAAAATATAATTGCTTTTTTGAATTGTTGAAGAACTGATTAAATCTAAAGCTAGGTCTATTGCTTTGGCTTCAGCTATAAAAATAGATGAACCATCTGGAAGGTACAAGGTTTGATGCGTATCTTTAGAAACATACGCACAACCAACTTTATCTCCTTCTTTGGAGAGATAGGTCGCAAAATTGGCCCAAAGATTGAACAGGACTATTTTTGTAACATATATACACATCATTACATGTGTATAATCATATAAACCTTATACTATGATATGGTGTAGCCAGATTGGATTGATACAGCCCGATGCACTAAGCACAGGTTGAATTAAAGTCGAGATATTCCGAGATCTCATTACATTGATTACAACCGCATTACAGACCATTACAACCCATTACAGGTATATAAGGTGTACGAGATATATATTTTTAATTTCCATTACATGCATTACAAGCGTTACAGTGCAAACTGAAAAGGCGTCCATCCCCTTATGTCTAGTTACAAACGCATTACAGACCATTAGACAAGTAACACATAGTACGGTATAGGTATATAAGGTGTACGATATATATATTTTGTTCATATTCCTTCATAACATGCGTTACAAGCGTTACAGTTCGAAAATTAAAGTCGGGCTTTCCCGAGACCTCATTTCATTGGTTACAAACGCATTACAGACCATTACAACCCGTTACACATGGGTATAGGTATATAAGGTGTAGGAGATATATATTTTTCATTTTTCTTCATTACACGCGTTACAGGCGTTACAGTGCGAAATCTTAAGAAGGGCTTTCGAGACCTCATTACGTTGGTTACAAACGCATAACAGACCATTATAACACGTTTCACATAGTAGGGTATTTTTTTCATTTTCATTCATTACATGCGTTACAAGCGTAACAGTGCAAAATGAATAGGCGTTCATCCCCTTAGGTCTCATTACATTGGTTACAACCGCTTTACATACCATTACAACACGTTACACATAGTAGGGTATAGGTATATAAGGTGTACGATTTATATATTTTTCATTTTCCTTAATTACATGCGTTACAAACGTTACAGTGCGAAATGAAAAAGGCTCTCATCCTCTTATGTCTCATTACGTTAGTTACGAACGCATAACAGTTCATTACAACCCGTTACACAAATAAAGGTATAAGTATATAAGGTGTAGGAGATATATATTTTTTATTTTCCTTCATTACATGCGTTACAAGCGTTGCAGTGCGAAATCTTAAGAAGGGCTTTCCCGAGACCTCATTACATTGGTTACAAACGCATTACAGACCATTACATCAAGTAAGTTACACTCATATACCATACTAAGTGTATCGTGTTGCAATGGTCTGTAATGCAGTTGTAACCAATGTAATGAGACCTAAGGGGATAAGCTTCTATTCATTTTGCAATGTAACGCTTGTAAATGCATGTAATGAAGGAAAAGGGAAATTATATATAACCTACACCATCTATACCTACATCCTACCATGTGTAACGTGTTGTAATGGTCTGTAATGCGGTTGTTACCAATGTAATGAGACCTAATGGGATGAACGCCTTTTCATTTCGCAATGTAACGTTTGTAACGCATGTAATGAATGAAAATGAAATATATATATATACCTACACCCTACTATGTGTAACGTGTTGTAATGTCCTGTAATGCGTTTGTAACCAATGTAATGAGGTCGCGGGAGAGCCCTTCTTAAGATTTTGCCCTGTAACGCTTATAATGCAAGTAATGAAGGAAAATGAAAAGTAAATATCTCCTACACCTTATATACCTATACCCTTCTTTGTGTAAAGGGTTGTAATGATCTGTAATGCGTTTGTAACTAATGTAACGAGATATAAGGGGACGAGCGCCTTTTAATTTCACCCTGTAACGCTTGTAACGCATGTAATGAAGGAAAATGAAAAGTATATATCTCCTAAACCTTATATACCTATACCCTTCTATGTGTAACGTGTTGTAATGATCTGTAATGCGTTTGTAGCAAATATAACGTGACATAAGGGAACGAGCGCCTTTTAATTTAGCACTGTAACGCTTGTAACGCATGTTATGAAGGCAAATAAAAACCTATACCCTACTACGTGTAACGGGTTGTAATGGTCTGTAATGCGGTTGTAACTAATGTATTAAGACCTTAGAGGATGGCCGCCGTTTCATTTTGCATTGTAACGCTCGTAACGCATGTAACGAAGGGAAATGAAAAATATATATCTCGTACAACTTGTATACCTATACCCAACTACGGGTAACGGGTTGCAATGGTCCGTAATGCGTTTGTAACCAATGAAGGAAACTGAAATATATACATATATCGAACACCTCGTATATCTATATCCTACTATGTGTTATGGGTTATGATGGTCTGTACAGCTGCTTGTCTAGACGGGACTGTAATGATGTGTGTATATGTTGCAAAAATAGTCTTGTTTCATTTTTGGACCAGTTTTGTGCGTTATATGTCTTTGGAACCACCAGGATAGACTTGCTGGTAATCATTGCAATGTTACTGCAGTACCTGAAAGTTTTGTTTTAGTAGTATTGGATTTAATTCGGATTTTTGCCACCGTGTAAGTCAAACAGAATAAAAGATTTTTTAATACACCAAGATAGAACTTCGGTGGTTTCATGTTTTTGAATATTTTAAGGTCGATTACTGAATTTTCTAGCAGTGGTAATATATGTAATCCAAAAGGTTTGATTACTGTCGATTTAATTTCATACTTATTTACAAATTCAGGTGGAAATGAAATTTTGAAAGCCGGGTAAGATGGATTAGAAAGTCTGATAGAATACTGAAGAGAAAGTTTTTCTCCGTGTGAAGTTTAAAATGGTTCACCTGCTTCCACATAAGAGCTTAATAGCCAGACGCAGGCCTTCGAGAAGGATAGTATCCAAATATTCTAAATAGGACATGTACTTGTAATATATCAAAGCGAACGGCATGATGAGTAGAAAACATTACAACGAAAATTTGACCCCTGGGGTCAATTTTGAGGTCACCAGAGGTCAAAAACTGATTTTGACCCCTTTACCGGATAACTCCTCCTAGACGCTTATAGATAGAAAATTGAAACTTTGGGAACTGATAGATCTTTGGTCTGGGGAGTGCATGACACTTTCGGAATTTTGATCACACCCCTACTGGTGGGCCCAGGGGGGTGGGGCCCAGCTCGTGTCAAAAATAAAAAAAAAATCCAGAACATGGTCGTGTAATATATCAAAGCAAACGACATGATGAGTATAAAACATTACAACCAAAATTTGACCCCGGCGGCCAATTTTGAGGTCACCAGAGATCAAAAACTGATTTTGACCCCTTTACCCCCATACATTACTGTTACCGGATAACTCCTCCTAGACCGTTATAGATAGAAACTTGAAACTTTTGGAACTGATAAAACTTTAGTCTGGGGAGTGCATAACACTTTCGGAATTTTGTTCCTACCTCTGGGAGTGGGGCCAGGGGTGGGGCACCTTGGGGATAAAAAATCAAAGTTAGGGTTTAGGGTTAGGGTTAGGGTTAGGTTAGGGGTTAGGGTTAGGGTTTTCCGACACGACATGAAAATTTGCTAAGTTATTTTTCCAATTTACAATACTTTGGAACTGTGTTGTTCGGCAACGCCTCGGCGTACGAACAAAATGTTTACATGTAGGTGTAGATCGGAATGGGGACTACGCGCTCATATATACAGACTACACCTGAGGTACCCCTTCTCCAGGTTGTAAGAGTTCAAAGTTAGCATAATAGCTTTTTCCGGGATTTTGTTTCAATTTATAAGCTTTGCTCAATATTCAATGTTTCATAGATCGAGAATGCCTTGTCGTACGGAAGAATTGTTAACATGTATGTGTAGATCAGAATCCGGACAACAAGTTCTTTTTATAAAGACTACGACTTACGTGTCCCTTCTTCTGGTTGTAATAGTTCAAAGTTAGCATAATGAGGGGTTCCAATTTATTGACTTTGTTCAATATTCAATGTTTCAAAGATCCAGAATGCCTTGGCGTACGGAAGAAATGTTTACATGTATGTGTAGACTGGAATGCGGACTACAAGTTCATTCATACAGACTGCGACTCACGTGCCCCTTCTTCTGGTTGTAATAGTTCAAAATTGGGATAATGCCTGTTTCATGCCGTATTATTCTTATTACTTGGCTGCTGTACAAAGCTGATATCTGATTTTTAAGTATTTGGACGCAGACTTAAACAGCCTTATTATTCTACACATTTGGATGCTGAACCAAGCCAGTAGCTGATTCCAACTATTTAGCCACTTACCCCACCTAATTATTCTTCAAACTTAAGTCCCATATGAATCCGGTATTTGATACAAAGTATTGAAATGCAAACATATTATATGTCAGACTTGACCGTTGTACCAAGCTGGTATCTGATTCCAAGTATTTATTCCCAGACCTAAATCACTTTCTAATTCTTCAGACTTAGCAGCTGTACCAAGCCGGTATCTGATACCACGCATTTAGTCGCAGACTTATATCACCTTATTATTCTTCAGACTTAGCGGCTGTACCAAACCGGTATCTGATGCTATGTATTTAGTCGCAGACTTATACAACATTCTTATTCTTCAGACTTAGCCACTGTACCAAGCCAGAACTTTGAGACGTTTCTCTATGTAAGCATAAAGGAAAATTCCTGAACAGAGGCTTGTATGACATAAACACCATCTTTGGTATGAAAAATTGTATCATAAACGGGGTAACGTAGATAACCATCAGGGTTGGGGAATTTTATTTTGGGTAAAGAATTGACAGAAGTTTCTCAATACAATTATATTATAATATTCCCCAACTCTGGCTTCCTTGACCTAAACCCCATATAAGTTATACAAAATGGTATCATATACAGGGTAACGTAGACTTTTATGAGGGTCGGGGAATTTTATTTGTGGTTGAGAACTTTGAGACGTTTCTCTATGTTAGCATAAAAGAAAATTCCTGAACGGAGGCTTCTATGACATAAACACCATGTTGGGTATGAAAAATGGTATCTGAACAGGGTAACGTAGATAACCATCAGGGTTGGGGAATTTTATTGGGGGTAAAGAATTGTCAGAAGTTTCTCAATACAATTATAAAATAATATTCCCCAACCCTGACTTCCTTGACCTAAACCCCATATAATTTATACAAAATGGTATCATATACAGGGTAACGTAGATAACCATCAGGGTTGGGTAATTTTATCTGGGGTAAAGAATTGTCAGAAGTTTCTCAATACAATTATAAAATAATGTTCCCCAACCCTGACTTCCTTGACCTAAACCCTATATAATTTATACAATATGGTATCGTACACAGGGTAACGTAGACATTGAAAAGGGTTGGGGGATTTTATTTGGGGTTGAGAACTTTGAGACGTATCTCTATGTGAGCATAAAATAAAATTCCCAACCGAGGCTTCGATGACCTTAACACCTTCTTGGGTATGAAAAATGTTATCATATACAGGGTAACGTAGATAACTATCAGGGTTGGGGAATTTTATTTGGGGTTAAGAATTGTCAGACATTTCTCTATACAATTACAAAATAATATTCTCCAACCCTGACTTCCTTGACCTAAACCCCATATAAGTTATACAAAATCGTATCGTACACAGGGTAACGTAGAAATTGATGAGGGTTGGGGGATTTTATTTTGGGTTGAGAACTTAAACTGTCTTATCATTCTACACACTTGGCCGCTGAACCAAGCCGGTAGCTGATTCCAAGTATTTAGGCCCAGAATTATTCCACCTAATTATTCTTCAAACTTGCGTGTTGTATGAATCCGGTATCTGATACAAAGTATTGAAACGCAAACATATTATATGTCAGACTTTACCCTGTTCCAAGCCGGTATCTGATTCCAAGTATTTATTTGCAGACATAAATCACATTATTATTCTTCAGACCTAGCGGCTGTACCAAGCTGGTATTTGATAGCATGTATTTTGTCACAGACTTATATTGCCTTATTATTCTATGGACTTGGCCGCTGTACCAAGCCAGTATCCGATACAATGTATTTAGCTGCAGACTTATATCACCTTATTATTCTTCAGACTTTGCCACTGTACCAAGCTGGTACCTAATACCATGTATTTAGCCGCTGACTTATACTCATAATTATTCTTCAGACTTGGGCACCGTATGAATCCGATATCTGATACCAAGTATTGAAACGCATACATATTATATGTCAGACTTGACCGCTGTATATCTGATACCATGTATTTAGTCGCAGACTTATATCACCTTATTATTCTTCATACTTGGTTGCTGTTTCAATGCGGTATCTGATACGAAGTATTTACCATCTTATCTTTCTTCAGACTTGTTCGGGTTAGCAAAACCAGTGCTAAACTATGCTTAATCATTGGTTGAACAAGCAAAACCAGTCCAAAGGGTTAGGGTAAGGGTTAGGTTAGGGTTAGGGTTGGGGTTGGGGTTAGGGTTAGGGTTAGGGTTGGGGTGAGGGTTAGGGTTGAATTAGGGTTAGGGTCAGGGTTAGGGTTAGGGTTAGGGGTAGGGGTAGGGGTAGGGGTAGGGTATAAGCTGGAGTACGAAGATGGCCAAATTGAGATGGCCAAACTTGTTCATTTCCTTAGGGTATAGGTGATTTGCTTACTTGCGGTTGCGGGTTAGGGTATAAGCTGGAGTACGAAGATGGCCAAATTGAGATGGCCAAACTTGTTCATTTCCTTAGGGTGAGGGTTAGGGTATAGGCGATTTGGCATTAACGTTAACGTTCTAACCCTAGCGGATGTATATTTTGCTTAGGGTTGGGGTGTACTTTGGTTAGGGTTGCCTTTTTACCAACGCTGGCGTAGGATATTGTTACTATTTTTAGTAAATTTTACCGAACTTCTTTTTTCACGGGAGATTATTCAAGACATAGCCTTCTTTGGAAATGTGTAGCTCGGCAACGCCTCGGCGTACGGACAAAATGTTTACATGTACTTGTAGATCGGAATGGGGACTACATGCTCATGTATACAGACTACGCCTGAGGTACCCCTTCTCTAGGTTGTAAGACTTCAAAGTTAGCGTAATGGCCGTTTCCGACACGACATGAAAATTTGCTAAGTTATTTTTCCAATTTACAATACTTTGGAACTGTGTTGTTCGGCAACGCCTCGGCGTACGAACAAAATGTTTACATGTAGGTGTAGATCGGAATGGGGACTACGCGCTCATATATACAGACTACACCTGAGGTACCCCTTCTCCAGGTTGTAAGAGTTCAAAGTTAGCATAATAGCTTTTTCCGGGATTTTGTTTCAATTTATAAGCTTTGCTCAATATTCAATGTTTCATAGATCGAGAATGCCTTGTCGTACGGAAGAATTGTTAACATGTATGTGTAGATCAGAATCCGGACAACAAGTGCTTTTTATAAAGACTACGACGTACGTGTCCCTTCTTCTGGTTGTAATAGTTCAAAGTTAGCATAATGAGGGGTTCCAATTTATTGACTTTGTTCAATATTCAATGTTTCAAAGATCCAGAATGCCTTGGCGTACGGAAGAAATGTTTACATGTATGTGTAGACTGGAATGCGGACTACAAGTTCATTCATACAGACTGCGACTCACGTGCCCCTTCTTCTGGTTGTAATAGTTCAAAATTGGGATAATGCCTGTTTCATGCCGTATTATTCTTATTACTTGGCTGCTGTACAAAGCTGATATCTGATTTTTAAGTATTTGGACGCAGACTTAAACAGCCTTATTATTCTACACATTTGGATGCTGAACCAAGCCAGTAGCTGATTCCAACTATTTAGCCACTTACCCCACCTAATTATTCTTCAAACTTAAGTCCCATATGAATCCGGTATTTGATACAAAGTATTGAAATGCAAACATATTATATGTCAGACTTGACCGTTGTACCAAGCTGGTATCTGATTCCAAGTATTTATTCCCAGACCTAAATCACTTTCTAATTCTTCAGACTTAGCAGCTGTACCAAGCCGGTATCTGATACCACGCATTTAGTCGCAGACTTATATCACCTTATTATTCTTCAGACTTAGCGGCTGTACCAAACCGGTATCTGATGCAATGTATTTAGTCGCAGACTTATACAACATTCTTATTCTTCAGACTTAGCCACTGTACCAAGCCAGAACTTTGAGACGTTTCTCTATGTAAGCATAAAGGAAAATTCCTGAACAGAGGCTTGTATGACATAAACACCATCTTTGGTATGAAAAATTGTATCATAAACGGGGTAACGTAGATAACCATCAGGGTTGGGGAATTTTATTTTGGGTAAAGAATTGACAGAAGTTTCTCAATACAATTATATTATAATATTCCCCAACTCTGGCTTCCTTGACCTAAACCCCATATAAGTTATACAAAATGGTATCATATACAGGGTAACGTAGACTTTTATGAGGGTCGGGGAATTTTATTTGTGGTTGAGAACTTTGAGACGTTTCTCTATGTTAGCATAAAAGAAAATTCCTGAACGGAGGCTTCTATGACATAAACACCATGTTGGGTATGAAAAATGGTATCTGAACAGGGTAACGTAGATAACCATCAGGGTTGGGGAATTTTATTGGGGGTAAAGAATTGTCAGAAGTTTCTCAATACAATTATAAAATAATATTCCCCAACCCTGACTTCCTTGACCTAAACCCCATATAATTTATACAAAATGGTATCATATACAGGGTAACGTAGATAACCATCAGGGTTGGGTAATTTTATCTGGGGTAAAGAATTGTCAGAAGTTTCTCAATACAATTATAAAATAATGTTCCCCAACCCTGACTTCCTTGACCTAAACCCTATATAATTTATACAATATGGTATCGTACACAGGGTAACGTAGACATTGAAAAGGGTTGGGGGATTTTATTTGGGGTTGAGAACTTTGAGACGTATCTCTATGTGAGCATAAAATAAAATTCCCAACCGAGGCTTCGATGACCTTAACACCTTCTTGGGTATGAAAAATGTTATCATATACAGGGTAACGTAGATAACTATCAGGGTTGGGGAATTTTATTTGGGGTTAAGAATTGTCAGACATTTCTCTATACAATTACAAAATAATATTCTCCAACCCTGACTTCCTTGACCTAAACCCCATATAAGTTATACAAAATCGTATCGTACACAGGGTAACGTAGAAATTGATGAGGGTTGGGGGATTTTATTTTGGGTTGAGAACTTAAACTGTCTTATCATTCTACACACTTGGCCGCTGAACCAAGCCGGTAGCTGATTCCAAGTATTTAGGCCCAGAATTATTCCACCTAATTATTCTTCAAACTTGCGTGTTGTATGAATCCGGTATCTGATACAAAGTATTGAAACGCAAACATATTATATGTCAGACTTTACCCTGTTCCAAGCCGGTATCTGATTCCAAGTATTTATTTGCAGACATAAATCACATTATTATTCTTCAGACCTAGCGGCTGTACCAAGCTGGTATTTGATAGCATGTATTTTGTCACAGACTTATATTGCCTTATTATTCTATGGACTTGGCCGCTGTACCAAGCCAGTTTCCGATACAATGTATTTAGCTGCAGACTTATATCACCTTATTATTCTTCAGACTTTGCCACTGTACCAAGCTGGTACCTAATACCATGTATTTAGCCGCTGACTTATACTACCTAATTATTCTTCAGACTTGGGCACCGTATGAATCCGATATCTGATACCAAGTATTGAAACGCATACATATTATATGTCAGACTTGACCGCTGTATATCTGATACCATGCATTTAGTCGCAGACTTATATCACCTTATTATTCTTCATACTTGGTTGCTGTTTCAATGCGGTATCTGATACGAAGTATTTAGTCGAAGACTTATACCATCTTATCTTTCTTCAGACTTGTTCGGGTTAGCAAAACCAGTGCTAAACAATGCATAATCATTGGTTGAACAAGTAAACCAGTCCAAAGGGTTAGGGTAAGGGTTAGGTTAGGGTTAGGGTTGGGGTTGGGGTTAGGGTTAAGGGTTAGGGTTAGGGTTAGGGTTAGAGGGTTAGGGTTAGGGTTAGGGTTAGGGTATAGGCTAAATGACGAAAAGGGGCATGCCCCTTTTCAAAAATTGCCAGAGAAAACTGCAATTTAAATAGCATGAATGTATTAAAGAACTCAAAAACAAATTCTCTTTAATTACATGACTAAATGGAAGGTGTCGCATAGTGGTACATTCATTAGTTCATTCATTCCCATTACCTGTCCAAAATGCGACAAGTGTGATAGTGTTAAACATTGTGAAGATGTCCAATTACCCTATTTAGCAGACTTGAAATGTGTTATTTTCCTTTTTTTTTTTAAAGGAAAATACCTTTTCCGACGACACGTCTCCGATTCACCTGATATATATATATTTTTTTTATTTTGAAAGTACCTTTTCCCATGACACGTCCCCGTTTTACCGGATATATTATTATTTTATAGAAAAGAGTTCCCATTTCCCATGATGCGTCCCGGATTCACCTGATATATAGTCATTTCAAGAATGTTATCCAACTATTTGCAAGGGAAGTAATAGTGGTTCGTAGTCATTACGTTTATTGTCCGTCTTTTGCATTTACTGTCGGTATTGCCGGCTAATCTACTTATATCGCTTTGAAGAAATCTGTTCATACAAAATATATTGGTTTGTAAATTTGTAAATAAGTTTTATTGGAATTTTGCAAAACTAATGGTCTGCTATTTGTACTCTGGGTAAGGGTAACTAAGTGCACGAGATTTGTTTCTTTTATTTAGTTTGGACGTGTGATTTTGTTTGCCTTGTAGTTTAGTGCTATATAGTAGTACTAGAATGCATTAGAGACCTTCAAATGGGTTTGTTTTTTCTGATAGGTGTAAATTGAAAGCTTGTGCGTAGTTGTACATGAATAAATTAGAACCGTTTTCCTGCGACATGGCTAAAATGCGACAGGTATCGCATTGCAGAACGTAGCTATAGTTTTTTCTTGCTACTTCTCTGACAATCGAAATTTTGCATCAAAATTGGAGTTATAATTTTTTCTTGCTACTTCTCTAAAAATCGAAATTTTGCATCAAAATTGTAGTTATAATTTTTTCTTGCTACTTCTCTGACACTCATGGTCAGATTGTAAGGACTATTGATGATCTTTTGATGGGCGAAGCTTGTGAAAGCTGATATTCGTGCTCAGCATTACTTTTGGTGCCACTGATGAGGCCTTTATGGGCGAAACAACCTAATCTGGCTCAAACTCCTAAAGGATACTGACGTTTCCGTTTTTGAATGCGTTCATTGTTCTCAAAGGGCATCTTTTCATACCTTATTTTACAGAGGACGATGACATTAAATATCACACAGTCTGCAAATGAGTTTGTTATGTCTTCCCCTGGCAAACTAAAGGTCTATCTGTTATCTACTCTCTATATATTAAGTTCGCTAGCATTTAAAAACTTTGTCCTTAGCATTATATTAAAGTATATCAATAAAAGTACCGATGGCACAGATTACATTGTTGTCATTAATATTTAACATCTCTTTAATGAGAAGAACAGATATGGAATAGCAAACTTACAGTTTTAGGTATATCCAATATGGCGGGTTGTATTGACACAACAGATGTCACGTAATGTCTGGGATTTAAAGTTAGCCAATCGGATGTATTACCTGCGTTGTAACAAAAATAAATGACCAATGAACTACAAGCTGATCATGTGTATTGCTTATAATGTCTGGCAGCCATATGTGTCGATAAAAAAGAATGCTGAATGGTCTTGTGTAATTTGCATTTTAAACATGTAAACGCCAAGAAATATCGTTTTAGTACCGTCGGTCATTTTTCCGACTTTGGAGGAGTACTCTGACGGGCTGGATGTGACATATGTGGAGGTTAGGGTTAGGGTTAGGTTAGGGTTAGGGTTAGGGGTTAGGGTTAGGGTTAGGGTTAGGGTTTAGGGTTAGGGTTAGGGTTAGGGTTAGGGTTAAGGGTTAGGGTTAGGGTGGGTTAGGGTTAGGGTTAGGGTTAGGGTTTAGGGTTAGGGTTAGGGTTAGGGTTAGGGGTTAGGGTTAGGGTTAGGGTTAAGGGTTAGGGTTAGGGTTAGGGTTAGGTATTAGGTGTTTAGGGGATACCCCTATACCTCTAACCCTGGCGGATGTATATTTTGCTTAGGGTTGGTGTGTACTTAGGTTAGGGTTGCCTTTTTACCAACCCTGGCGTAGGATATTGTTACTATTTTTAGTAAATTTTACCGAACTTCTTTTTTCAAGGGAGAGTATTCAACAAGGGAAATAACAAAGTTTGGAATAAGTTTGAAATTTCCATGACATAGCCTACTTTGGAATTGTGTAGCTCGGCAACGCCTCGGCGTACAGACAAAAAGTTTATATGTACGTGTAGATTGGAATGGGGACTACATGCTCATGTATACAGACTACGCCTGAGGTACCCCTTCTCCAGGTTTTAAGACTTCAAAGTTAGCACAATGGCTGTTTCCGACTCGACATGAAAATCTGCTAAGTTATTTTTCCAATTTGCAATACTTTGGAACTATGTAGTTAGGCAACGCCTCGGCGTAGAGAAAAAAGATTTACATTTACGTGTAGATCGGAATGGGGACTACGAGCTCATGTATACAGACTACGCCTGAGATACCCCTTCTCAATGTTGTAAGAGTTCAAAGTAGGCATAATGGCTGTTTCCAGGATTTTTTTTCAATTTATTGGCTTTGCTCAATATTCAATGATTCATAGATCGAGAATGCCCCGGCGGACGGAAGAAATGTTAACATGTATGTGTAGATCAGAATCAGGAGAACAAATTCATTCATGCAGACTACCACTCACGTGGCCCTTCTTCTGGTTGTAATAGTTCAAAGTCAGCATACCATGTATTTAGTTACAGACTTATATCACTTATTATTATTCAGACTTAGCCGGTGTACCAAGCCGGTATCTGATACCATGTATTTAGTCGCAGACTTATATCGCCTTATTATTCTTCAGACTTAGCCGCTGTACCAAGCCGGTATCTGATACCATGTATTTAGCCGCAGACTTATATCACCTAATTATTCTTCAGACTAAACGGATGTACCAAGACAGTATCTAATGCCATGTATTTAGTCGCAGACTTATATCACCTTATTATTCCTCAGACTTAGTTGCTGTACCAAGAAGGTATCTGATACCATGTATTTAGTAGCAGACTGATATCACTGAATTATTATTCAGACTTAGCCGCTGTACCAAGCCAGTATCTGATACCATGTATTTAGTCGCAGACTTATATCACCTTATTATTCTTCAGACTTAGCCAGTGTACCAAGCCGATATCTGATACCATGTATTTAGTCGCAGACTTATATCACCTTCTTATTCTTCAGACTTAGCCGGTGTACCAAGCTGGTATCTGATACAATGTATTTAGTCGCAGACTTATATCATCTTATTATTCTTCAGACTTAGCAGCTGTATCAAGCTGGTATCTGATACCATGTATTGAGTCACAGACTTATATCGCCTTCTTATTCTTCAGACTTAGCCGCTGTACCAAGCCGGTATCTGATACCATGTATTTAGCCACAGACTTATAATGCCTAATTATTGTTCAGACTTAGCCGCTGTACCAAGCCGGTATCTGATACCATGTAGGTAGACGCAGACTTATATCACCTTATTATTCTTCAGACTTAGCCGGTGTACCAAGCCGATATCTGATACCATGTATTTAGTCGCAGACTTATATCACCTTCTTATTCTTCAGACTTAGCCGGTGTACCAAGCTGGTATCTGATACCATGTATTTAGTCGCAGACGTATATCATCTTATTATTCTTCAGACTTAGCAGCTGTACCAAACTGGTATCTGATACCATGTATTGAGTCACAGACTTATATCGCCTTCTTATTCTTCAGACTTAGCCGCTGTACCAAGCCGGTATCTGATACCATGTAGGTAGATGCAGACTTATATCACCTTGTTATTAATCAGACTTAGCCGGTGTACCAAGCCGGTATCTGTTACCATGTATTTAGTCACAGACTTATATCACTTTATTATTCTTCAGACTTAGCCGGTGTACCAAGCTAGTATCTGATACCATGTATTTAGTCGCAGACTTATATCACCTTCTTATTCTTCAGACTTAGCCGCTCTACCAAGCCGGCATCTGATACTATGTATTTAACCGAAGACTTATATACCTTATTATTCTTCAGACTTAGCCGGTGTACCAAGCCAGTATCTGATACCATGTGTTAAGTTGCAGACTTATACCACCTTCTTATTCTTCACACTTAGCTGCTGTACCAAGCCAGTATCTGATACCATCTATTTAGTCCCAGACAAATATCACCTTATTATTCTTCATACTTAGCCGGTGTATCAAGCTGATACTTGATACCAGGTATTTAGTCGCAGACTTATATCACCTTATTATTCTTCTGACTTAGTCGGTGTAGGTTAGGGTTAGGGTTAGGACTAGGGTTGGGGTTAGGGTTAGGGTTAGGGTTGGGTTAGGTATAGGTGATGGGTTAGGGTTAGGGTTAGGGTTAGGGTTAGGGGGTTAGGGTTAGGGTTAGGGTTAGGGTTAGGGGTTAGGGTTAGGGTTAGGGTTAGGGTTAGGGTTAGGTTAGGGTTAGGTTAGGGTTAGGGTTAGGGTTAGGGTAGGGTTAGGGTTAGGGTTAGGGTTAGGGGTAGGGGTAGGGTTAGGGTTAGGGTTAGGGTTAGGGTTAGGGGTTAGGGTTAGGGTATAGGCGATTTGGCATTAGCGTTAGCGTTCTAACCCTAGCGGATGTATATTTTGCTTAGGGTTGGTGTGTACTTAGGTTAGGGTTGCCTTTTTACCAACCCTGGCGTAGGATATTGTTACTATTTTTAGTAAATTTTACCGAACTTCTTTTTTCAAGGGAGAGTATTCAACAAGGGAAATAACAAAGTTTGGAATAAGTTTGAAATTTCCATGACATAGCCTACTTTGGAATTGTGTAGCTCGGCAACGCCTCGGCGTACAGACAAAAAAATTATATGTACGTGTAGATTGGAATGGGGACTACATGCTCATGTATACAGACTACGCCTGAGGTACCCCTTCTCCAGGTTGTAAGACTTCAAAGTTAGCACAATGGCTGTTTCCGATTCGACATGAAAATTTGCTAAGTTATTTTTCCAATTTACAATACTTTGGAACTATGTAGTTCGGCAACGCCTCGGCGTAGAGAAAAAAGGTTTACATGTACGTGTAGATCGGAATGGGGACTACGAGCTCATGTATACAGACTACGCCTGAGATACCCCTTCTCAAGGTTGTAAGAGTTCAAAGTAAGCATAATGGCTGTTTCCAGGATTTTTTTCAATTTATTGGCTTTGCTCAATATTCAATGATTCATAGATCGAGAATGCCTCGGCGGACGGAAGAAATGTTAACATGTATGTGTAGATCAGAATCAGGAGAACAAATTCATTCATGCAGACTACCACTCACGTGGCCCTTCTTCTGGTTGTAATAGTTCAAAGTCAGCATACCATGTATTTAGTTACAGACTTATATCACTTATTATAATTCAGACTTAGCCGGTGTACCAAGCCATTATCTGATACCATGTATTTAGTCGCAGACTTATATCGCCTTATTATTCTTCAGACTTAGCCGCTGTACCAAGCCGGTATCTGATACCATGTATTTAGCCGCAGACTTATATCACCTAATTATTCTTCAGACTAAACGGATGTACCAAGACAGTATCTAATGCCATGTATTTAGTCGCAGACTTATATCACCTTATTATTCCTCAGACTTAGTCGCTGTACCAAGAAGGTATCTGATACCATGTATTTAGTAGCAGACTGATATCACTGAATTATTATTCAGACTTAGCCGCTGTACCAAGCCAGTATCTGATACCATGTATTTAGTCGCAGACTTATATCACCTTCTTATTCTTCAGAAATAGCCGCTGTACCAAGCCGGTTTCTGATACCATGTATTTAGTCGCAGACTAATATCACCTTATTATTCTTCAGACTTAGCCGGTGTACCAAGCCGATATCTGATACCATGTATTTAGTCGCAGACTTATATCACCTTCTTATTCTTCAGACTTAGCCGGTGTACCAAGCTGGTATCTGATACCATGTATTTAGTCGCAGACTTATATCAGCTTATTATTCTTCAGACTTAGCCGCTGTACCAAGCCGGTATCTGATACCATGTATTGAGTCACAGACTTATATCGCCTTCTTATTCTTCAGACTTAGCCGCTGTACCAAGCCGGTATCTGATACCATGTATTTAGCCACAGACTTATAACGCCTAATTATTGTTCAGACTTAGCCGCTGTACCAAGCCGGTATCTGATACCATGTAGGTAGACGCAGACTTATATCACCTTGTTATTCATCAGACTTAGCCGGTGTACCAAGCCGGTATCTGATACCATGTATTTAGTCACAGACTTATATCACTTTATTATTCTTCAGACTTAGCCGGTGTACCAAGCTAGTATCTGATACCATGTATTTAGTCGCAGACTTATATCACCTTCTTATTCTTCAGACTTAGCCGCTCTACCATGCCGGCATCTGATACTATGTATTTAACCGAAGACTTATATACCTTATTATTCTTCAGACTTAGCCGGTGTACCAAGCCAGTATCTGATACCATGTGTTAAGTCACAGACTTATACCACCTTCTTATTCTTCACACTTAGCTGCTGTACCAAGCCAGTATCTGATACCATCTATTTAGTCCCAGACTAATATCACCTTATTTTTCTTCATACTTAGCCGGTGTATCAAGCTGATACTTGATACCATGTATTTAGTCGCAGACTTATATCACATTATTCTTCTGACTTAGACGGTGTAGGTTAGGGTTAGGGTTAGGGTTAGGATTAGGGTTGGGGTTAGGGTTAGGGTTGGGTTAGGTATAGGTTATTTGCTTACTTGCGGTTGCGGAATGATGCGGATTGCTTGAATATTATTGGAAAGGTATTAGTTGTTTAGAGTTAGGGTTAGGGTTAAGGATTAGGGTTAGGGTTGGGGTTAAGGTTAAGGGTTAGGGTTAGGGTTGAGGTTGGGTTAGGGTATAGGTGATTTGCTTACTTGCGGTTGCGGAATGATGCAGATTGCTTGAATATTATTGGTTAGGTATTAGGTGTTCAGGGTTAGGGTTAGGGTTAGGGTTGGGTTAGGGTTAGGGTTGGGTTAGGGTTAAGGTTAAGGTTAAGGGTTAGGGTTAGGGTTAGGGTTAGGGTTAGGGTAAGGGGTTGAAACGAGGTTTGTCCAAGAATTTTGTTCAAAACTAGGGTTAGGATTAGGGTTAGGGTCAGGGTTAGGGTTGGGTTAGGGTTAGGGTTAGGGTTGGGTTAGGGTTAGGGTTGGGTTAGGGTTAGGGTTAAGGTTAAGGTTAAGGGTTAGGGTTAGGGTTAGGGTTAGGGTAAGGGGTTGAAACGAGGTTTGTCCAAGAATTTTGTTCAAAACTAGGGTTAGGGTTAGGGTCAGGGTTAGGGTTGGGTTAGGGTTAGGGTTAGGGTTGGGTTAGGGTTAGGGTTAAGGTTAAGGGTTAGGGTTAGGGTTAGGGTTAGGGTAAGGGGTTGAAACGAGGTTTGTCCAAGAATTTTGTTCAAAACTAGGGTTAGGATTAGGGTTAGGGTCAGGGTTAGGGTTAGAGGGTTAGATGGTTAGGGTTAGGGTATAGGCGATTTAGGGTTAGGGTTAGGGTTAGGGTTAGGGTTAGGGTATAAGGGTATATTGAGGTACGACGATTGGCGGATGTGTACATTATTGAGTAATTATTTGGCTGAGGGTTGGCGATAGGGTTGACCCTTTCCTTATATTATTATTATAATATTTGCCTACGCTAGGGTCTGTTATTAGGTTGCCGGAACTTCTTTAAACCGGCAACGCTTTTACATGATTAATCTCCCTTGTTTTTTTATTTTATATTTTCCGCGTCATAGCGTACTTTGAACCTGTATAGATCGAGTATGCCTGGGCGTAAGGAAGAGATGTTGACATGTATGTGTAGATGGTAGTCCGGACTACAAATTCGTGTATAGAGACTTCGACTCACGCACCTGTTCTCCTGGCAGAAAGAGTTCAAAAGTAGAGTAATGACTGTTTCAATGCAGACATGAAAATCTTCTAAGTAATTTTGACAATGTGATGCCCTTGTTCAATATTCAATGCGTAATAGGTCGAGAACGCCTCGGTGTACCAAGTGATGTTTACATGTATGTGTAGACCAGAGTCCGGACTTCAAGTTCTTTCATACAGAGTACCACTCACGTGCTTCTTTTTCTGGTTGGAAGAGCTCTAATTTAGCATGATCGCTGTTATCTACTTAACATAGAATTTTCTAAGTTATTTTGATGATTAACGGTCCTTGTCCAACTTCGATGTTTAATAACTCCTTCATTTTCTATGCGATTTTAAGTCTGTAAGAAGTATGTTGTAGGCCAGAGTCCAGACTACAAATTTAATATAATTCAGACTATGACTCACATGCCCCTTCTTCTAGTTATAAGAGCTCTAAGTTAGCATGACGGCTATTTTTTACTGAACATGTAAATATTCTAAGTTATTTTGATGACCCTCACCCTGAGGGTTGACCCTAGGGTTGACCCTAAACCTGACCTTGACCCTTAGGGTTGACCCTAGGGTTGACCCTAAATGACCCTAAACCTGACCTTGACCCTTAGGGTTGACCCTAGGGTTGACCCTAAGGGTCAAGGTCATGTTTAGGGTCATTTAGGGTTGACCCTAGGGTTGACCCTGAGGGTCAAGGTCATGTTTAGGGTCATTTAGGGTTGACCCTAGGGTTGACCCTGAGGGTCAAGGTCATGTTTAGGGTCATTTAGGGTTGACCCTAAGGGTTAGGGTTAGGGTTAGGGGTTAGGGTATAAGGGTATATTGAGGTACGGGTTAGGGTATAAGGGTATATTGAGGTACGACGATTGGCGGATGTGTACATTATTGAGTAATTATTTGGCTGAGGGTTGGCGATAGGGTTGACCCTTTCCTTATATTATTATTATAATATTTGCCTACGCTAGGGTCTGTTATTAGGTTGCCGGAACTTCTTTAAACCGGCAACGCTTTTACATGATTAATCTCCCTTGTTTTTTTATTTTATATTTTCCGCGTCATAGCGTACTTTGAACCTGTATAGATCGAGTATGCCTGGGCGTAAGGAAGAGATGTTGACATGTATGTGTAGATGGTAGTCCGGACTACAAATTCGTGTATAGAGACTTCGACTCACGCACCTGTTCTCCTGGCAGAAAGAGTTCAAAAGTAGAGTAATGACTGTTTCAATGCAGACATGAAAATCTTCTAAGTAATTTTGACAATGTGATGCCCTTGTTCAATATTCAATGCGTAATAGGTCGAGAACGCCTCGGTGTACCAAGTGATGTTTACATGTATGTGTAGACCAGAGTCCGGACTTCAAGTTCTTTCATACAGAGTACCACTCACGTGCTTCTTTTTCTGGTTGGAAGAGCTCTAATTTAGCATGATCGCTGTTATCTACTTAACATAGAATTTTCTAAGTTATTTTGATGATTAACGGTCCTTGTCCAACTTCGATGTTTAATAACTCCTTCATTTTCTATGCGATTTTAAGTCTGTAAGAAGTATGTTGTAGGCCAGAGTCCAGACTACAAATTTAATATAATTCAGACTATGACTCACATGCCCCTTCTTCTAGTTATAAGAGCTCTAAGTTAGCATGACGGCTATTTTTTACTGAACATGTAAATATTCTAAGTTATTTTGATGACCCTCACCCTGAGGGTTGACCCTAGGGTTGACCCTAAACCTGACCTTGACCCTTAGGGTTGACCCTAGGGTTGACCCTAAATGACCCTAAACCTGACCTTGACCCTTAGGGTTGACCCTAGGGTTGACCCTAAGGGTCAAGGTCATGTTTAGGGTCATTTAGGGTTGACCCTAGGGTTGACCCTGAGGGTCAAGGTCATGTTTAGGGTCATTTAGGGTTGACCCTAGGGTTGACCCTGAGGGTCAAGGTCATGTTTAGGGTCATTTAGGGTTGACCCTAGGGTTGACCCTAAGGGTTAGGGTTAGGGTTAGGGGTTAGGGTATAAGGGTATATTGAGGTACGGGTTAGGGTATAAGGGTATATTGAGGTACGACGATTGGCGGATGTGTACATTATTGAGTAATTATTTGGCTGAGGGTTGGCGATAGGGTTGACCCTTTCCTTATATTATTATTATAATATTTGCCTACGCTAGGGTCTGTTATTAGGTTGCCGGAACTTCTTTAAACCGGCAACGCTTTTACATGATTAATCTCCCTTGTTTTTTTTATTTTATATTTTCCGCGTCATAGCGTACTTTGAACCTGTATAGATCGAGTATGCCTGGGCGTAAGGAAGAGATGTTGACATGTATGTGTAGATGGTAGTCCGGACTACAAATTCGTGTATAGAGACTTCGACTCACGCACCTGTTCTCCTGGCAGAAAGAGTTCAAAAGTAGAGTAATGACTGTTTCAATGCAGACATGAAAATCTTCTAAGTAATTTTGACAATGTGATGCCCTTGTTCAATATTCAATGCGTAATAGGTCGAGAACGCCTCGGTGTACCAAGTGATGTTTACATGTATGTGTAGACCAGAGTCCGGACTTCAAGTTCTTTCATACAGAGTACCACTCACGTGCTTCTTTTTCTGGTTGGAAGAGCTCTAATTTAGCATGATCGCTGTTATCTACTTAACATAGAATTTTCTAAGTTATTTTGATGATTAACGGTCCTTGTCCAACTTCGATGTTTAATAACTCCTTCATTTTCTATGCGATTTTAAGTCTGTAAGAAGTATGTTGTAGGCCAGAGTCCAGACTACAAATTTAATATAATTCAGACTATGACTCACATGCCCCTTCTTCTAGTTATAAGAGCTCTAAGTTAGCATGACGGCTATTTTTTACTGAACATGTAAATATTCTAAGTTATTTTGATGACCCTCACCCTGAGGGTTGACCCTAGGGTTGACCCTAAACCTGACCTTGACCCTTAGGGTTGACCCTAGGGTTGACCCTAAATGACCCTAAACCTGACCTTGACCCTTAGGGTTGACCCTAGGGTTGACCCTAAGGGTCAAGGTCATGTTTAGGGTCATTTAGGGTTGACCCTAGGGTTGACCCTGAGGGTCAAGGTCATGTTTAGGGTCATTTAGGGTTGACCCTAGGGTTGACCCTGAGGGTCAAGGTCATGTTTAGGGTCATTTAGGGTTGACCCTAGGGTTGACCCTAAGGGTTAGGGTTAGGGTTAGGGGTTAGGGTATAAGGGTATATTGAGGTACGGGTTAGGGTATAAGGGTATATTGAGGTACGACGATTGGCGGATGTGTACATTATTGAGTAATTATTTGGCTGAGGGTTGGCGATAGGGTTGACCCTTTCCTTATATTATTATTATAATATTTGCCTACGCTAGGGTCTGTTATTAGGTTGCCGGAACTTCTTTAAACCGGCAACGCTTTTACATGATTAATCTCCCTTGTTTTTTTATTTTATATTTTCCGCGTCATAGCGTACTTTGAACCTGTATAGATCGAGTATGCCTGGGCGTAAGGAAGAGATGTTGACATGTATGTGTAGATGGTAGTCCGGACTACAAATTCGTGTATAGAGACTTCGACTCACGCACCTGTTCTCCTGGCAGAAAGAGTTCAAAAGTAGAGTAATGACTGTTTCAATGCAGACATGAAAATCTTCTAAGTAATTTTGACAATGTGATGCCCTTGTTCAATATTCAATGCGTAATAGGTCGAGAACGCCTCGGTGTACCAAGTGATGTTTACATGTATGTGTAGACCAGAGTCCGGACTTCAAGTTCTTTCATACAGAGTACCACTCACGTGCTTCTTTTTCTGGTTGGAAGAGCTCTAATTTAGCATGATCGCTGTTATCTACTTAACATAGAATTTTCTAAGTTATTTTGATGATTAACGGTCCTTGTCCAACTTCGATGTTTAATAACTCCTTCATTTTCTATGCGATTTTAAGTCTGTAAGAAGTATGTTGTAGGCCAGAGTCCAGACTACAAATTTAATATAATTCAGACTATGACTCACATGCCCCTTCTTCTAGTTATAAGAGCTCTAAGTTAGCATGACGGCTATTTTTTACTGAACATGTAAATATTCTAAGTTATTTTGATGACCCTCACCCTGAGGGTTGACCCTAGGGTTGACCCTAAACCTGACCTTGACCCTTAGGGTTGACCCTAAATGACCCTAAACCTGACCTTGACCCTTAGGGTTGACCCTAGGGTTGACCCTAAGGGTCAAGGTCATGTTTAGGGTCATTTAGGGTTGACCCTAGGGTTGACCCTGAGGGTCAAGGTCATGTTTAGGGTCATTTAGGGTTGACCCTAGGGTTGACCCTGAGGGTCAAGGTCATGTTTAGGGTCATTTAGGGTTGACCCTAAGGGTTAGGGTTAGGGTTAGGGGTTAGGGTATAAGGGTATATTGAGGTACGGGTTAGGGTATAAGGGTATATTGAGGTACGACGATTGGCGGATGTGTACATTATTGAGTAATTATTTGGCTGAGGGTTGGCGATAGGGTTGACCCTTTCCTTATATTATTATTATAATATTTGCCTACGCTAGGGTCTGTTATTAGGTTGCCGGAACTTCTTTAAACCGGCAACGCTTTTACATGATTAATCTCCCTTGTTTTTTTATTTTATATTTTCCGCGTCATAGCGTACTTTGAACCTGTATAGATCGAGTATGCCTGGGCGTAAGGAAGAGATGTTGACATGTATGTGTAGATGGTAGTCCGGACTACAAATTCGTGTATAGAGACTTCGACTCACGCACCTGTTCTCCTGGCAGAAAGAGTTCAAAAGTAGAGTAATGACTGTTTCAATGCAGACATGAAAATCTTCTAAGTAATTTTGACAATGTGATGCCCTTGTTCAATATTCAATGCGTAATAGGTCGAGAACGCCTCGGTGTACCAAGTGATGTTTACATGTATGTGTAGACCAGAGTCCGGACTTCAAGTTCTTTCATACAGAGTACCACTCACGTGCTTCTTTTTCTGGTTGGAAGAGCTCTAATTTAGCATGATCGCTGTTATCTACTTAACATAGAATTTTCTAAGTTATTTTGATGATTAACGGTCCTTGTCCAACTTCGATGTTTAATAACTCCTTCATTTTCTATGCGATTTTAAGTCTGTAAGAAGTATGTTGTAGGCCAGAGTCCAGACTACAAATTTAATATAATTCAGACTATGACTCACATGCCCCTTCTTCTAGTTATAAGAGCTCTAAGTTAGCATGACGGCTATTTTTTACTGAACATGTAAATATTCTAAGTTATTTTGATGACCCTCACCCTGAGGGTTGACCCTAGGGTTGACCCTAAACCTGACCTTGACCCTTAGGGTTGACCCTAGGGTTGACCCTAAATGACCCTAAACCTGACCTTGACCCTTAGGGTTGACCCTAGGGTTGACCCTAAGGGTCAAGGTCATGTTTAGGGTCATTTAGGGTTGACCCTAGGGTTGACCCTGAGGGTCAAGGTCATGTTTAGGGTCATTTAGGGTTGACCCTAGGGTTGACCCTGAGGGTCAAGGTCATGTTTAGGGTCATTTAGGGTTGACCCTAGGGTTGACCCTAAGGGTTAGGGTTAGGGTTAGGGGTTAGGGTATAAGGGTATATTGAGGTACGGGTTAGGGTATAAGGGTATATTGAGGTACGACGATTGGCGGATGTGTACATTATTGAGTAATTATTTGGCTGAGGGTTGGCGATAGGGTTGACCCTTTCCTTATATTATTATTATAATATTTGCCTACGCTAGGGTCTGTTATTAGGTTGCCGGAACTTCTTTAAACCGGCAACGCTTTTACATGATTAATCTCCCTTGTTTTTTTTATTTTATATTTTCCGCGTCATAGCGTACTTTGAACCTGTATAGATCGAGTATGCCTGGGCGTAAGGAAGAGATGTTGACATGTATGTGTAGATGGTAGTCCGGACTACAAATTCGTGTATAGAGACTTCGACTCACGCACCTGTTCTCCTGGCAGAAAGAGTTCAAAAGTAGAGTAATGACTGTTTCAATGCAGACATGAAAATCTTCTAAGTAATTTTGACAATGTGATGCCCTTGTTCAATATTCAATGCGTAATAGGTCGAGAACGCCTCGGTGTACCAAGTGATGTTTACATGTATGTGTAGACCAGAGTCCGGACTTCAAGTTCTTTCATACAGAGTACCACTCACGTGCTTCTTTTTCTGGTTGGAAGAGCTCTAATTTAGCATGATCGCTGTTATCTACTTAACATAGAATTTTCTAAGTTATTTTGATGATTAACGGTCCTTGTCCAACTTCGATGTTTAATAACTCCTTCATTTTCTATGCGATTTTAAGTCTGTAAGAAGTATGTTGTAGGCCAGAGTCCAGACTACAAATTTAATATAATTCAGACTATGACTCACATGCCCCTTCTTCTAGTTATAAGAGCTCTAAGTTAGCATGACGGCTATTTTTTACTGAACATGTAAATATTCTAAGTTATTTTGATGACCCTCACCCTGAGGGTTGACCCTAGGGTTGACCCTAAACCTGACCTTGACCCTTAGGGTTGACCCTAGGGTTGACCCTAAATGACCCTAAACCTGACCTTGACCCTTAGGGTTGACCCTAGGGTTGACCCTAAGGGTCAAGGTCATGTTTAGGGTCATTTAGGGTTGACCCTAGGGTTGACCCTGAGGGTCAAGGTCATGTTTAGGGTCATTTAGGGTTGACCCTAGGGTTGACCCTGAGGGTCAAGGTCATGTTTAGGGTCATTTAGGGTTGACCCTAGGGTTGACCCTAAGGGTTAGGGTTAGGGTTAGGGGTTAGGGTATAAGGGTATATTGAGGTACGGGTTAGGGTATAAGGGTATATTGAGGTACGACGATTGGCGGATGTGTACATTATTGAGTAATTATTTGGCTGAGGGTTGGCGATAGGGTTGACCCTTTCCTTATATTATTATTATAATATTTGCCTACGCTAGGGTCTGTTATTAGGTTGCCGGAACTTCTTTAAACCGGCAACGCCTTTACATGATTAATCTCCCTTGTTTTTTTATTTTATATTTTCCGCGTCATAGCGTACTTTGAACCTGTATAGATCGAGTATGCCTGGGCGTAAGGAAGAGATGTTGACATGTATGTGTAGATGGTAGTCCGGACTACAAATTCGTGTATAGAGACTTCGACTCACGCACCTGTTCTCCTGGCAGAAAGAGTTCAAAAGTAGAGTAATGACTGTTTCAATGCAGACATGAAAATCTTCTAAGTAATTTTGACAATGTGATGCCCTTGTTCAATATTCAATGCGTAATAGGTCGAGAACGCCTCGGTGTACCAAGTGATGTTTACATGTATGTGTAGACCAGAGTCCGGACTTCAAGTTCTTTCATACAGAGTACCACTCACGTGCTTCTTTTTCTGGTTGGAAGAGCTCTAATTTAGCATGATCGCTGTTATCTACTTAACATAGAATTTTCTAAGTTATTTTGATGATTAACGGTTAGGGTTAGGGTTAGGGTTAGGGTTAGGGTTTAGGGTTAGGGTTAGGGTTAGGGTTAGGGTTAGGGGTTAGGGTTAGGGTTAGGGTTAGGGTTAGGTATTAGGTGTTTAGGGGGTACCCCTATTACTCTAACCCTGGCGGATGTATATTTTGCTTAGGGTTGGTATGTACTTTGGTTAGGGTTGCCTTTTTACCAACCCTAGCGTAGGATATTGTTACTATTTTTAGTACATTTTACCGAACTTCTTTTTTCAGGGGAGACTATTCAACAAGGGAAATAACAAAGTTTGGAAATAAGTTTGAATTTTCCATGACATAGCCTACTTTGGAATCGTGTAGTTCGGCAACGCCTCGGCGTACAGACAAAATGTTAACATGTACGTGTAGATCTGAATGCGGACTACATGCTCATGTATACAGACTACGCCTGAGGTAACCCTTCTCCAAGTTGTAAGACTTCAAAGTAAGCATAATGGCTGTTTCCGACTTCCTGAAAATTTGCTAAGTTATTTTTCCAATTTACAATACTTTGGAACTATGTAGTTCGGCAACGCCTCGGCGTACAGACAAAATGTTTACATGTACGTGTAGAACGGAATGGGGACTACGAGCTCATGTATACAGACTACGCCTGAGATACCCCTTCTCAAGGTTGCAAGAGTTCAAAGTAAGCACAATGGCTGTTTCCGGGATTTTTTCAATTTATTGGTTTTGCTCAATATTCAATGATTCATACATCGAGAATGCCTCGGCGTACGTTAGAAATGTTTACATGTATGTGTAGATCAGAATCCGGACAACAAGTTCATTTATACAGACTATGACTCACGTGGCCCTTCTTGTGGTTGTAATAGTTCAAAGTTAGCATACCATATATTTAGTCGCAGACTTATAACACTTATTATTCTTCAGATTTAGCCGGTGTACCAAGCCGGTATCTGATACCATATATGTAGCCGCAGACTTATATCGCTTTATTATTCTTCAGACTCAGCCGGTGTACCAAGCCGGTATCTGATTCCATGTATTTAGCCGCAGACTTATATCGCCTAATTATTCTTCAGACTTAGCCGGTGTACCAAGCCGGTATCTGATACCATGTATTTAGTCGCAGACTTATATCACCTTATTTTTCTTCAGACTTAGCCGGTGTACCAAGCCCCTATCTGATACCAAGTATTTAGTCGCAGGCTTATATCACCTTATTATTCTTCAGACTTACCCACTGTACCGAGCCAGTATCTGATACCATGTATTCAGTCGCAGACTTATATCACCTTATTATTCTTCAGACTTAGCCGGTGTACCAAGCCCATATCTGATACCAAGTATTTAGTCGCAGACTTATATAACTTATTATTCTTCAGACTTAGCCGGTGTACCAAGCCAGTATCTGTTACCATATATTCAGTCACAGACTTATATCGCCTTATTATTCTACAGACTTAGCCGCTGTACCAAGACGGTATCTGATACCATGTATTCAGTTGCAGACTTATATCCCCTTATTATTCTTCAGACTTAGCCGGTGTACCAAGCTCGTATCTGATACCATGTATTTAATCGCAGACTTATATCACCTTATTATTCTTCAGACTTAGCCGGTGTACCAAGCCGGTATCTGATACCATGTATTTAGTCGCAGACTTATATCACCTTATTTTTCTTCAGACTTAGCCGGTGTACCAAGCCCCTATCTAATACCAAGTATTTAGTCGCAGACTTATATCACCTTATTATTCTTCAGACTTACCCACTGTACCGAGCCAGTATCTGAAACCATGTATTCAGTCGCAGACTTATTATTCTTCAGACTTAGCCGGTGTACCAAGCCCATATCTGATACCAAGTATTTAGTCGCAGACTTATATCACTTATTATTCTTCAGACTTAGCCGGTGTACCAAGCCAGTATCTGTTACCATATATTCAGTCACAGACTTATATCGCCTTATTATTCTACAGACTTAGCCGCTGTACCAAGACGGTATCTGATACCATGTATTCAGTTGCAGACTTATATCCCCTTATTATTCTTCAGACTTAGCCGGTGTACCAAGCCCGTATCTGATACCATGTATTTAATCGCAGACTTATATCACCTTATTATTCTTCAGACTTAGCTGGTGTACCAAGCCGGTATCTGATACCATGTATTTAGTCGCAGACTTATATCACCTTATTTTTCTTCAGACTTAGCCGGTGTACCAAGCCCCTATCTGATACCAAGTATTTAGTCGCAGACTTATATCACCTTATTATTCTTCAGACTTACCCACTGTACCGAGCCAGTATCTGATACCATGTATTCAGTCGCAGACTTATATCACCTTATTATTCTTCAGACTTAGCCGGTGTACCAAGCCCATATCTGATACCAAGTATTTAGTCGCAGACTTATATCACTTATTATTCTTCAGACTTAGCCGGTGTACCAAGCCAGTATCTGTTACCATATATTCAGTCACAGACTTATATCGCCTTATTATTCTACAGACTTAGCCGCTGTACCAAGACGGTATCTGATACCATGTATTCAGTTGCAGACTTATATCCCCTTATTATTCTTCAGACTTAGCCGGTGTACCAAGCCCGTATCTGATACCATGTATTTAATCGCAGACTTATATCACCTTATTATTCTTCAGACTTAGCCGCTGTACCAAGCCGGTATCTGATACCATGTATTTAGCCGCAGACTTAGATAGCCTTATTCCTGAAAATTTTCTAAGATATATTTTAATTCATTTGCTGTGTTCAATTTTCAACGCTCACCCTATCCCTAACCCATATCTAACCCTAACCCAACCCTAACCCATCCCTACGCCAACCCGTACCCAAACCAATTACTTACCCCATCCCTTACCCAACCCTATCCCAAAACCAACCCTATACAAACACTATCCTAGCCTGTTCCGACAGGATTCGAAAATTTTCTAAGTTATTTTTAGGGTTAGGGTTAGGGTTGGGGTTGGGGTTAGGGTTAGGGTTAGGGTTGGGTTAGGATAAAGGGTTAGGGTTAGGGTTAGGGTTAGGGTTAGAGGTTAGGGTTAGGGTTAGGGTTAGGGTTTAGGTTAGGGTTAGGGTTAGGGTTTAGGGTTAGGGTTTAGGGTTAGGGTTAGGGTTAGGGTTAGGGTTAGGGTTAGGGTTTAGGGTTAGGGTTAGGGTTAGGGTTAGGTATTAGGTGTTTAGGGGGTACCCCTATTGCTCTAACCCTGGCGGATGTATATTTTGCTTAGGGTTGGTATGTACTTTGGTTAGGGTTGCCTTTTTACCAACCCTAGCGTAGGATATTGTTACTATTTTTAGTACATTTTACCGAACTTCTTTTTTCAGGGGAGACTATTCAACAAGGGAAATAACAAAGTTTGGAAATAAGTTTGAATTTTCTATGACACAGCCTACTTTGGAATTGTGTAGCTCGGCAACGCCTCGGCGTACAGACAAAACTTTTACATGTACGTGTAGATTGGAATGGGGACTACATGCCCATGTATACAGACTACGCCTGAGGTACCCCTTCTCCAGGTTGTAAGACTTCAAAGTTAGCATAATGGCTGTTTCCGACGACACGAAAATTTGCTAAGTTATTTTTCCAATTTACAATACTTTGGAACTATGTAGTTCGGCAACGCCCAGGCGTACAGATAAAATGTTTACATGTACGTGTAGATCGGAATGGGGACTACGAGCTCATGTATACTGACTTCGCCTGAGATGCCCCTTCTCAAGGTTGCAAGAGTTCAAAGTAAGCAGAATGGCTGTTTCCGGGATTTTTTTCCAATTTATTGGCTTTGCTCAATATTCAATGATTCATAAATTGAGAATGCCTCGGCGTACGGAAGAAATGCTTACATGTATGTGTAGATCAGAATCCGGACAACAAGTTCATTTATACAGACTACGACTCATGTGGCCCTTCTTGTGGTTGTAATAGTTCAAAGTAAGCATACCATGTATTTAGTCGCAGACTTATATCACCTTCTTATTCTTCATACTTAGCCGCTGTACCAGGGCGGTATCTGATACGATGTATTTAGCCGCAGACTTATATCGCCTAATTATTCTTCAGACTTAGCCGCTGTACCAAGCTGGTATCTGATACCTTTTATTTAGCCACAGACTTATATCGCCTTATTATTCTTCAGACTTAGCCAGTGTACCAAGCCATTATCTGTTACCAAGTATTTAGTCACAGACTTATATCACCGTCTTATTCTTGAGAATTAGCTGCTGTACCAAGCCGGTATCTGATACCATGTATTCAGTCGCAGACTTATATCGCATTATTATTCTTCAGACTTAGCCGCTGTACCAAGCCGGTATCTGATACCATGTATTTAGCTGCAGACTTATATCACCTAATTATTCTTCAGACTTAGCCGCTGTACTAAGCCGGTATCTGATACCATGTATTTAGTCGCAGACTTATATCACCTTATTATTCTTCAGACTTAGCCGGTGTATCAAGCCGGTACCTGATACCATGTATTTAGTCACAGACTTATATCACCGTCTTATTCTTGAGAATTAGCTGCTGTACCAAGCCGGTATCTGACACCATGTATTCAGTCGCAGACTTATATCGCATTATTATTCTTCAGACATAGCCTCTGTACCAAGCCGGTATCTGATACCATGTATTTAGTCGTAGACTTATATCACCTTATTATTCTTCAGACTTAGCCGGTGTATCAAGCTGGTACCTGATACCATGTATTTAGTCACAGACTTATATCACCTTATTATTCTTCAGACTTAGCCAGTGTATCAAGCCTGGTAACTGATACCATGTATTTAGCCGAAGACTTATATCACCTTATTATTCTTCAGACTTAGCCGCTCTACCAAGCCAGCATCTGATACTATGTATTTAGCCGAAGACTTATATCACCTTATTATTCTTCAGACTTAGCCGGTGTACCAAGCCAGTATCTGATACCATGTATTTAGTCGCAGACTTATATCACCTTTTATTCTTTAGACTTAGCCGCTCTACCAAGCCGGCATCTGATACTATGTATTTAGCCGAAGACTTATATCACCTTATTATTCTTCAGACTTAGCCGGTGTACCAAGCTAGTATCTGATACCATGTATTTAGTCGCAGACTTATATCACCTTCTTATTCTTCAGACTTAGCCGCTCTACCAAGCCGGCATCTGATACTATGTATTTAACCGAAGACTTATATACCTTATTATTCTTCAGACTTAGCCGGTGTACCAAGCCAGTATCTGATACCATGTGTTAAGTCGCAGACTTATACCACCTTCTTATTCTTCACACTTAGCCGCTGTACCAAGCCAGTATCTGATACCATCTATTGAGTCCCAGACTAATATCACCTTATTATTCTTCAAACTTAGCCGGTGTATCAAGCTGATACTTGATACCATGTATTTAGTCGCAGACTTATATCACCTTATTATTCTTCTGACTTAGACGGTGTAGGTTAGGGTAAGGGTTAGGGTTAGGATTAGGGTTAGGGTTAGGGTTAGGGTTAGGGGTTAGGGGTTAGGGTTAGGGTTAGGGTTAGGGTAAGGGTTAGGGTTAGGGTTAGGGTTAGGGTTAGGGTTAGGGGTTAGGGTTAGGGTTAGGGTTAGGGTTAGGGTTTAGGGTTAGGGTTAGGGTTAGAGGTTAGGGTTAGGGTTAGGGTTAGGGTTAGGGTTAGGGTTTAGGGTTAGGGTTAGGGTTAGGGTTAGGGTTAGGTATTAGGTGTTTAGGGGGTACCCCTATTGCTCTAACCCTGGCGGATGTATATTTTGCTTAGGGTTGGTATGTACTTTGGTTAGGGTTGCCTTTTTACCAACCCTAGCGTAGGATATTGTTACTATTTTTAGTACATTTTACCGAACTTCTTTTTTCAGGGGAGACTATTCAACAAGGGAAATAACAAAGTTTGGAAATAAGTTTGAATTTTCTATGACACAGCCTACTTTGGAATTGTGTAGCTCGGCAACGCCTCGGCGTACAGACAAAACTTTTACATGTACGTGTAGATTGGAATGGGGACTACATGCTCATGTATACAGACTACGCCTGAGGTACCCCTTCTCCAGGTTGTAAGACTTCAAAGTTAGCATAATGGCTGTTTCCGACGACACGAAAATTTGCTAAGTTATTTTTCCAATTTACAATACTTTGGAACTATGTAGTTCGGCAACGCCCAGGCGTACAGATAAAATGTTTACATGTACGTGTAGATCGGAATGGGGACTACGAGCTCATGTATACTGACTTCGCCTGAGATGCCCCTTCTCAAGGTTGCAAGAGTTCAAAGTAAGCAGAATGGCTGTTTCCGGGATTTTTTTCCAATTTATTGGCTTTGCTCAATATTCAATGATTCATAAATTGAGAATGCCTCGGCGTACGGAAGAAATGCTTACATGTATGTGTAGATCAGAATCCGGACAACAAGTTCATTTATACAGACTACGACTCATGTGGCCCTTCTTGTGGTTGTAATAGTTCAAAGTAAGCATACCATGTATTTAGTCGCAGACTTATATCACCTTCTTATTCTTCATACTTAGCCGCTGTACCAGGGCGGTATCTGATACGATGTATTTAGCCGCAGACTTATATCGCCTAATTATTCTTCAGACTTAGCCGCTGTACCAAGCTGGTATCTGATACCTTTTATTTAGCCACAGACTTATATCGCCTTATTATTCTTCAGACTTAGCCAGTGTACCAAGCCATTATCTGTTACCAAGTATTTAGTCACAGACTTATATCACCGTCTTATTCTTGAGAATTAGCTGCTGTACCAAGCCGGTATCTGATACCATGTATTCAGTCGCAGACTTATATCGCATTATTATTCTTCAGACTTAGCCGCTGTACCAAGCCGGTATCTGATACCATGTATTTAGCTGCAGACTTATATCACCTAATTATTCTTCAGACTTAGCCGCTGTACTAAGCCGGTATCTGATACCATGTATTTAGTCGCAGACTTATATCACCTTATTATTCTTCAGACTTAGCCGGTGTATCAAGCCGGTACCTGATACCATGTATTTAGTCACAGACTTATATCACCGTCTTATTCTTGAGAATTAGCTGCTGTACCAAGCCGGTATCTGACACCATGTATTCAGTCGCAGACTTATATCGCATTATTATTCTTCAGACATAGCCTCTGTACCAAGCCGGTATCTGATACCATGTATTTAGTCGTAGACTTATATCACCTTATTATTCTTCAGACTTAGCCGGTGTATCAAGCTGGTACCTGATACCATGTATTTAGTCACAGACTTATATCACCTTATTATTCTTCTTCAGACTTAGCCAGTGTATCAAGCCTGGTAACTGATACCATGTATTTAGCCGAAGACTTATATCACCTTATTATTCTTCAGACTTAGCCGGTGTACCAAGCTAGTATCTGATACCATGTATTTAGTCGCAGACTTATATCACCTTCTTATTCTTCAGACTTAGCCGCTCTACCAAGCCGGCATCTGATACTATGTATTTAACCGAAGACTTATATCACCTTATTATTCTTCAGACTTAGCCGGTGTACCAAGCTAGTATCTGATACCATGTATTTAGTCGCAGACTTATATCACCTTCTTATTCTTTAGACTTAGCCGCTCTACCAAGCCGGCATCTGATACTATGTATTTAGCCGAAGACTTATATCACCTTATTATTCTTCAGACTTAGCCGGTGTACCAAGCTAGTATCTGATACCATGTATTTAGTCGCAGACTTATATCACCTTCTTATTCTTCAGACTTAGCCGCTCTACCAAGCCGGCATCTGATACTATGTATTTAACCGAAGACTTATATACCTTATTATTCTTCAGACTTAGCCGGTGTACCAAGCCAGTATCTGATACCATGTGTTAAGTCGCAGACTTATACCACCTTCTTATTCTTCACACTTAGCCGCTGTACCAAGCCAGTATCTGATACCATCTATTGAGTCCCAGACTAATATCACCTTATTATTCTTCAAACTTAGCCGGTGTATCAAGCTGATACTTGATACCATGTATTTAGTCGCAGACTTATATCACCTTATTATTCTTCTGACTTAGACGGTGTAGGTTAGGGTTAGGGTTAGGGTTAGGATTAGGGTTAGGGTTAGGGTTAGGGGTTAGGGTTAGGGTTAGGGTTAGGGTTAGGGTAAGGGTTAGGGTTAGGGTTAGGGTTAGGGGTTAGGGTTAGGGTTAGGGTTAGGGTTAGGGTTTAGGGTTAGGGTTAGGGTTAGGGTATATGTGATTTGCTTACTTGCGGTTGCGGAAAGTTGCGGAATGCTTGAAATCCATTGGATATTGGTCTCACGTGATGAAGATATGTCACATAGTCATGTGATCTGACATGTTTTTGGTAATAGGGTTAGGGTTAGGGTTAGGGTTAGGGTTAGGGTAGGGTTAGGGTTAGGGTTAGGGTTAGGGTTAGGGTTTAGGGTTAGGGTTAGGGTTAGGGTTAGGGTATAAGGGTATATTGAGGTATGACGATTGGCGGATGTGTACATTATTGAGTAATTATTTGGCTGAGGGTTGGCGATAGGGTTGACCCTTTCCTTATATTATTATTATAATATTTGCCTACGCTAGGGTCTGTTATTAGGTTGCCGGAACTTCTTTAAACCGGCAACGCTTTTACATGATTAATCTCCCTTGTTTTTTTTATTTTATATTTTCCGCGTCATAGCGTACTTTGAACCTGTATAGATCGAGTATGCCTGGGCGTAATGAAGAGATGTTGACATGTATGTGTAGATGGTAGTCCGGACTACAAATTCGTGTATAGAGACTTCGACTCACGCACCTGTTCTCCTGGCAGAAAGAGTTCAAAAGTAGAGTAATGACTGTTTCAATGCAGACATGAAAATCTTCTAAGTAATTTTGACAATGTGATGCCCTTGTTCAATATTCAATGCGTAATAGGTCGAGAACGCCTCGGTGTACCAAGTGATGTTTACATGTATGTGTAGACCAGAGTCCGGACTTCAAGTTCTTTCATACAGAGTACCACTCACGTGCTTCTTTTTCTGGTTGGAAGAGCTCTAATTTAGCATGATCGCTGTTATCTACTTAACATAAAATTTTCTAAGTTATTTTGTTGATTAATGGTCCTTGTCAAATTTCGATGTTTAATAACTCCTTCATTTTCTATGCGATTTTAAGTCTGTAAAAAGTATGTTGTAGGCCGGAGTCCAGACTACAAATTTTATAATTCAGACTATGACTCACATGCCCCTTCTTCTAGTTATAAGAGCTCAAAGTTAGCATGATGGCTATTTTTCACTGAACATGCAAATATTCTAAGTTATTTTGATGACCCTATCCCTCAATCCTCACTCATTAACCCAACATTCAACCCTCAAACCAACCCTCAACCCTCAACCCAACCCTCAAACCAACCCTCAATCCTCAACCCAACCCTCATCCCAACCCTCAACCCTCAGATACCAGCTTGGTACAGCGGTCAAGTCTGAAGACTAACAAGGTGGAATAAGGCTGCGGATAAATATTTAGTATGAGAAACTCTCTTCTATTATTCTTCAGACTAAGGCGCTGTACCAAGCCTGTATCTGATACTATGTACTTAGCCGCAGACTTAAATCAACATATTATTCTTGAGACTTGGCCGCTGTACCAAGCCGGTATCTGCTACCATGTATTTAGCTGCAGACTTATATCACCAGTTTATTCTTCAGACTTGGCCGCTGTACTAAACCGGTATCTGATGCCATGTATTTAGCCGCAGACTTATACCACTTAATTATTCTTCAAAATTGGGTGCTGTATGAAACCGGTATCTGATACCAAGTGTTGAAACGTAAACATATTATATGTCAGACTTGACCGCTGTACCAAGCCTGTATCTGATTCCAAGTATTTTTTCGCAGACTTTAATTACCGTATTATTCTTCAGACTTAGGCACTGGAGCAAACCGGTATCTTATACCATGTATTTAGTCGCAGACTTTAATAACCGTATTATTCTTCAGACTTAGGCACTGGAGCAAGCCGGTATCTGATACCATGTATTTAGTCGCAGACTTATATCGCCTTATTATTCTACAGACTTGGTCGCTGTTCCAAGCCGGTATCTGATTACATATATTTAGCCGCTCACTTATACTACCTAATTATTCTTCAGACTTGGGTACCGTATGAATCCGGTATCTGATACCAAGTCTTGAAACGCATACATATTATATGTCAGACTTGACCACTGTATATCTGATACCATGCATTTAGTCGCAGACTTATATCACCTTATCATTCTTCTGACTTTGCCGCTGTTCCAATGCGCTATCTGATACCAAGTGTTTAGTCGAAGACTTATACCATCTTATCTTTCTTCAGACTTGTTCGTTGTACTAATATGGTATCGGATACAAAGTATTTAGTCGTATTTAGTATCTACTGAACATAGAATTTTCTAAGTTATTTTGATGATTAATGGTCCTTGTCCAACTTCGATGTTTAATAACTCCTTCATTTTCTATGCGATTTTAAGTCTGTAAGAAGTATGTTGTAGGCCAGAGTCCAGACTACAAATTTAATATAATTCAGACTATGACTCACATGCCCCTTCTTCTAGTTATAAGAGCTCTAAGTTAGCATGACGGCTATTTTTTACTGAACATGTAAATATTCTAAGTTATTTTGATGACCCTCACCCTGAGGGTTGACCCTAGGGTTGACCCTAAACCTGACCTTGACCCTTAGGGTTGACCCTAGGGTTGACCCTAAATGACCCTAAACCTGACCTTGACCCTTAGGGTTGACCCTAGGGTTGACCCTAAGGGTCAAGGTCATGTTTAGGGTCATTTAGGGTTGACCCTAGGGTTGACCCTGAGGGTCAAGGTCATGTTTAGGGTCATTTAGGGTTGACCCTAGGGTTGACCCTGAGGGTCAAGGTCATGTTTAGGGTCATTTAGGGTTGACCCTAGGGTTGACCCTAAGGGTCAAGGTCAGGTTTAGGGTCATTTAGGGTTAGGGTTAGGGTTAGGGTTAGGGTATAAGGCTAGGGTTAGGGTTAGGGTTAGGGTTAGGGTTTAGGGTTAGGGTTAGGGTTAGGGTTAGGGGTTAGGGTTAGGGTTAGGGTTAGGGTTAGGGTATAAGGGTATATTGAGGTATGACGATTGGCGGATGTGTACATTATTGAGTAATTATTTGGCTGAGGGTTGGCGATAGGGTTGACCCTTTCCTTATATTATTATTATAATATTTGCCTACGCTAGGGTCTGTTATTAGGTTGCCGGAACTTCTTTAAACCGGCAACGCTTTTACATGATTAATCTCCCTTGTTTTTTTTTATTTTATATTTTCCGCGTCATAGCGTACTTTGAACCTGTATAGATCGAGTATGCCTGGGCGTAATGAAGAGATGTTGACATGTATGTGTAGATGGTAGTCCGGACTACAAATTCGTGTATAGAGACTTCGACTCACGCACCTGTTCTCCTGACAGAAAGAGTTCAAAAGTAGAGTAATGACTGTTTCAATGCAGACATGAAAATCTTCTAAGTAATTTTGACAATGTGATGCCCTTGTTCAATATTCAATGCGTAATAGGTCGAGAACGCCTCGGTGTACCAAGTGATGTTTACATGTATGTGTAGACCAGAGTCCGGACTTCAAGTTCTTTCATACAGAGTACCACTCACGTGCTTCTTTTTCTGGTTGGAAGAGCTCTAATTTAGCATGATCGCTGTTATCTACTTAACATAAAATTTTCTAAGTTATTTTGTTGATTAATGGTCCTTGTCAAATTTCGATGTTTAATAACTCCTTCATTTTCTATGCGATTTTAAGTCTGTAAAAAGTATGTTGTAGGCCGGAGTCCAGACTACAAATTTTATAATTCAGACTATGACTCACATGCCCCTTCTTCTAGTTATAAGAGCTCAAAGTTAGCATGATGGCTATTTTTCACTGAACATGCAAATATTCTAAGTTATTTTGATGACCCTATCCCTCAATCCTCACTCATTAACCCAACATTCAACCCTCAAACCAACCCTCAACCCTCAACCCAACCCTCAAACCAACCCTCAATCCTCAACCCAACCCTCATCCCAACCCTCAACCCTCAGATGCCAGCTTGGTACAGCGGTCAAGTCTGAAGACTAACAAGGTGGAATAAGGCTGCGGATAAATATTTAGTATGAGAAACTCTCTTCTATTATTCTTCAGACTAAGGCGCTGTACCAAGCCTGTATCTGATACTATGTACTTAGCCGCAGACTTAAATCAACATATTATTCTTGAGACTTGGCCGCTGTACCAAGCCGGTATCTGCTACCATGTATTTAGCTGCAGACTTATATCACCAGTTTATTCTTCAGACTTGGCCGCTGTACTAAACCGGTATCTGATGCCATGTATTTAGCCGCAGACTTATACCACTTAATTATTCTTCAAAATTGGGTGCTGTATGAAACCGGTATCTGATACCAAGTGTTGAAACGTAAACATATTATATGTCAGACTTGACCGCTGTACCAAGCCTGTATCTGATTCCAAGTATTTTTTCGCAGACTTTAATTACCGTATTATTCTTCAGACTTAGGCACTGGAGCAAACCGGTATCTTATACCATGTATTTAGTCGCAGACTTTAATAACCGTATTATTCTTCAGACTTAGGCACTGGAGCAAGCCGGTATCTGATACCATGTATTTAGTCGCAGACTTATATCGCCTTATTATTCTACAGACTTGGTCGCTGTTCCAAGCCGGTATCTGATTACATATATTTAGCCGCTCACTTATACTACCTAATTATTCTTCAGACTTGGGTACCGTATGAATCCGGTATCTGATACCAAGTCTTGAAACGCATACATATTATATGTCAGACTTGACCACTGTATATCTGATACCATGCATTTAGTCGCAGACTTATATCACCTTATCATTCTTCTGACTTTGCCGCTGTTCCAATGCGCTATCTGATACCAAGTGTTTAGTCGAAGACTTATACCATCTTATCTTTCTTCAGACTTGTTCGTTGTACTAATATGGTATCGGATACAAAGTATTTAGTCGTATTTAGTATCTACTGAACATAGAATTTTCTAAGTTATTTTGATGATTAATGGTCCTTGTCCAACTTCGATGTTTAATAACTCCTTCATTTTCTATGCGATTTTAAGTCTGTAAGAAGTATGTTGTAGGCCAGAGTCCAGACTACAAATTTAATATAATTCAGACTATGATTCACATGCCCCTTCTTCTAGTTATAAGAGCTCTAAGTTAGCATGACGGCTATTTTTTACTGAACATGTAAATATTCTAAGTTATTTTGATGACCCTCACCCTGAGGGTTGACCCTAGGGTTGACCCTAAACCTGACCTTGACCCTTAGGGTTGACCCTAGGGTTGACCCTAAATGACCCTAAACCTGACCTTGACCCTTAGGGTTGACCCTAGGGTTGACCCTAAGGGTCAAGGTCATGTTTAGGGTCATTTAGGGTTGACCCTAGGGTTGACCCTGAGGGTCAAGGTCATGTTTAGGGTCATTTAGGGTTGACCCTAGGGTTGACCCTGAGGGTCAAGGTCATGTTTAGGGTCATTTAGGGTTGACCCTAGGGTTGACCCTAAGGGTCAAGGTCAGGTTTAGGGTCATTTAGGGTTAGGGTTAGGGTTAGGGTTAGGGTATAAGGCTAGGGTTAGGGTTAGGGTTAGGGTTAGGGTTTAGGGTTAGGGTTAGGGTTAGGGTTAGGGTTAGGGTTTAGGGTTAGGGTTAGGGTTAGGGTTAGGGTTAGGGTTAGGGGGTAGGGTTAGGGTTAGGGTTAGGGTTAGGGTTAGGGTTTAGGGTTAGAGGTTAGGGTTAGGGTTAGGGTTAGGGTTAGGGTTAGGGTTAGGGGTTAGGGTTAGGTATTAGGTGTTTAGGGGGTACCCCTATTGCTCTAACCCTGGCGGATGTATATTTTGCTTAGGGTTGGTATGTACTTTGGTTAGGGTTGCCTTTTTACCAACCCTAGCGTAGGATATTGTTACTATTTTTAGTACATTTTACCGAACTTCTTTTTTCAGGGGAGACTATTCAACAAGGGAAATAACAAAGTTTGGAAATAAGTTTGAATTTTCTATGACACAGCCTACTTTGGAATTGTGTAGCTCGGCAACGCCTCGGCGTACAGACAAAACTTTTACATGTACGTGTAGATTGGAATGGGGACTACATGCTCATGTATACAGACTACGCCTGAGGTACCCCTTCTCCAGGTTGTAAGACTTCAAAGTTAGCATAATGGCTGTTTCCGACGACACGAAAATTTGCTAAGTTATTTTTCCAATTTACAATACTTTGGAACTATGTAGTTCGGCAACGCCCAGGCGTACAGATAAAATGTTTACATGTACGTGTAGATCGGAATGGGGACTACGAGCTCATGTATACTGACTTCGCCTGAGATGCCCCTTCTCAAGGTTGCAAGAGTTCAAAGTAAGCAGAATGGCTGTTTCCGGGATTTTTTTCCAATTTATTGGCTTTGCTCAATATTCAATGATTCATAAATTGAGAATGCCTCGGCGTACGGAAGAAATGCTTACATGTATGTGTAGATCAGAATCCGGACAACAAGTTCATTTATACAGACTACGACTCATGTGGCCCTTCTTGTGGTTGTAATAGTTCAAAGTAAGCATACCATGTATTTAGTCGCAGACTTATATCACCTTCTTATTCTTCATACTTAGCCGCTGTACCAGGGCGGTATCTGATACGATGTATTTAGCCGCAGACTTATATCGCCTAATTATTCTTCAGACTTAGCCGCTGTACCAAGCTGGTATCTGATACCTTTTATTTAGCCACAGACTTATATCGCCTTATTATTCTTCAGACTTAGCCAGTGTACCAAGCCATTATCTGTTACCAAGTATTTAGTCACAGACTTATATCACCGTCTTATTCTTGAGAATTAGCTGCTGTACCAAGCCGGTATCTGATACCATGTATTCAGTCGCAGACTTATATCGCATTATTATTCTTCAGACTTAGCCGCTGTACCAAGCCGGTATCTGATACCATGTATTTAGCTGCAGACTTATATCACCTAATTATTCTTCAGACTTAGCCGCTGTACTAAGCCGGTATCTGATACCATGTATTTAGTAGGGTTAGGGTTAGGGTTAGGGTTAGGGTTAGGGGTTAGGGTTAGGGGTTAGGGTTAGGGTTAGGGTTAGGGTTAGGGTTAGGGTAGGGAGAATATACGAAAAGTGTCGCAGCCAAAGTGTCGCAGCCAAGGCTTAGGCTTAGGCTTAGGCTTAGTGTGTAAGAGAGAATATTTGAAATTTGTCACAGCCAACTTTTCTCATTGACTGGCTTAGGTATTTCTAGTTGTTCCGTTACGGTTTGGTAAGCTTAATTTTGCTACCTTGTAAGTGAATACAGTAAAGCATTCAGTCTCCTGATTTGAGTTGTCTAATAAAATTGGCATTTTATTGATAAATGGTTGATGTGTTGGAGTGTTTTTCGGAAGCTTATGTGATTGGTTACATAAGGATTACCAAAGGATTACCTAAGGATTACCAAAGGATTACAAAAAATTGAAATATTGGAACTACGGAAGAGCCGAAAGTGATGAAACAATTTATAGTTTACCTTACGTTTACCATTAATATGACACAGATACACCTTCAAATTGCGTCATAAGTTATCGATTACCAGAGGATTACCAAATGATTAACTAAATTTTGACGCAGATGATCTATGGATCATCCGAAAAGGGTAATAGAGCTGACGGATTACCAAAGGATTAGCTTAACTTGGAAGCAGATGATCTATGGAAAAGCCGAAAGTGGTGCTGGAACTGATGAATTACCTTCACATATAGAATAACTGATCGGTTACCAAATGATTACCAGAATTATTCTTGGACTATTGATATATACCTAAAAATGAGGCAATAAGTGATGGATTACCTAAGGATCACCAAAGGATTACCTAAGGATTACCAAAGGATTGCCAAACTTGACACATGGGAACTACGGAAGAACCAAAAGTGATGATAGAATGGATGGATTACCATCAGCTTACCATTTATAAGACAAACATACACTTTTAAATGTGCTAATGTGAAGAAACAAATGGGGGCTTACCGAAGCATAACCGGATACTTTAGCCCAAACTATTGTCAAAGACCTAACAGAGAGGCGTTATGTGATGCACTAACAAACCATTATCAAAACTTCGACATAGGTAAACTATGAAACAGCCGAAAAGTACGATAAAAGTAAAGAATTACCAAAGGATAACGATAACCATGCAGCATACAAATATTTTTATTTGCAAACGGTATGGCATACATGGCGGATTGCCAAAGATAACCAGATATTTAACCTAAAACCGGAACTTAGGACATACAGATTACCAGAGGATTACCATTAATTCGACAAAGATAAGCTACGAAACAGCCGAAAGTGCTGATATAATTAATAGGTTACCTTGCGTTTACCATAAATATGACACAGATACACCTTCAAAAAGGGGTCATAAGTTATAGATTACCAGAGGTTTACCAAAAGATTACCTACATTTTGACGCAGGTGATTTATGGTACATCCGAAAGGGGTAATAGAACTGATGGATTACCAAAGGATTAACTAAATTTGGAAGCAAATGATCTATGGAAAAGCCGAAAGTGATGCTAGAACTGATGGATTACCTTCATATATAGAATAATTGGTCGGTAACAGTATGATAACCAGGAATTATTCTTAAAACATTGAAATAAACCGAATGGAACCGTAAGTAATGGATTACCTACGGAAAAGTATGACAAAAGTGATGAATAACCAAATGTTAACGAAGGGCATGAAACAAATACAGTATTACATATGCAATCGGGATGGATAAATTGGCGGATTACCAAGGATCAGCAGCTATTATACTCAAAACCAGAACTGAAAACATACAAATAATTTCAGATTACAATTAATTCGTCACAAATAACCTATGCAACAGGGTTAGGGTTAGGGTTAGGGTTAGGGTTAGGGTTAGGTATTAGGTGTTTAGGGGGTACCCCTATACCTCTAACCCTGGCGGATGTATATTTTGCTTAGGGTTGGTATGTACTTAGGTTAGGGTTGCCTTTTTACCAACCCTAGCGTAGGATATTGTTACTATTTTTAGTACATTTACCGAACTTCTTTTTTCAGGGGAGACTATTACACAAGGGAAATAACAAAGTTTGGAAATAAGTTTGAATTTTCCATGACATAGCCTACTTTGGAATTGTGTAGCTCGGCAACGCCTCGGCGTACAGACAAAATGTTAACATGTACGTGTAGATCTGAATGAGGACTACATGCTCATGTATACAGACTACGCCTGAGGTAACCCTTCTCCATGTTGTAAGACTTCAAAGTAAGCATAATGGCTGTTTCCAACTTCATGAAAATTTGCTAAGTTATTTTTCCAATTTACAACACTTTGGAACTATGTAGTTCGGCAACGCCTCGGCGTACAGACAAAATGTTTACATGTACGTGTAGATCGGAATGGGGACTACGAGCTCATGCATACAGACTACGCCTGAGATACCCCTTCTCAAGATTGCAAGCGTTCGAAGTAAGCATAATGGCTGTTTCCGGGATTTTTTTCAATTTTTTGGCTTTGCTCAATATTCAATGATTCATAGATCGAGAATGCCTCGGCGTACGGAAGAAATGTTTACATGTATGTGTAGATCAGAATCAGGACAACAAGTTCATTTATACAGACTTCGACTCACGTGGCCCTTCTTCTGGTTGTAATAGTTAAAAGTTAGCTTACCATGTATTTAGTCGCAGACTTATATCACTTATTATTCTTCAGATTTAGCCGGTGTGCCAAGCCGGTATCTGATACGATATATGTAGCCGCAGACTTACATTGCCTTATTATTCTTCAGACTTAGCCGCTGTACCAAGCCGGTATCTGATACCATGTATTTAGCCGCAGAAGTATATTGCCTAATAGTTCTTCAGACTTAGCCGGTGTACCAAGCCGGTATCTGATACCATGTATTAAGTCGCAGACTTATAACACCTTATTATTCTTCAGACTTAGCCGCTGTACCAAGCCAGTATCTGATACCATGTATTTAGCCGCAGACTTATATCACCTAATTAGCCTCTTTACCAAGCCAGTATCTGATACCATGTATTTAGTCACAGATTTATATCACCTTCTAATTCTTCAGACTTAGCCGGTGTACCAAGCCGGTATCTGATACCATGTATTGAGTCGCAGACTTATATCACCTTATTATTCTTCAGACTTAGCCGGTGTACCAAGCCGGTATCTGATACCATGTATTTAGTCGCAGACTTACATCATATTATTATTCTTCAGACTTAGCCGCTGTACCAAGCCAGTATCTGATACCATGTATTTAGTCGCAGACTTATGTCACCTTATTATTCTTCAGACTTGGGTGCTGTACCAAGCGGGTATCTGATAATGCTCCTGCTTCTACTACTGATGATGATGTTGATGATGGTGATGAAGACGATGATGATGATCATTATGTCATAATGATTTTGATGTAGATGATGATAATGATTATGTCGATGGTTATATCGATGATGATGATGATGACGATATTGATGATGATGATCATCATGATCATGATGTCAAAATGATGTCAATGGTGATTAAGTTGGTTATGGTGATGATCATAATGATGTAATAATGATGTGGATGGTGATGTCGATGGTGATGATGATGATGGTATTGATGATTATCATGATGTCGATGCTGATTGTGGTGATGATGATGATAATGATGATGATGATGATGACGATGATGATGATGAAGAAAATGATGAAGACGGCTATGATGATGATATTATAGCGTATTCGACGATGATGATGATGTCAACTGTGATTTATTATTATAGATATTTTATTTTATGAATGTTGTTGTCGTTGCTGTTTTGTTTTTGATGCTGCTGCTTCTGCTCTGCTGATGCTATTGCCTATGATGATGATGATGATGATGATGATGGTGACGAAGACGGCGATGATGATCACTATGTCATAATGATGTCGAGGGTGATGATGATGATGATGATCATGTCATAATGATGTCGATGGTTATATAGTTAGTTATATCGATGATGATGATGTTGATGATGATGCTGATTCTGATGCTGCTGATGATGATGATCATGATCACAAAATGATGTCGATGGTGATAAAGTTGGTGATGATGATGATGTCATAATGATGTCGATGGTGATGTCGATGGTGTTGATGATGACGGTGATGAAGATAATGATGATGATGATGATATTGGACGATGATGACGATGATGATGTCATAATCATTTCGATGGTGATGATAATAATGATGATGTCATAATGATGTCGTTGGTGATGATGATGATGGTGATGGTGACGAAGACTGAGATGATGATCATTATGTCATAATGATGTCGATGGTGATGATGATGATGATCATGAGGGTTAGGGTTAGGGTTAGGGTTAGGGTTAGGGTTAGGGTTAGAGGGTTAGGGTTAGGGTTAGGGTTAGGGTTAGGGGTTAGGGTTAGGGTTAGGGTTAGGGGTTAGGGTTAGGGTTAGGGTTAGGGTTAGGGTTAGGTTAGGGTTAGGGTTAGGGTTAGGGTTAGGGTTAGGGTTAGGGTTAGGGTTTGGGTTAGGGTTAGGGTTAGGGTTAGGGTTAGGGGTTAGGGTTAGGGTTAGGGTTAGGGTTAGGGGTTAGGGGTTAGGGTTAGGGTTAGGGTTAGGGTTAGGGTAGGGTTAGGGTTAGGGTTAGGGTTAGGGTTAGGGGTTAGGGTTAGGGTTAGGGTTAGGGTTAGGGTTAGGGGTTAGGGTTAGGGTTAGGGTTAGGGTTAGGGTTTAGGGTTTAGGGTTAGGGTTAGGGTTAGGGTTATCATGGTGTTCTGTTCCTAAAAATGGTGTTTGGTTCCTGAGTCAACTTGGTGTTCTGTTCCTAAATGGTGTTCTGTTCCTACAATTTTGTTGTTCTGTTCCTATTTTATCATAAATTTGGTGTTATGTTCCTAAGGCAATTTTTGGGACCCGAAGTACTTTATTTCGTTATAAATTTATTATTTTTTAGGGTTTAGGGAAAATATTTTGTATTTCAGTCGCCAACAATAATTTCTGAATTTTTAAGTATTTAATTATAAATTATCTTGTTATAGACAAAAAAGGCTATGGGAATATATGGTTTACTATTTTTTTGGTGTCAGTTTTGTTCTAATGAGAGTTTGAGCAATTGGTTTTGCAGACAAATAGGTTGGTGTTCGATCCTGTCATTGGTGGCCTGCTAGCTGCCTATGTAATAAAATTGCGACTTCGGTTGAGGTCAGAATATAGGAAAAAATGTGTGTTGCACTTTACCTTTTTCGTGGCGATAAAATTCTTGAGAGTCATATTTCTTGAAATATTTTTACATTTTTGACATTCGGCTTTGATAATGAGTTATTTTTGCTTTATCTGATGCCAAAATTCGCAAAAATGAAAAAAATCATTTTTCCAATATTTTGCATTTTTTGCCATGTTTGGGCCCCGGTAAGTAGCTACGAACTTTAGATATTTAATATATCCATGAATATCCTTAATCTATGGACATTAAAGATTAATAACAAGCATTCGTACACCTGTCATGATGATATTTGAGACATGTAGGAGACATTAAACATCGCATACCTCACTCAAAATTAGGAACAGAACACCATCTAAAGCCTGGATTTCATAACACTATTTTCTGATAAATATGCTTACTTAAAGCAAGTGTATTACTATATTGAATATATCAAGGTATTAACTTTGAAACCGCATAAAAGTTTTTCTTTTGTAAGGCAGTATGAGTTTATGGATGGGCCTTAAAGTCGTGACAAAAATGTTCGGACTTAGACATTTTTGTTGCGACCATTTTTGTCAATGTCGCCAGGTTTAGCGCCATCGTATGCATCAATGAATTTCGATACAGATAATATACTTATATGCCATATACTAAGTGCCTTATACTTTACAAACCTTCCTACACTTGGCTCCTCGCATGCTTGTTTAGTCCAGAATTAGTAGACAAATATCTCAAATATCATGTTTTCTTTAGGAACAGAACACCATTTATACCCTGGATTACATAACTTATTTTGTGATATATATGCTTGCATACGGCAGTCATATGATAATTCTGAGTACTTCAAGGTATTAACTTTTAAACCATATAAATATATTTTTCTGTTAAGGCAGTCTTAGTAGGAAACCTGCAGCCTTAATCTGCTATCTGAGCCATGAAGTCGTTACCAAAGAAATGATTTAGGAACAGAACACCATTTATACCCTGGAATATACAACGTATATATGTATGTTCTTTTATAGATAGACAGGCGTATTACGAAAATAAAATCTTCAAGGTATTAAGTTTTAAACTGTATAAAGATATTTCTATAGTATGGCATCGAATGTCCTACGGATGACCTTAAAGGCGGAAAAAAAATGTTCGGACTTAGAAATTTTCGTTGCTACATTTTTTATCAATGTCGCCAGGTTAAGCGGCGTCGTGTGTATCAATGAAATTCGATATAGATAATATACTTATATGATCTTATTCTATATACCTGGTACTTTACAAAACTGCCTACATATAGCTCCTCGCATTCATTTTTCGTCCGGTGCTAGTCGACCAATATCTTAAATATCATGTTTTTTTTTAGGAACAGAACACCATTTATACCCTGTATTACATAACTTATTTTGGGATATATATGTTTGCTTACGGCAGTCATATGATAATTCTGAATACTTCAAGGTATTATCTTTAATACAATATAAATATATTTTGCTTGTAAGGCAGTCTTAGTGGGAAACCTGCAGCCTTAATCTGCTATCTGAGCCATGAAGTCGTTACCAAAGAAATGATTTAGGAACAGAACACCATTTATACCCTGGAATATACAACGTATATATGTCTATTCTTTCATAGATAGGCAGGCGTATTACGAAAATGAAAGCTTCAAGGTATTAACTTTTAAACTATATAAAGATATTTCTATAGTATGGCATCGAATGTTCTATGGATGACCTTAAAGGCGGAAAAAAAATGTTCGGACTTAGAAATTTTCGTTGCTACATTGTTTGTCAATGTCGCCAGGTTTAGCGGCGTCGTGTGTATCAATGAAATTCGATATAGATAATAAACTTATATGATCTTATTCTGTATACCTGATACTTTACAAAACTGCCTACATATAGCTCCTCACATTCATTTTGCGTCAAGTGCTAGATGACGAATATCTTAAATATCATGGTTTTTTTTAGGAACAGAACACCATTTATACCCTGGATTGCATAACTTATTTTGGGATATATATGCTTGCGTACGGCAGTCATATGATAATTCTGAATACCTTAAGGTATACACTTTTAAACCATATAAATATATTTTTCTGGTAAGGCAGCTTTAGTAGGAAACCTGCAGCCTTAATCTGCAATCTGAGCCATGAGGTCGTTACCAAAGAAATGATTTAGGAACAAAACACCATTTATACCCTAGAATATACAGCGTATATATGTCTATTCTTTTATAGATAGACAGGCGTATTACGAAAAAGAAAGCTTCGAGGTATTAACTTTTTAACTGCATAAAGATATTCCTATAGTTTGGTATCGAATGTTCTATGGATGACCTTAAAGGCGGAAAAAAAATGTTCGGACTTAGAAATTTTCTTTGCTACAAATTTTTTGTCATTGTCGCCAGGTTTAGCGGCGTCGTATCTCTGAATGGATTCTAGATGTAGATAATACATTTATAAATACTTAAACTATGTGCCATGGGCTTTATAAGTATGCCTGCATATGCCTCTTCTCATGAATATTTAGTCCAGTACTGGAAGTCAAACACCTCACACATCATGTTTTTTATAGGAACAGAACACCATTTAAACCCTGGAATATACATCATTTTTGGGGGTATGTATGCTTACTTACGGCTGGCGTATTACAATACGGAATGCTTCAAGGTACTATCTTTTAAACCATGTAAAAACAATTCACTGGTCAGGCAGCGTTAGTCGTATACTTTGGTCTTAAAATCGGGACCCAAAACATCTTTTAGGAACAGATACAAAATTATGCTTTGGTATATTGGCCTATGGTTTGAAAGATAGGCAGGCGTATTACAATACTGAATGCTTCAAGGTATTAATATTTACACCATATACAGATAATTTACTAGTAAGGCAGCGTTAGTCTTATACTGGGGTTTTAAAGTAGGGACCCAACAATTTGTTTAGGAACAGAACACCATTTAAACCCTGTAATATATAACATTATGGTGGGGTATATATGTATATTTTATGATAGATAGGCAGACGTATTACAACAGTGAATGCTTTAAGGTATTAACTTTTAAACCATAGAATGACATTTCTCTAGTAAGGTAGCATTAGTGTGATACGTGGTCTTTAAATCTGGACCAAACAAAATCGGACATAGAATTTTTGTTTTTGCTGTTTTGTCAATGTTTCGCCCCCAGTATCTGCAATTTGATTTTAGATGTAGATAATATACTTATTAGACCTTAAAGTATGTGCCTTGAACTTTATAACAATGCCTGCAAACACCTTCTAGCATGAAATTTATTTCCAGTACTGGAAGTCGAACATCTCACATATCATGTTTTTTTTAGGAACAGAACACCATCTAAGCCCTGGAATATATATCATTTTTTCATATCGATATGCTTACTTAAGGTAGGCGTATTACGGTGCTTAATTCTTGAAAGTATAACTTTTTAAACCATAGGAATACATTTCTCCAGTAAAGCAGTGTTAGGCATATACTAGGGTCCTAAAGTCGTCACCAAAAACATTTGTTTAGGAACAGAACACCATTTAAACCCTGTAATATATAACATTATGATAGGGTATATAAGTCTTTTTTGTGATAGATAGGCAGGCGTAATACGATAATGAATGCTCAGAGGTATTAACTTTTAAAGCATAGAATGACATTTCTCTAGCAAGGTAGCATTAGTGTGATACATGGTCTTGAAGTCTGGACCAAAAATTGCGGACTTAGAATTTTTGTTTTTGCTGTTTTTATCAATGTTTTGCCCCAGTATCTGTAATTTGATTAAAGATGTAGATAATATACTTATAAGACCTTAAAGTATGTGCCTTAGACTTTATAACAATGGCTGCAAATACCTTCTAGCATAAAATTTATTTCCAGTACTGGAAGTCGAACATCTCACATATCATGTTTTTTTTAGGAACAGAACACCATCTAAGCCCTGGAATATATATCATGTTTTTCATATCGATATGCTTACTTTAGGTTGGCGTATTACGGTGCTTAATTCTTGAAAGTATAAACATTTAAACCATAGAAATACATTTCTCAAGTAAAGTAGTGTTAGGCATATACTAATGTCCTGAAGTCGGCACCAAAAACATTTTTTAGGAACAGAACACCATTTAAACCCTGTAATATATAACATTATGATGGGGTATATATGTCTTTTTTATGATAGATAGGCAGGCGTATTACGATAGTGAATGCTTCAAGGTATTAACTTTTAAACCATATAATTACATTTCTCTAGTAAGGTAGCATTAGTGTGATACATGGTTTTCAAGACTGGACAAAAAAATTCGGACTTAGAATTTTTTATTTTGCTGTTTTTGCCAATGTTTCGCCCCATGTTGCTGTAATTTGATTATAGATGTAGATAATATACTTATAAGACCTTATAGTATGTGCCTTAGACTTTATAACAATGCCTGCAAACACCTTCTAGCATGAAATTTGATTCCACTACTGGAAGTCGATCATCCCACATATCATGATTTTTTTAGGAACAGAACACCATCTAAACCCTGGAATATATATCATTTTTTCATACTGATATGCTTACTTTAGGTAGGCGTATTACGATGCTTAATTCTTGAAAGTATAAACTTTTAAACCATAGAAATACATTTCTCCAGTAAAGCAGTTTTAGGCATATACTAGGGTCAAAAAGTCCTCACCAAAAACATTTTTAGGAACACAACACCATTTAAACCCTATAATATATAACATTACGATAGGGTATATATGTCTTTTTTGTGATAGATAGGCAGGCGTATTACGATATTGAATGCTTCAAGGTATTAACTTTTAAACCATAGCATGACATTTCTCTAATAAGGTAGCATAAGTAGGATACATGGTCTTTAAGTCTGGAACAAAATGTTCGGACTTAGAATTTTTTTTTTGCTGATTTGGTCAATATTTTGCCCCCACCATCTGTTATTTCATTACAGATATAGATAATATACTTATAAGAACTTAAAGTATGTGCCTTAGACTTAATAAAAATGCCTGCAAATACCTTGTAGCATGCAATTTGTTTCCAGTACTGGAGGTCAAACATCTCACATGTCACGATTTTGTTAGGAACAGAACACCATCTAAACCCTGGAATATAAGTATTATTTTGGGGTAGAAAATGCATACCTACGAGAGGCATATTAGATTCTAAGCACTTCATGGTATCAAGTTTTAAACCATATAAAGATTTGTTCTGGCAAGAGAGTGTTAGTCTGATATTAGGGTCTTAAAGTCGTCTCAAAAAAAAGTTTTTAGGAACTGAACACCATTTAAACCCTGGAATATATAGCACAATTTTCGGGTATATATGCTTACCTACGACAGACGTATTACAATTCTAAACACTTCAGGGTATTAACTTTAATACAATATAAAAACTATCCCTCAGTAAGGCAGCATGTGGGTTTGGCAATAATCCGAAAGTCGAAAAAATTTAATCTGACTTAGTTTTTTTTCGCTCAAAATCACAAAAAGGACGTCTAGACCCGAAAAGTAGACAAAATTTTCTCCATCAACTGTGAGTTTTTTTCTGATTAAATTTTATGTATTGTCATCCTTATAGTACAAATTATTAATATATAATCAAACCATACAGATATAAAGTCCCAAACGGACGGAATAAATGATCAAATGTAGTTAAACACCGTACTTTGTCACCACAAAATTTCCCAGGGTTTTAGGAACAGAACACCATGCATTTGTTTGTTAATAAATCTCATAATTTTGAGAGCTCGGCCTGCGGACGTACCTTGCGTTCTAGAACTATTCTTCCTCTACATATTTAAAGAAAAAAATATTAAAAAACATCAAAATTAATGGGCGTGGCAAGGGTTCGAAGACATGCCTATGTTTTGCATTTTCAAAAGTGCTAAAATTTCAAAATATCATAAAATCGCCAAATCGTGAGATATCTTCACGAAACTTCAGAAAATGTTTATTCAGCTTCAAAACCTTACCCAAAACTCGCCCCAGCTCTTAATTTTGACCAAAAATATTTGTTTTTAATTTTCAAAATCAGGGAGGGACCTTCATTTTGACATGCCGCCATTTTATGACCAGGACGATGGGAGACAAAGGGAGTATACTGCAGCCTCGCATAACACTAAACAGTCAAGTAACACCAAAAGATTATTTCTGAGCCATCAGAATACTATGTAAAAAAATCTTAAAAATGGGGTCGTTTTTTGAATGCAGGTTTTGGGTCCCGATTTAAAAAAATTCTCAAAAATCAGCGGTTAAAGATATTCTCATGTCCTTTTCGGCATGAATAGGGGATATGTTAAAGGACCTAACCCTGTTAAAAAATTGGAAAAAAAAAAGTCCAAAATATATTTTTAAAATTGTCAAAAATTCAAAATTTTCAAAAATTTTTAAAATTTTTAATTTTTAGTTTTTTCTCAATTTTGATACATGGCAACATTTTTGAGTCATTTGTATCAAAGTATATAGCAAGCAATTGAAGTAATTCGGTCGCGTTAGACAGTTATCGTAGGTAGTTTAGGGGTACCCAAAAATCGAAAAAATCGCGAAAAATATTTTATGTGAGGCATTTTTTAAAAAATCTTTATGTCAAAATTTAAACATTACCAATGGTCATTGAATCACGCATAAAAGCTTTTCTCAACATAAACTAGGAATCCAAAAAATTGGATTATAGTTTCCCTATATGTTATGCCAATGGTGTTCTGTTCCTAAAATTTTGGCCATTTTCAACCACGAAAAAAATTATTTAAACTTGCGAGCAGGTCCTGGCCACCTATATCTATCGTGAGATTAATGATCCCTTAACGTGAACATTAACTTTGTTTGTGAAATTTAAACGTTTGTAGGAAATTATTAGAACAAAAATATTGACACCCATAACCCTAAGCTAACCCTAAGTAAATTTTGCGTCCCTAGGGTTAGCATTTTATGGTGACAAATTTTACCATTTTTTTACATAGGATATAAATTTGATTAATTTCCTACATTTTCAGCTTATCTGCATGAAAATCCATCAAAGATAAAGAGTCCGGATTGCTGATCAAACGCAGGGTTTGCTATGACAAGCAGGAACAGAACACCATTTCGGTTATGATTAAGTCCAAAGTTCAAGGTCAGTTTTTTCAGGTTAGATTAGCTTCAGCTGAAAAAGCTTTAGTGCGTTTTTATTCTTTTATCAAGTACTTTAATCTGATCAGACACTCACAACCTACCAACTTTGGGATCTATATGTTTGCATGTTTCGAGTTCAGCTGAAACGTTGTCTAGCTTGATATGGGTAGAAGAGGACAAAAAGTCAAAAATTGATGTCTTAAGGGGTAGCCCCCCCCAGGGTTTAGGGATTTGTTAACAGGGTTAGGAAACAAATTTTGCTAGCCAGAAAAGGTGAAAATACCGATCTAAAACCCTAAAAAATAAGTCGAGAAGGGTCCATTTTCTGATTTTTCGAAATTGGTCCAAAAATCCCAGATTTGTCATAATTAAGGCCCCTTTTCGCCTGAAATGGTGAAAGGTCAAGGTCATCTATGAACTGTGAAAGTTTGGGCCCAATCGCCCTGAAACCAACATAGTAAATGCTTAAACCCTGTAACAATGGTGTTCTGTTCCTAAAAGATCATAATTAGGGTTAGGGTTAGGGTTAGGGTTAGGGGGTAGGGTTAGGGTTAGGGGTTAGGGTTAGGGGTTAGGGGGTTAGGGGTTAGGGTTAGGGTTAGGGGTTAGGGTTAGGGTTAGGGTTAGGGTTAGGGTTAGGGTTAGCGGTTAGGGTTAGGGTTAGGGTTAGGGTTAGGGTTAAGGGTTAGGGTTAGGGTTAGGGTTAGGGTTAGGGTTAGGGTTAGGGGTTAGGGTTAGGGTTAGGGTTAGGGTTAGGGTTAGGGGTTAGGGTTAGGGTTAGGGTTAGGGTTAGGGTTAGGGTTAGAGGGTTAGGGTTAGGGTTAGGGTTAGGGTTAGGGTTAGGGGTTAGGGGTTAGGGTATAAGCTGGAGTACGAAGATGGCCAAATTGAGATGGCCAAACTTGTTATTCAAGACATAGCCTTCTTTGGAAATGTGTAGCTCGGCAACGCCTCGGCGTACGGACAAAATCTTTACATGTACTTGTAGATCGGAATGGGGACTACATGCTCATGTATACAGACTACGCCTGAGGTACCCCTTCTCTAGGTTGTAAGACTTCAAAGTTAGCATAATGGCCGTTTCCGACACGACATGAAAATTTGCTAAGTTATTTTTCCAATTTACAATACTTTGGAACTGTGTAGTTCGGCAACGCCTCGGCGTACGAACAAAATGTTTACATGTAGGTGTAGATCGGAATGGGGACTACGCGCTCATATATACAGACTACACCTGAGGTACCCCTTCTCCAGGTTGTAAGAGTTCAAAGTTAGCATAATAGCTTTTTCCGGGATTTTTTTTCAATTTATAAGCTTTGCTCAATATTCAATGTTTAATAGATCGAGAATGCCTTGTCGTACGGAAGAATTGTTAACATGTATGTGTAGATCAGAATCCGGACAACAAGTTCTTTTTATAAAGGCTACGACTTACGTGTCCCTTCTTCTGGTTGTAATAGTTCAAAGTTAGCATAATGAGGGGTTCCAATTTATTGACTTTGTTCAATATTCAATGTTTCAAAGATCCAGAATGCCTTGGCGTACGGAAGAAATGTTTACATGTATGTGTAGACTGGAATCCGAACTACAAGTTCATTCATACAGACTGCGACTCACGTGCCCCTTCTTCTGGTTGTAATAGTTCAAAATTGGCATAATGGCTGTTTCATGCCGTATTATTCTTATTACTTGGCTGCTGTACAAAGCTGATATCTGATTTTTAAGTATTTGGACGCAGACTTAAACAGCCTTATTATTCTTCACATTTGGATGCTGAAGCAAGCCAGTAGCTGATTCCAACTATTTAGCCACTTATACCACCTAATTATTCTTCAAACTTAAGTCCCATATGAATCCGGTATTTGGTACAAAGTATTGAAATGCAAACATATTATATGTCAGACTTGACCGTTGTACCAAGCTGGTATCTGATTCCAAGTATTTATTCGCAGACTAAAATCCTTTTCTAATTCTTCAGACTTAGCAGCTGTACCAAGCCGGTATCTGATACCACGCATTTAGTCGCAGACTTATATCACCTTATTATTCTTCAGACTTAGCGGCTGTACCAAACCGGTATCTGATACTATGTATTTAGTCGCAGACTTATACAACATTCTTATTCTTCAGACTTAGCCACTGTACCAAGCCAGAACTTTGAGACGTTTCTCTATGCAAGCATAAAGGAAAATTCCTGAACAGAGGCTTGTATGACATAAACACCATCTTTGGTATGAAAAATGGTATCATAAACGGGGTAACGTAGATAACCATCAGGGTTGGGGAATTTTATTTTGGGTAAAGAATTGACAGAAGTTTCTCAATACAATTATATTATAATATTCCCCAACTCTGGCTTCCTTGACCTAAACCCCATATAAGTTATACAAAATGGTATCATATACAGGGTAACGTAGACTTTTATGAGGGTCGGGGAATTTTATTTGTGGTTGAGAACTTTGGGACGTTTCTCTATGTTAGCATAAAAGAAAATTCCTGAACCGAGGCTTCTATGACATAAACACCATATTGGGTATGAAAAATGGTCTCTGAACAGGGTAACGTAGATAACCATCAGGGTTGGGGAATTTTATTGGGGGTAAAGAATTGTCAGAAGTTTCTCAATACAATTATAAAATAATATTCCCCAACCCTGACTTCCTTGACCTAAACCCCATATAATTTATACAAAATGGTATAATATACAGGGTAACGTAGATAACCATCAGGGTTGGGTAATTTTATCTGGGGTAAAGAATTGTCAGAAGTTTCTCAATACAATTATAAAATAATGTTCCCCAACCCTGACTTCCTCGACCTAAACCCTATATAATTTATACAATATGGTATCGTACACAGGGTAACGTAGAAATTGAAAAGGGTTGGGGGATTTTATTTGGGGTTGAGAACTTTGAGACGTATCTCTATGTGAGCATAAAATGAAATTCCCAACCGAGGCTTCGATGACCTTACCACCTTCTTGGGTATGAAAAATGTTATCATATACAGGGTAACGTAGATAACTATCAGGGTTGGGGAATTTTATTTGGGGTTAAGAATTATCAGACATTTCTCTATACAATTACAAAATAATATTCCCCAACCCTGACTTCCTTGACCTAAACCCCATTTAAGTTATACAAAATCGTATCGTACACAGGGTAACGTAGAAATTGATGAGGGTTGGGGGATTTTATTTTGGGTTGAGAACTTAAACTGTCTTATTATTCTACACACTTGGCCGCTGAACCAAGCCGGTAGCTGATTCCAAGTATTTAGGCCCAGAATTATTCCACCTAATTATTCTTCAAACTTGCGTGTTGTATGAATCCGGTATCTGATACAAAGTATTGAAACGCAAACATATTATATGTCAGACTTTACCCTGTACCAAGCCGGTATCTGATTCCAAGTATTTATTTGCAGACATAAATCACATTATTATTCTTCAGACCTAGCGGCTGTACCAAGCTGGTATTTGATAGCATGTATTTTGTCACAGACTTATATTGTCTTATTATTCTATGGACTTGGCCGCTGTACCAAGCCAGTATCCGATACAATGTATTTAGCTGCAGACTTATATCACCTTATTATTCTTCAGACTTTGTCACTGTACCAAGCCGGTACCTAATACCATGTATTTAGCCGCTGACTTATACTACCTAATTATTCTTCAGACTTGGGCACCGTATGAATCCGATATCTGATACCAACATACAACGCATACATATTATATGTCAGACTTGACCGCTGTATATCTGATACCATGCATTTAGTCGCAGACTTATATCACCTTATTATTCTTCAGACTTGGTTGCTGTTTCAATGCGGTATCTGATACGAAGTATGGGTTAGGGTTAGGGTTAGGGTTAGGGTTAGGGTTAGGTTAGGGTTAGGGTTAGGGTTAGGGTTAGGGTTAGGGTTAGGGTTAGGGTATAAGCTGGAGTACGAAGATGGCCAAATTGAGATGGCCAAACTTGTTATTCAAGACATAGCCTTCTTTGGAAATGTGTAGCTCGGCAACGCCTCGGCGTACGGACAAAATCTTTACATGTACTTGTAGATCGGAATGGGGACTACATGCTCATGTATACAGACTACGCCTGAGGTACCCCTTCTCTAGGTTGTAAGACTTCAAAGTTAGCATAATGGCCGTTTCCGACACGACATGAAAATTTGCTAAGTTATTTTTCCAATTTACAATACTTTGGAACTGTGTAGTTCGGCAACGCCTCGGCGTACGAACAAAATGTTTACATGTAGGTGTAGATCGGAATGGGGACTACGCGCTCATATATACAGACTACACCTGAGGTACCCCTTCTCCAGGTTGTAAGAGTTCAAAGTTAGCATAATAGCTTTTTCCGGGATTTTTTTTCAATTTATAAGCTTTGCTCAATATTCAATGTTTAATAGATCGAGAATGCCTTGTCGTACGGAAGAATTGTTAACATGTATGTGTAGATCAGAATCCGGACAACAAGTTCTTTTTATAAAGGCTACGACTTACGTGTCCCTTCTTCTGGTTGTAATAGTTCAAAGTTAGCATAATGAGGGGTTCCAATTTATTGACTTTGTTCAATATTCAATGTTTCAAAGATCCAGAATGCCTTGGCGTACGGAAGAAATGTTTACATGTATGTGTAGACTGGAATCCGAACTACAAGTTCATTCATACAGACTGCGACTCACGTGCCCCTTCTTCTGGTTGTAATAGTTCAAAATTGGCATAATGGCTGTTTCATGCCGTATTATTCTTATTACTTGGCTGCTGTACAAAGCTGATATCTGATTTTTAAGTATTTGGACGCAGACTTAAACAGCCTTATTATTCTTCACATTTGGATGCTGAAGCAAGCCAGTAGCTGATTCCAACTATTTAGCCACTTATACCACCTAATTATTCTTCAAACTTAAGTCCCATATGAATCCGGTATTTGGTACAAAGTATTGAAATGCAAACATATTATATGTCAGACTTGACCGTTGTACCAAGCTGGTATCTGATTCCAAGTATTTATTCGCAGACTAAAATCCTTTTCTAATTCTTCAGACTTAGCAGCTGTACCAAGCCGGTATCTGATACCACGCATTTAGTCGCAGACTTATATCACCTTATTATTCTTCAGACTTAGCGGCTGTACCAAACCGGTATCTGATACTATGTATTTAGTCGCAGACTTATACAACATTCTTATTCTTCAGACTTAGCCACTGTACCAAGCCAGAACTTTGAGACGTTTCTCTATGCAAGCATAAAGGAAAATTCCTGAACAGAGGCTTGTATGACATAAACACCATCTTTGGTATGAAAAATGGTATCATAAACGGGGTAACGTAGATAACCATCAGGGTTGGGGAATTTTATTTTGGGTAAAGAATTGACAGAAGTTTCTCAATACAATTATATTATAATATTCCCCAACTCTGGCTTCCTTGACCTAAACCCCATATAAGTTATACAAAATGGTATCATATACAGGGTAACGTAGACTTTTATGAGGGTCGGGGAATTTTATTTGTGGTTGAGAACTTTGGGACGTTTCTCTATGTTAGCATAAAAGAAAATTCCTGAACCGAGGCTTCTATGACATAAACACCATATTGGGTATGAAAAATGGTATCTGAACAGGGTAACGTAGATAACCATCAGGGTTGGGGAATTTTATTGGGGGTAAAGAATTGTCAGAAGTTTCTCAATACAATTATAAAATAATATTCCCCAACCCTGACTTCCTTGACCTAAACCCCATATAATTTATACAAAATGGTATAATATACAGGGTAACGTAGATAACCATCAGGGTTGGGTAATTTTATCTGGGGTAAAGAATTGTCAGAAGTTTCTCAATACAATTATAAAATAATGTTCCCCAACCCTGACTTCCTCGACCTAAACCCTATATAATTTATACAATATGGTATCGTACACAGGGTAACGTAGAAATTGAAAAGGGTTGGGGGATTTTATTTGGGGTTGAGAACTTTGAGACGTATCTCTATGTGAGCATAAAATGAAATTCCCAACCGAGGCTTCGATGACCTTACCACCTTCTTGGGTATGAAAAATGTTATCATATACAGGGTAACGTAGATAACTATCAGGGTTGGGGAATTTTATTTGGGGTTAAGAATTATCAGACATTTCTCTATACAATTACAAAATAATATTCCCCAACCCTGACTTCCTTGACCTAAACCCCATTTAAGTTATACAAAATCGTATCGTACACAGGGTAACGTAGAAATTGATGAGGGTTGGGGGATTTTATTTTGGGTTGAGAACTTAAACTGTCTTATTATTCTACACACTTGGCCGCTGAACCAAGCCGGTAGCTGATTCCAAGTATTTAGGCCCAGAATTATTCCACCTAATTATTCTTCAAACTTGCGTGTTGTATGAATCCGGTATCTGATACAAAGTATTGAAACGCAAACATATTATATGTCAGACTTTACCCTGTACCAAGCCGGTATCTGATTCCAAGTATTTATTTGCAGACATAAATCACATTATTATTCTTCAGACCTAGCGGCTGTACCAAGCTGGTATTTGATAGCATGTATTTTGTCACAGACTTATATTGTCTTATTATTCTAT